>OW569411.2:143831644-144215942 GCA_937662695.2 Halyzia sedecimguttata
GGAACTACGCAGTAGATTAATCAACGCAGTCGTCATTCCTTGGATAAGAGGGATAGAGGAATAGACCATTCGCAACTGTTCAACATTGGTGGAGGTTCTCCTTTCAACAGCATCTGGATGTTCAGAAGGAGTGGAACCGTAGACTAGTCTCTTCAATAGGCCTTTGGGATAACCGTTTTCAAGCATTAACTGAAACAATAAACTAAGATTTTTAAGCCTTGAGGTGGGATGGACAATCCTTTGAATACGATTCTTCAAACCCAGTATCATGTTTATCTTCTGCCTATGTGGATGGTTAGAATAGTAATGTAAGTACCTTCCAGAGTTACTGGGTTTCCTGTACCAATCCAGCATCAACACATTCTTATCTGTCCTGATCACTCTAGTATCTAGGAAGGGGACACTCCTCTCAGTTTCCTCCTCCAGGGTGAACTTTATGTATTCATGCTGTCTGTTAAACCTTTCCAGGGTGTATGCTTCTTTGTATACAAGCATGGGGTTTTATGCAGAAGTTCAACAGGTTTATGGAGGAGCAGTAACCAGAGACCTAAAAGCTTGGTCATCTTGGAACATGAAGTTGGCAGCGGCAAGAAACCGAAGAGTGTTCCTCCTGGAGTGTAAGAGACAAGGTTTGCTCCCAAAACATATGTCCAGTAATATCAATTATTTATATGGCTCAGCGACTGATGGTGTTTCGTCGAGACAGGTGCAGTCGATGAGGGAGAGGTCCTTGCGGGTGATTCTTTAGTTTGAAATAATGGTGACGGTGACGAAGATAGGAAGAATGGAAGGCGAGTTGTCCAGATTGTGGCAGTGTTTGGAGGAATCGCTTCCAGATGACAGGTTGGGTCGGTTTGTCACGCTTCAGTCCCGCAGATACGATAGACTGTTTGTGTTGATTAGGGAAGGAAACCTGAGAAAGGTGAGAGCTTTGTCGGATGAAAAGTTGAGGGTGGTTAAACCACAAGACAGATGGGTACGAAACATCAGTGATACAGTTTTACCAGATAGAGTCATTAATTTGTTGGCACTGGGTCCAAAATTCGGTATTGACATCCCCAGGAAGGAGATATCTGTGCAGAGGCTGCTTTCTGATGTGGAGTTTACTATTAACTTAAATGAGTCACTGACGGATGAAGGAAAGAACATAAAGCGTGCCCAAGCTACAAATATCATCACGAATTATATCCATCCCAAGAGACTAGTGAATAATATCTACCTGAGGGAGTTCTATCATTGCCAAAGATATTTGAGGGAACATCCAGATTTGTTGGTGCTTAAATCAGACAAGGGCGGTGTCACTGTGGTGATGAACAAGTCGGAGTATTTACAATTATCTATTGATATACTACATGACGAGAAATATTACAAGTTGTTGTCAGAGGATCCCACCATTACTGTTCAGACGAATTGTAACGCCCTCATCAAGAGTCTGGTCACGGGAGGTTATATTACAGCGGAGATGGGAAAAAAGCTGTTCAATTACAACTCAATTCCAGCCAGGTTTTATGGGTTACCGAAAGTACACAAACCCACACTTTCAATGAGACCCATCATATCTTCTTTTAACACCCCCACTTCTAATCTGTCAGGTTTTGTGTCTGACATTCTCTCTAGCTATCTTTCAGCGAGAAGGAGTAGATATTATGTGGAGGACTCCTTCGCTTTTGCGAATTTCATTGATGGTTTTCAATTACCTGAGGACTATGTCCTTATCAGTCTGGATGTTGTGTCCTTATTCAGTAATATACCTGTGGAGTTGGCAGTTTTGGCGGTTGAAAGTAGATGGGATTTAATTAAGGACCACACGACCATACCAAGGGGCAAGTTTATTTCTCTGATAAAATTCCTTTTTTCTTCTAACTATTTTGTCCTCGAGGGAAGGTTTTATAAGCAGATCCTCGGATCCCCCATGGGTTCAAAATTCAGTCCTTCCATGGCTGAAGTGGTGATACTATTTTCTAGATCTTGTCCTCGCTGATATACCTTTTTCCATCCCGTTCATTAAGAAGTATGTTGATAATCTATTACTTTCCGTCCCCAGGGATAAAGTAGCATACACCCTGGAAAGGTTTAACAGACAGCATGAATACATAAAGTTCACCCTGGAGGAGGAAACTGAGAGGAGTGTCCCCTTCCTAGATACTAGAGTGATCAGGACAGATAAGAATGTGTTGATGCTGGATTGGTACAGGAAACCCAGTAACTCTGGAAGGTACTTACATTACTATTCTAACCATCCACATAGGCAGAAGATAAACATGATACTGGGTTTGAAGAATCGTATTCAAAGGATTGTCCATCCCCCCTTAAGGCTTAAAAATCTTAGTTTATTGTTTCAGTTAATGCTTGAAAACGGTTATCCCAAAGGCCTATTGAAGAGACTAGTCTACGGTTCCACTCCTTCTGAACATCCAGATGCTGTTGAAAGGAGAACCTCCACCAATGTTGAACAGTTGCGAATGGTCTATTCCTCTATCCCTCTTATCCAAGGAATGACGACTGCGTTGATTAATCTACTGCGTAGTTCCACCCTTAGAATTGTTCCGAGATCTGATTTTAGAGTTGACAGGTTGTATAGCCGCACCAAGGACCGTATCGAGAGTGGAAAGATGAGTGGCGTTGTATACAGTATCCCATGCTCTATGTGCGACCAAGTATACATTGGCCAAACCTCTCAACAACTGAAGAAGAGAATCTCCCAGCACAGGAGTGATGTGAAGAATGTTAGTAAGGTATGTGCTTTGGCTGATCACGTCCGTAATCAAGATCACGTGATGAATTATGACTCCACCAGGGTTTTAGAGTGTGAGTCTAACACCCGAAAGAGATGCTTCTTGGAGTTGGTTCACATCAGACGGCAGATGAGTGCTATGAATTATAAAAAAGATGTTGACAATATCAGTAACATTTACTCCTTTTTAATACACTATGACAAGTTCAGTGAGGGTGAATTGCGTGACGTATCGGGTTGAGACTGATTTTGTGACCTCAGCAGTTGATGGCTGTGTAGGATGTTTTTGGTTACTCTGTTTCCAAATTAAAATTCAGTGAGAGTGAATTAAATAGTGAACATAGATCATCGATTAATGATTCAGTGAGAGTGAATTAGGAAAAATCTTACTCCATTTATTAAAAAAAATAAAAACAATTCAGTGAGAGTGAATGTCGGAATAACAATAAGAACGATAATTCTATGAACATTAATGCTTAATAAGTTAAGATCTTTTTCTGTGGTCCCGGTTCACCTAACCTCACAATGTTCGGTCGTCTCCCGTCATCGTTCTATATCGAAAAATTGATTGCTTATCAGCTGCAATAATATTAATATTTTCTTTCTGTTGTAACATTTAGTCTGCTTCTGTTGTTCCCCCCTTTTGGATGTTCTGCACGCTCTCTTTTGAGAACTGAAATATTGTTTATTATAATTTTTTATCTATACACCTCTGTATTTCGGTATGTTGTAAACATCAGTTTGTTTGTAACGTCTTGCCAATGTTATGTTTTCTGTTTTAGTGTCCTGAAGAAGATCCCAATCGGGGTCGAAACGTCGACAATATGAAATAAAGAAGAGAGTTAGTATTTACTCTGATCATTTTCCTACTCACCTTACTTACTTCATATTTATCATATATATATATATATATATATATATACATATATATATATATATATATTATTAAATCTTGAGATTTCTTGTGCTTCTTTCTTGTATAAATTCTTGTGAAAGTTTTCTTGGGTATTGTAGAATAGCTACATACCGCGGTTTCATCCTCATTAGGAATCATCAGTGGAGCACAATTCAACGCTGATGAAAACAACACTACGAAGTAACCGGTTTAAAGAAAACCAGCAATCCCTTGTGAGTAGAATTTAGACACAAGTGACACCTGGAATTCAATCAACCAAGCTCCTCGCTGTGACTACCCAAAACTACAGATCTTTTACTAGTCAAACACAACGTGCTACAATACCCAAGAAAACTTTCACAAGAATTTATATATATATATATATATATATATATATATATATGTATATATATATATATATGTGGGCTCCAACAAACACGCATTTGTATATCTGGCAACCCCGCCTGGATGCCACTCTGTACGAAAAATTCATATACAGATGCCACTTCATACCTTTCCTCAATAAGTATCCAGAGGGAAGCCACATTGTGCGCCAGCTATATATTCAATATACAAGTGTGCTACTTCCACGCCGCCTAACGGAAACTCCCTGAACCGTGATCTATTGTTTCATTCAAATATCGACTAAAGTGACCTCCAGCAGGCTGATTTTAGGTGCAATGAATTACTGAGGGTTCACTACATCATTTGCAATGATTTCTGGCCTGATGCAAAGTGGCATCCATATATCGGATGCCACTTTACCCCGGATGCCACTTCAACCGTGATTTTAACATGGGCGGATTCCAGTTTACGCCGTGACTGTATATATATATATATATATATATATATATATATATATATATATATATATATATATATATATATATATATCAGGAATATTGGGCTGTAGGTGGAGTATTAAAATTTACTCTTTTTTGCTCGTCAAGCTTTCGACTGATTTCCAGTCTTCCTCAGGACTTCTAAAATGGAACATATATTCATTATACTGTTTACAACATAGAATTTTACAAAAACTTACACAATCTGAGTATAATCTAGGGTCTAATAATAATTCAAATTTAAATATCAAGTTATCCACATGTATAATACGCATTACATTATTCATTACGTCAAAATATTTTAGGCTATGATATAATTCATTCACTGTCACTCTTCTTCTTACTTCTGTCTTCAACTGGATTCGTCATTTATCTGGAGGTCCCGGGTAATGTAGTTCTTTCTGCTTCCATAAATCGGTCATAAAATAGGTGTATATACTACTAATTTTATTCGTGTCTGTCTTCTTGTTAAAAATAACAAATAAAATTAGTAGTATATACACCTATTTGATGACCGATTTATGGAAGCAGAAAGAACTACATTACCCGGGACCTCCAGATGAATGACGAATCCAGTTGAAGACAGAAGTAAGAAGAAGAGTGACAGTGAATGAATTATATCATAGCCTAAAATATTTTGACGTAATGAATAATGTAATGCGTATTATACATGTGGATAACTTGATATTTAAATTTGAATTATTATTAGACCCTAGATTATACTCAGATTGTGTAAGTTTTTGTAAAATTCTATGTTGTAAACAGTATAATGAATATATGTTCCATTTTAGAAGTCCTGAGGAAGACTGGAAATCAGTCGAAAGCTTGACGAGCAAAAAAGATTAAATTTTAATACTCCACCTACAGCCCAATATCCCTGATATTAATATATTGATTGATAACAAGGACTGTGATTATACTCATTATATATATATATATATATATATATATATATACAGACACGGCGTAAACTGGCATCCGCCCATGTTAAAATCGCGGTTGAAGTGGCATCCGGGGTAAAGTGGCATCCGATATATGGATGCCACTTTGCATCAGCCCAGAAATCATCGCAAATGATGTAGTGAACCCTCAGTAATTCATTGCACCTAAAATCAGCTGGAGGTCACTTTAGTCGATATTTGAATGAAACAATACATCACGGTTCAGGGAGTTTCCGTTAGGCGGCGTGGAAGTAGCACACTTGTATATTGAATATATAGCTGGCGCACAATGTGGCTTCCCTCTGGATACATATATAGGAAAGGTATGAAGTGGCATCTGTATATGAATTTTTCGTACAGAGTGGCATCCAGGCGGGGTTGCCAGATATACAGATGCGTGTTTGTTGGAGCCCGCTCGGATATTATTAAATTTCCAAGAATCGACCAGTAAGTTTTATCAGTTGGGGCAATTGATGAAAGGCCGAAAAAGACTAATTCAGATGCAACAGATTAATACGTTGATTTGAGATGTCCACGACAAAAAGTGTGGAAAAGCAGTGAAGTGAATCTAGCAATTAAGGCTTCCTGCATTTCTAGTCAATTCCACAGAACATCAAGAAAAATAATTATTAAAGAATACTGTGCGAGGTATATTAATTATTAAATGGTTTCTTTCTGGGTTTTCTCTCCGAAACTCTGGAAAATATCTATTAAATAAAAATTATTATTTTGTGAATTGCTTCTGCGTAAGAAACACAAGATATTTGTCAGAAGCAATGAATCAAACAATGTTGCCCAACAAACAAAACGAAAAAACAACACCGATGGAACTATTTCGTAACGCTTCGGAGTCTAAAACCGACTCCTTCGTCAGACACTTAACGATCATCTTCAGAATTATTTCGTTGATAAGTGCTATCTGAATTTCGAGAATTGTCTCATTGGCAGTATTTGAAAATCATAGTAACATAGTTTTACTTAGCATACGTAGAAATTTCCAAGCTCCAACTACTTTTTTGCGCGTATGTTCTGAGGAACATCGCGTTATCTTTTTGCCTAAATGTCTGTTGTTATCGAAGTTTTCGACGAAAATGGTCTCTAACGATTGGGTTCGACTCCCTGATGAAGAATTCGAGGTCAAATTTGATTCTGTCCTTCTGGCTGGCCGTTGCCACGATAACTTGAGAACGGAAGGAGATACCGACTTGAAATTTTCAGGGTAGGTGGCGCATCCCAATACGACGGACGGAAGTTTGTTAATGGGCATAATCGGCCCAATGGTTTCCAAGTAATAGTTCTGTTTTCAACCAATACTAATCCGATTGAATTGAAACTTGGTGAGTAGTTGTAGAAGAACGTTTGTAAAATTTTGCGAGAATCGTGTTCCTCAAAAAATTAAAAAAATTAATAATATTTATGTCACGATAACCTGAGAACGGAAAGAGATAGTGCCTAGAAATTTTCATGTTAGGTTGTGCTACCGAATGCCATATTTAAGTTTGTTTAAAGGCATAATCTTCCAAACCATTTCGGAGTTATGTCAATCTAAATTTTGGTTATTATTTCCTCAATAACTCGAAAAATACAAAACCAATTCAATTCAAACACGGCTATTAGTTGAAGAATGCCAGCGCGAAAATTATTGGGAATTTTCGCGAGGTTCGTATCTCTAGAAAATTCTCCAAATATCATTGGAATACATTCTATATATCAGAAGCTATTCGTACGACATCCTTGAAATATTGCGACAGCCTTCAGAACCTAACTCTACTACCAAGTTCCCAGTTTGAACACGAACAGATCTATATTGTTGGAGATCCGAGCAGTCTTGTGTGACTTCAGTAGCTGGATGGGTGACTGTTGCCTCCATAACGAACGAACGGGAGATAGGAACTTGCAATTGGGAATGGGAGGGTTCAGTTCATTTTTGAGCATAATCGGTCTAACGGTTCCGGAGATATACCCACCTGAAATATTAAATCCTCGATAACTCGAAAAATATAGACTCGATCGAATTGAAACTTGGTAACTAGTTGTAGAATGTCGACATATAGTCAGGAGCTTTTGCGCGTATGTTCTATTGCCCATTCTCCAGTATTGGACACTGTTAATCGAGTTTACTGTGGTAAATTCGATTAAGAGTGTACAATACAGGAGAATGGACAATAGAACATACGCGCAAGAGGTCCTAACTTCACGTCAGTGCTAGAACCATTTTAAATATCATCTGATTCTTTGTAATACTTCAATCCATCATGTGAATGAAGGGGTTTATCATATATTATTTGTTGAATTTCGTTTCTTGCGGATTTCAAAGAAAATTTGCAATAAGCAGACTTGTTCTTCGAAAATAATCGAGATCACAGCTTGATATATTTAATATTGCGGATTCTAGCGTAAAACATTATTCTGACTAATCCATTCATATCAAAATCTCACCAACCACAGGCCAAAGACAGCTCGTATTATAGCAAAAACCCCAAATGTCTTTGAATTATGAAAGGTGTCATTGAAAAATGGATCCTTGCACAGCACACTCGGCACTGGAACGAAACTTTGGGTCAGTGGCATATTAAGTTATTGATGGGACAACCCTGCCCCTCATTAACTGAAGAAGTCCTACCACTGAGTAGGAGTAGGCTCAGGGCAGTAACTGGCCTACTAACCGGATACTGTACCCTAATAAAGCACCTGCACAAGAAGGGGATTTTCCGAGAAGACTCTGTTTGTAGGATTTGTGGGGAGGCAGACGAAACTGCCTGACAAGTCATATTTGACTGTTCAGTCAAGCCAGCAGTAAAAACAAGCACTGACGTGAAGTCAGAAGCTTTTGCGCGTATGTGCTCTTGTCCATTCTCCTTTATTGGACACTCTTAATCGAATTTACCATGGTGAATTATATTGTCTGTTCTCCTGTATTGGACACTCCGAATTTTCCATGGTAAATTCGATTGAGAGTGTCCAATAATGGAGAATGGAGAAGAGAACATACGCGCTAAAGCTTCTGACTTCACGTCAGTGCTTGAACCAATTTTTTTTCAATGATTTTTTAAAAATGTTCTAGTGCTACAATCCTCACGAAGTTTTGCGTTGGTATTCTACACCTAATAACCATATTTGAATTGGATCGGATCAGTATTTCTTGAGTTATTGAGGAAATAACAACCAAATTTCAGATTGAAAGAACTCCAAAATCATTTGGCCGATTATGCTAGTTAACGAACTTATATGTCGTATTCAGATGCGTAATATACCCTGAAAACTGCAAGTCCCTATTTCTTTTCTTCCTCAAGGAATCATGAGATAACTAATATTTTTTCGTAAATTTTTAAAAATGTTCCAGTGGTACGGTCCCTACAAAGTTTTACACACGTCTTCATGTCGATATTCTACAACTAGTTATCAAGCTTCAATTCGATCGAGCATATATTTTTTGAGTTATCAAGGAAATAATATTCCAGGTGGTTATAACTCCGAAACCGATGGAATTATTATGCCCAAAACGTATGCCGAACTTAAACTCTCCCATTAGGAAGTGCAACCTACCCTGAAAATTGCAATTCGCTATCTCCTTTCATTCGAAAGGTATCGAGGCAACGGTAACCCTTCCAGCTACTGAACTCACATAAGGCATCTCGCGGATCCCCAACAATATATATCCGGTCGTGTTAAAACTTGGAACTTGGTAGAAGAGTTAGGTTCTGAAGGCTGTCGCAAAATGTCAGGGATGTGGTACGAATAGTTTCTGACATATAGAATGTGAAAATTTGATTTTCAATGAATTTTTAAAAATTTTCTAGAGATACGATCCTCTCAAAAATTTTTAAGAATGTTAACGTTGGCATTCTACAACTGATAACCATGTTTGAAGTGCATAGGTTTCGAATTTCTCGAGTAAGTGAGGAAATAACAACCAAACTTCAGATGGGTGCCATTCAGATGCACAACCTGACCCGAAAACTTCAAGTCAAGTTTCAATTCGATCGGACATGTATTGGTTGAAAACAAAATTATTACTCGGAACCATTGGGACGATCATGCCCATTAATGAACTTGTCCTTCGTATTGGAATGCACCACCTACCCTGAAAATATAAGTCGCTACATTTTTCCGTTTTCAAGTTATCGTGACAACGGACGGCCGACCGTCCGGCTTGACAGAATGAAAGTTGACCTCAAATCCTTCATCAGGGAGTCGAACCCAATCGTTTGATATCATGTTCAGCAAAAGATTCGATAAAGACATGTTAACGCGATGTTCCCCAGAACATACGCGCAAAAAGGTCTATCGAAACATAGCGTTCAGTCAGAGAGCTTAAGCTTTCATTTTTGCGCGTATGTTCTGGGGAACATCGCGTTATCATTTTGTCCAAATGTGTGTAATTTTCGAATTTTTTGACGAGAATGTTCTCAAACGACTAGGTTCGACACACTGATGAAGAATTAGAGGTCAAATTCTATTCTGCCCGGTCGGCCGGCCGTTCGACGGAAACTTGAGAATGAAAAGAGAGAGCGACTTGAAAACTTCAAAGTAGGTGGACCATCCAAATACGGCGGACAATTTCGTTAATGGGCATAATCGCCCCAACAGTTTCTGAGTAATCATTTTGTCATCAACCAATACAGATCCGATCGAATTGAAACTTGGTACCATGTTGTAGAATACAAATTTGAAGACGTTTGTAAAATTTTGTAAGAATCGTTTTGCTGAAAAATTTTTAAAAAATGATTATAAAATATTATTGACGTCACGATAACGAAAAGGGATAGCGACTTGCAATTTTCACGGTAAGTTGTGAATATGAATTCGACATTCCTGTTTATTTCCTCAATAACTCGAAAAATTCAGAACTGATTCAATTCAAACTTTGTTACTAGTTGTAAAATTTCGGCACGGAAGTTCTTGCAACACTTCGCAAGAATCGTATAATTACAAAATTTTAAAAAAATAGTTGTAAATCATTGAATAAAATTCTATATATCAGAAACTATTCGCCCGACATCACTGAAATTTTTCGAGAGCCTTCAAAACCTAACTCTACTACTAAATTCCAAGTTTGAACACGATCGAATGTATATTTTTGAAAATCCGAGCAGCCTTGAATAAGTTCAGTAGTTGAATGGGTGAACGTTGCCTCGAACGAAAAGAGGTAGGGAGTTGAAATTTTCAGGCTTGTTTGGGCATAAATCAGCCCAGCAATTTCGGAGTTATAACCATCTGGAATATTATTTTCTCGATAACTCAAATAATACAGACCCGATCCAATTGAAACTTGGTATCTAGTTGTAGAATATCGACATAAAGACGTGTGTGGAATTTTGTGAGGATTGTACTGCTAGTGAATTTAAAAAAAAATTGGGAACAAATATTATGTATCTAACGATAACTTGAGAACAGCAAGAGATAGCGATTCGCAATTTTCAGGGTAGGGTCGCAGACGAATGCGACATCGGAATCTGTTTATAGTCATAATCGACCAAAGGTATTTGGAGTTACATCTATCTGAAATTTGGTTGTTATTTCCTCAATAACTCGAAAAATACAAAACCGATCCAATTCAAACATGGTAATTAGTTGTAGATTGCCAACGCGAAAATTCTTGTGAAATTTCACGAGGATCGTTTCACTAGAAATAGGAGATAGGGACTTACAATTTTCAGCGTAGGTTGCGCATCCAAATGGGAGGGTCAAGTTCGATTTTGGGCATAATCGGTCCATCGGTTTCGGAGTTATGCCCACCTGGATTATTATTTCCTTGATAACTCAAAAATAATATATACTCGATTGAATTGAAGCTTGGTAACTATTTGTAGAATATCGACATAAAGACGTGTGTGAAATTTTGTAAGAACCGTACACGTACGAAAAAAAAATTTGTTTAAGCACTGACGTGAAGCCAGGAGCTTTTGCGCCTATGTTCTATTGTCCATTCGCGTGTAATGGACACTCTTAATTCGAATTTACCATGGTAAATTCGAATTTTGTGTCCTATACAGGAGAATTGTCTAGTGTGAGAGCACGAAACGATCGAGAAATATATTAAAAAATTGGTTCAACCCCTATGGACAGGAGCTTTGGCGCTCTTGTTCAAACTTCGACAAATCATATCAACGAAATTATTGGTCTCTGGAAATGATATAAATGGATTCTTACCATAGAACTGCATCATGAAAGAAATTAAATTCAAACTGACCGATTCTTCCCAATAACGAACTTATCCGAGACATTCGTTCCTCAAATCTACTCTGAAAATTATGCTATATTAATTAGACAATATTGCAGTTTTGTTTTTACTGGAGATATTCTGAACAAAATTCAATTATGTATCTTTCCAAAGAATGTATTTCCATCATCATATGGATTATCCATGGCCATTATATTATCATTTTAAAAGTATAATATCATATCATCCTCATAATCCTACGATAGCTGAATAACGAACCAGAAATAAATTTGACATTTATCTCTCATAGGAAAATGAGATGACATGTAAGAACACAGATCATATTATAATTCATAGCTAGAATAATCAAGTACAGCATTCTGTGAAAACATAGAACTACGATTCATTATTGTAATTTCGAAAAATCATATCTTCGAAAGGGGGCGTCCATAAATTACGTGAGATGTTTAAGGGGGGGAGGGACTCGAGTCAAATCTCATCTGATCTTACGTTGGAGAGAGGGAGGGTCTCGGCAAATATCACGCAATTTTTTTTTTCTGATTGAAACAAAAAAAAATTATACTATTTTGGTCCATTTAATCCAGATTATACATGCTTAAGATTTAATCTTAAGCTTATATCGCAATACGATTAAGATCATTCACTAATTCGTTGGAAAGAAAATAATTTCATTCATCTTTGACGTTATACATCTACTGACTGTCAAACCAACGCGTTTACGTAAGAAACCCACATTTTGAAAAATCTCACGTGAGAATGGGGGATGGGGGAGGGGGTTGAATAAAATCTCACGACATCTAACCAGAGGGGGAGGGAGGGTCAGAAAATTTAAAAAAACACCTCACGTAATTTATGGACGCTCCCAAAGTATTAGCTTGCTAGAGTTCAAAATTATATAATTGGATTTTTATGATGAAACGGCATCTTGAATTTGAAATTTGTACATAAAAAATTTCAAATTCAATTTTTTTCAGAATGCCATTTCAAGATATCTATCTCCCAAATCTACTCTCAAAATTTCAGCTGCCAAGCTCATTCTGTTCGAAAGTTATTATGGAAACAAAATTTTGAAATTATAAAAAATTTTTTTTTACACTTTTTGGCAACTTTATCAATACAATAGTTCGCATGCATATTATTAAGGTCATTATTCTACAATTTGATGCTAATTTAGATAGACTGACTGATCGGTTTCATAAAATATATTTTCACTGACGTGAGGTCAGTGCTTTTTGGCGCGCGCGTTCACGATGGCAAATTTGAATTGAATGATGAGTGTTTCAAGCTCAGTGGATAGAACGGGTCGGAAATCTACTCAGAGGGTAGTGGGTACCATTTACTGTCCAATGAAAACTTAACAGTGCTGTGTCTTAGCTGGTATGAGGATAGAGTTGCAAAGTTGACAAAGAACACAACTGCCACTCCTTCGTCACACATACCCCTAGGAGCTTCTGAGAGATATCCTTTGGAAAGTCCTAGGAGGGTCAGTATAATCATTATCATGTCTAGCATGCGCTCCAAAGCAGATTGCCTAACGTCAATGCTTTTTTTGTCGTTTTTAAAGTGGAACACGACTATTTACCAATTGTCAATTCGATCGGACTTGTACGGGTATTTGTTGAAATATTTGGAAAATTTCAGAAGTCATTACTGCGAAACCGTTTATACCCATTAACAAACTAAAGCATTGCATTCAGATGCATCACCTAATCTGAGAATTGCTAGTCGCTATTTGTCTGCGTGCGAAAGTTATTCTGGTATCGAACAGTCAACCAGAGAGAATTGAATTCGATCTCAAATTCCTCAACAGTGAATCGAACCTAATCGTTCGTGACCATTTTCGACAGTTTTCTTAATATAAATATTTCTGAAACAGTGCCACCCAACGCCGCTCTGACAGCCGGTTATTTGTAACCGAGTATAACAATTTTGTCACTATTCATACAGAACATATTTCCAAACAAGGAACAAAATATTGCTGAAATTTATAGCTAAATATACTAGGGTGTTTGCATGAAGCGTTTATGATGGGATAATGGTATATTCGGAGAGCTCTCAGACAATTTTCAGATTTATTCACATGACTTTTTGACTGATTTAATGAAGTAATATGACGTGATGAAGTTAGCCTATTGGCTCGCGAATTTGAAGTCCTGAGTTCGAGCCCTGAGCCGGTATAGAAATAGTCTAGTAATTAGGTCTCTTCTAGTAAGTATTAATTAAACTCCAATAATATTCAAATAACACTTTTCAAGATGTTGTGGAGATGCGATAGGCGGAGTCAATGTCCAATCTTACACTCAACGTTCTCTTCCTATGAAACCTCCGATCCTAACACCCAACAAAAAATAAACACTAATAGGTAGGTGAAATGAATCCTGCAAAAATTGGTTCAAACAATGACGTGAAGTCAGGAGCTTTTGCGCGTATGTTATATTGTCCATTCTCCTGTATTGGACAACTTTATTCGAATTTACCATGGTAAATTATGTTGTCCATTCTCCTGTATGACACTCTTAATTATTAATTAATTATCCATGGTAAATTCACGTATTTATGTTGATTTTCTACAACTAGTTAGCAAGGTTCAATTCGATCGAATCTTTATGTGAGCGTTGTCTCGATAACTTTCGAGAGAAAGGAGATAGGGACTTGTAATTTTCAGGGTACGTTGCGTATCCGAATGAGAGAGTTAAGTTTGTTTTTGGGCATAATCGGTTTATCGGTTTCTGAGTTACACCCACGTGTAATATTACTTCCTCGATAACTCAATCGAGGAAATAATATTAGAGGTGGGTATAAATCGGAAACCTTCAAACCGATTAGGCCCAAAAACGAACTTAACTCTTCCATTCGGATACGTAACCTACCCTGAAAATTACAAGTCCCTATGTCCTTTCGTTCGAAAGTTATCGAGGCAACGGTCACCAATCTACTGAACTCACACAAGGCTGCTCGAATCTCCAACAATATTTAACCGATCGTGTTAAAACTCAAAACTTGGCAGTAAAGTTAGGTTCTGGAGGCTCTTGCAAAATTTCATCAATTTCAGACGAATATTTACTGATGTATATTGAACTTTTTTTTTTATTTTCAATGATTTCTCAAAAATTTTCTGCAAATACTATCCTCACGAAATTTCGCAAGAATTTTCGCGTTGGCATTCTACAACTAATAACCATTTTTCAATTCAATCAGTTTAGTATTTTTCGAGTTGAAGAGGAGAAAAAACAACCAAATTTCAGATGGCTATAACTCTAAAATCGCTTGGCCGATTATGATTATAAACGAACTCAAATGTCGCGTTCGGATGCACAACCTATTCTGAAAACTGCAAGCCGCTATCTCTTTCTGTTCTCAAGTTATCGTGACAAGAAAAATATTTTTTTATAACTTTTTAATAATTATCTAGCCATACGATTCTCACAAAATTTTACAAACGTGCTTAGGTTCATATTCTACAACTACTTACCAAGTTTCAATTTGATCGGATACATATTGGTTGAAAACAAAATTATTAGGTACTCGGAAACCATTGTGCCTATTATGCCCATTAACAAATTGTCCGTCGTATTGGGATGCACCACATACCCTGAAAATTTCGCTGAAAAGTCGATAGCTCTTTCCGTTCTCAAGTTATCGTGGCAACGGCCGGACGGCCGGACGGCCGGACAGAATCAAATTTGACCTCGAATTCTTCATTGGGGAGTCGAACCAAATCGTTTGAGACCATTTTCGTAAAAAAATTCGAAAGTTACAGACATTTGGGCAAAATGATAACGCGATGTTCCACAGAACATACGCGCAAAAACAGTAAAAACACAAAAAAGCACTGACGTGAAGTCAGTTCTCTTTGGCTTGCTTATTCAAGACGACCAATTTGAATTGAATGATGAGTGCTTCAAGTTCAGTGGATATCATGCGACTCGGGATTCAGGAGGGTCAGCATAATCATACAGAGCTTCCGAAAAGTAACGAATAAATTCATTATTGCCGAAACTGAGAGATTTTCTGAAAAATCGTCAGACACTTCCATACTTTCCAATAGACACTTCCATACCACCCATATTTACGACGTAATCATTATTGGAGATATGACGTCATCGTCAATTTTTTTAATATCAATACCCAATTTCGACTTTGCCAACTGAAAGTGCCTGTCATTTTACGTACACTATTGAAAAATTATGGTTGTCTAGCAGTTGCCTTAGCGACTGAGGACGGTTTTTATTACTGTCAGATTAAAAGTTGAAATCGTACTTGTTTTTTATATTTTATTGACCATGTTCAGCAAGAATTTAATAATAGCCTTGGTTACTCTCAGGTAGCCAGCGGTGCACACTTTCAACATCTACTTTAATCATTACCATTAAATTTAGTAAAAAAAAGCTAATAATCATTTTTTTGACGAAGTGAACGCAAAATGACAGACTCTTTCAATTGGCATGGTCTAAATTGGGTGCTGCCAATTAAAAAAAAAAATTGATGAAGTCGTATCTCGACTAAAGATTAACTCACAAATATGGATCATCGTCAAAAAGTGCCTTTGTTTTTAACAAAATCGCTTATCAGAGGATTTTTTGGAGGAACTCTCAGTTCAAGATATATTGAATTAATTCGTAACTTTTCGAAAGCACTGTAGGCATAATCATAATCATCTCATTAGCAGGCCCACCAAATTAGACTGGCTACCCCTCAGTGTTTTGTTAACACTTTTACTTTTTTTTATACTGAAGTCAATCTGCTTTGGCGCGCTTTCTATAGACATGATTATGCTTTTATGACTATACTGACCCTCTTAGGCTCCGAGTCACACGTTCTATCTACTGAGCTAGAAGTCCGGATTATTGAAAATAATTCATCCGAAATATTTCAATATATTCAAATCAGTAGTTTCGGAAATATTCGAAAAAATAACTTAGAATTTAAAATGGCATACAATTCTCACAAAATTTTGCATAAGTCTTCGTGTCGGTATGTTTGAACTATTTAGTTCGGAAATACCGTTGGTATTCACCAAGTTTCGATTCGATTTAAGCTGTATTTTTCGAGTTATTATAAAGAACCAAATTTCAATAGTTTTTTCACTTTGTTTCCTGCTCCGAGCTCTTTTGAAATTTCAGCATATTAAAAACAAAGCACCCAAGATATAACCGAAACCTCTGCAACATTCTCAACCAACCCAGTTCTAATTCAAATCAAATCATTCAAAACACATACCGAAACTTATCGATAAGTTAAAGAGCTGAAGGGACATTTTTTACGATTCACTAAAATTTTTGGATGATTTCATCTTTTCCAATATTTTAGACTTGCATTTTCTTACAGCTTCCAGGAAAACTATCGAAATAAAAAGTTATTCCTCCAAGAACATTCACGAACTCGACGAAATATTCCGTATTCAACTTTCAATGCCGGCAAAACACAAACATACAGACGGACAGAATTGAATTTGACCAATAATTGTTCAGCATTAAGACTGAACTGTTTGTTATAGATTATTTTCGGCCAAAATTTGGAAATTGCCGGAAGGAAAAATACCTATTTATATAATAAGTCGAAGTACCCTCCGAAAACAGTTTTGAGAACGCCCTTCAGTTCGAACCACAAGAAAGACTGTAGAAGTTTTGTGTTTCAAATATGTTGTTGCAATAGCAACGAAATCAGAGACACTTTGCGAAATTATTCAAAAGTAATAAATGTAATAATCCACAAATAATTCAAAATCAAACAATCGTAGGTACCTAAAGTAAAAAATTACTGAATTGTATTTAAGAAATAATTCAATCAAAAATATAAATAATTCAATTTTGGGAGTTACTAAAATCCAGGAAATTATTCTCAAAAAATAATCTGAATCCGAATCGTAGTAATCAAGAAACCTGTTACGTAGAGTCCTATATTTCAATACATAAAAATATAATTCCGCCTGAAAACAGAGAGCTTGAAAAAACGTTGAATTCATTTGTCTTATCTGTTACATCTAAGATAAGGGAACATCTGGCAGTCTACTCTCCAACCGATGAATAAATTATCGGAAGCCATATCGTACGCGAACCATATGAACCATTATAAACATCATAGACTCCTTCAGAAAAAATGTAAATATCATTCCGTATCCAGGCATGTATCTATATTCCATTGATGCCAAATGGTAGGAGCCCAGTTTGAGCGTGATCTCGATGCAATTAAGTTGCTCTATATACACATGCGTGTATATTGCAGGATGTCACAGCGCTACAAATCTATACGGAAGCCAGATGGTACGCCATCGCGATATATATATATATATATATATTAATATATATATATATATATATATATATATCGCGATGGCGTACCATCTGGCTACCATATATATATATATATATATATATATATATATATATATATATATATATATATATATATATATAAATATATATATATATATATATATATATTAGGAATAAGAAGGTTCCGGGTTGGACCGCGTCTGGAGTTTAATGTCGTTCGACGTTTCGGCTCCGATTTTGGAGCCATTATCAAGAACAAGATGTAAAATGTGAATTAACGCCGGGGTCTCAATCTGCCTACTCCCCAGGTTTCATCACCAGTACTCTCGGAGATCACTGTATTTCTACTACTTCGAGAAGACTGATTAACGGAAGATCGAGATGCTGTATTTATACTTGTCGAGGTTGGGGTAGGAGTGGGGATGGTGGGGGTACTGGTAGCAGTTGGGGTGACTATGGGAGGAGGGAGACGAGAAATCAAGGGTTTCCACGTACGAGGTAATCTTTGACTGTCGTCGCGTTTGTTAAGGCAATCTGGACGTCTTTCAATTTCAAGGGCTTCACGAATAATACGGCTGGTAAGCATTTTTTCTATTGCAATGGTTCTGCTGCTAGCAAAGTCAATTTTGTGACCTGTATCAGCATGATGTTTGAAGAGAGCTGAGGATGATTCAGCTTTGCGTACTGCTAGTTGGTGTTCGTATACTCTGTTAGTCACGCGTCTGTTAGTTTGACCGATGTATGACCTTGGACATTCGGAGCATGGTATCTCATATACACCGTGGGATTCATTGGGAATGGAATCTTTCGGTGAACGGAGAAAGTTAGAAATTTTATTGTTTGCAGTAAAAATAGTTTTTGTTTCCTGTTTCTTAAGGATGCGACCTATTTTGTCGGTAACACCTCGGATAAAAGGAAGGAAAGCTTTGTGAGGAAATCTCTCTGGAGGTTCCTTTTGATCATGGGAATGTATCAGATTTCTACGGAAAGATTTATTAATTTGATATCTGCTATACCCATTCTGGAGCAGAGCAGACTCGAGTTGCTTAAATTCATGTTGTCTGTGATTATTGTCTGTGAGTTGGATAGATCTGTGGACGAGGGAGTTTAAAACGGAATTGATTTGTGAGGGATGATGATGGGAGTTGGCATGCAGGTATCGATTTGTATGGGTGGGTTTTCTGTACACAGTGTGAGTGAAAGAATTATCAGATTTTGTAATAAGGACATCAAGAAAGGCAATTGAATTATTGTTCTCCAGTTCCATCGTGAAATTGATGTTCGGATGGATACTGTTGAGATGGTCTAGAAATTGTTGAAGAGTATCGGAACCATGGGGCCATATGACGAACACATCATCTACGTATCTTTTCCAACACGTAGACATATATTCGGGGGGTGCGAGATGATTTTTCCCTAGGAGTGATGGATTTTTTAATGTCCGTCGGGAGTTTTGTGGAATTTCGCAACGCAAAGCTGAATCATCCTCAGCTCTCTTCAAACATCATGCTGATACAGGTCACAAAATTGACTTTGCTAGCAGCAGAACCATTGCAATAGAAAAAATGCTTACCAGCCGTATTATTCGTGAAGCCCTTGAAATTGAAAGACGTCCAGATTGCCTTAACAAACGCGACGACAGTCAAAGATTACCTCGTACGTGGAAACCCTTGATTTCTCGTCTCCCCCTCCCATAGTCACCCCAACTGCTACCAGTACCCCCACCATCCCCACTCCTACCCCAACCTCGACAAGTATAAATACAGCATCTCGATCTTCCGTTAATCAGTCTTCTCGAAGTAGTAGAAATACAGTGATCTCCGAGAGTACTGGTGATGAAACCTGGGGAGTAGGCAGATTGAGACCCCGGCGTTAATTCACATTTTACATCTTGTTCTTGATAATGGCTCCAAAATCGGTGCCGAAACGTCGAACGACATTAAACTCCAGACGCGGTCCAACCCGGAACCTTCTTATTCCTAACATTGTTAGCCGCGGAAACCTATCCGATCACATATATATATATATATATATATATATATATATATAGCTACCGTGGCTTAGCGCGCCACGATATTTTTATATGTCTTGACGGGTTTAGCGCCCCAAATTTTCATTAATATCGGCAACGTCGCATTATGTCGCCCTAAGTGCCGGAAAATATAGAATATGAAGTGAAGATTTATTATATTCCTGAATGAATGTTCTAATCATTCATAAAACGAATTAGTTCAAGCTATATGAATATGAAGAATAACTTATCTATGTAATCAAGGCGATTAAAAGAATCTGTGTTATTAGAGTGATCGTCGGATCATTTTGGCATGAATTGTTTTTGCGGAATTATTCCACCAGGGACATCCTACTATTGTTTTGCCCAATTGTCATTTTGGAATTTTTGTCCGAGTAAGGTTCGACTCGCTCATGAATAATGCGGGATCGAATCAAATTCTGCCCGTCCATAAGCATGATAACTCTCGAAGTAAATTAATTAGATAGTTGAAATTTGCAGTGTGGGTTTGGGGCATAAATATCTCAGTTAAATTCTTCGGTGTGCCAAATTCGCCAAATGGTGTCGGAACTATAGCCATATCAAATTTGGTTTTCTCAATAACGAAGTAATTAATAATAAATAGGTACTGATCTGATCAAATTGAAACTTGGTTGTTAGTTGAAAAGTACAAACACGAAGACTTTAATGCAACATTTCGTGAGGATCGTCTGCTTATATGCAGATGAAAAGTGATATAACTTTAGGAGTTTTCGTCCTAGAAAAGTGGAGTTAATCTAGGCACGCACATGTGATTTTCTTGTCGTAAGATCGTTTAGTCGCAGAAATGAAACACATATCCTTAAATACGAATGCGCGCATATACAACCAAATAATCGCCGCAACTAAACCGATGCAACCAGTCTCATTTTTGCGCGCGTATTCCGCAAGGAACAGTGTGCTATCATTTCGTCACAATGTCTGTATTTTTCGATTTTTTTTGCGAAAATGGTCTAAAGCGATTGGGTTCGACTCCACGATGAAGAATTCGAGGTCAAATTAAATTATGTCTGGCCGGCTGTTAGCACGATAACTCTCGAATGAAACGAGTTAGAGCGTTGAAATTTGCAGGGTAGTTTTGTAGCGTAAATATCTCGGATGAGTTCGTTAACGGCCAAAATCCTCCAAGCTGTTTCGGAGTTAAGGCAGTTTTTAGTAAAAACGTTTTTTATGAATATTTCCGGAACCGATCAACTCGATCTATCTGAAATTTGGCATCAAATTGTAGAATCATGACCTTTATATGCCTGTGAAGTTTAGTACTGACCGGATGGCCATAAAGTGGCAAAAAAATTACCAAAAATTTTTGAATTTTGTTTCCACGATAACCCGAAAAATACTGATCTGATTGAATTGAAACTCAGTAGTCAGATGCAAAAGACCAAAGCAAACACTTTCGCAAAATTTCGTGAAGATCACTTGACATGAAAAAATTCAAAAAATTACTACTATTTTGCGGAATATTTTGCTTGAGATTCCGAAGCCTATTTTTTTGAAGTTCATGCTGCCCTTTCCTAGCATTTTTCGATATGCGCATGCGCAGATGCGAAGTCATTTAACTGCTGTAGTTTTCGTCAGAGGGGATTGGGGTTTTGGGGAGGCAGATGCTATTCCTCCATAGAATCCCCTGGTGGGGGTCTGCGCATGCGTGGATTAAGGATTCGATATCTCCTGAACCACTAGTGATGGAGAATCGGTGCTTTTTGTAAGGTGTGTGATTTTGAGAGGACTTTCAGCCGCGAGTAGATTGCGAATGCACAGAAGAGATGTAACAGTTTTCGGGTAGTATGGATTATGTTGGGAGTGCTGAGCCGATATTGTGAGGTTTTGAAAGAATATTCATGGCAATTCAGTGCAAGGTCAAGTCAGTTTCGGGGATGTAGCGTTGTTTCCTAGTTGAAGTGTCCGTAACGTGGCCCTGGGGCTAATTTAGGAATTGATGTTACCTCTTACGGGCATTTTGGCGCTCTAGTTCCTCGGAACTGAGTGCTTATCAATTTGCCCAAATGTCTGTAATTTTGGAATATTTCGATGAAAATGGTCTTGAACGTTTTGGTTCGACTCACTGATCAAGAATCCGTGGTCGGAATTCATTCTGTCCGGCCGGTCCGGCTGGCCGGCCGGCTGTCCGTAAGCACGATAACTCTCGAACGGAATGAGCTAGAGACTTGAGTAGGTTTGGGGGATGAATATCTCGGCTAAGTTCGTTATTGGGCAAAATCGGACAGATGGTTTCGGAGTAACAAAAACAAAATAATTTTTACGAATCAAATTCCCAATCAATTTTTTTTTAATGAGCAATTTTATCATAAGAATCCATTCATATCATTTTCAACTCTAACAAGCTAATACTTTCGGAGATATGATTCTTTAAAATTTCAATGTAAATCGTATTTCACTGATTGATATAATTATTATTCTATGTATGAATTCTCATAATGTCAACTTGACAGAAGGGAATATTGTAACTTCAAAAATATTGGGGTTGAAATACTCGTATTTTAGCGATGCAACGGGGACCTCACCAGAAAATGTTTGAAAATATTACGTAAATATTGAAAGCATAATTCTGTAGTTTGGTGAACGTAGATCAGGAAATTTTTGATCGATTACAAGGTAATTTATTATTACTTATCTAATAAACTATTATTTGAATTGAATTTCCTTTATGATGCAGTGATATAATATGAATACATTGATATAATTCTCAACTCTGAGAAACCAATACCAGATATAATTTGTCTGTTTGAACTAGAGCGCCAGAAAGCTCCTGTCCACAGGGCTTGTTTTGTTATGCGTATGAGCAGACAGATCAGTGATTTAACTGCTGGTGTTTTTGTCAGAGGTAATTGGGGTTTTGGGGTGGCGGATGCTATTCCTCTATAGAGGTGAGGGTCCGCGCATGCGTGGATTCAAGATGCGTTATCTCATGAACAACTAGTGTTGGAGAATCGGAATTTTTGTAAGGTGTGTGATTTTGAGAGGACTTTCAGCCGCGGGTAGATTGCGCAAGCGTAGAAGAGAAGTGACTGTTTTTGGGTTGTATGGGTTATGTTGGGAGTGTTGAGCCGATATTGTGAGGTTTTAGAAGAATATTATGGCAATTCAGTGCACGGACAAGTCAGTTTGGGGGATATAGCGTTGTTTCCGAGTTGAAGTGTCCGTACCGTGGCCCTGGGGCTAATTTTGAAATTGATGTTACTCCTTACGGGCATGTTTCGTTATGCGCATGAGCAGACCATCAGTGATTTAACTGCCTGTGTTTTCGTCAGAGTGGATTGGAGTTTAGTGGTGGCGGAAGCTATTTCTCTGCGGTTGGCTCAGTGGGAGAGCATTTGACTTGGGAGCGGAAGCCCCAAGTTCAATTCCGAGGCTAGGAAAGATATTTTCTAGTCACGGTAATCGCCACCATTAACTGTTGGGTCAAAAATTAACAGTGTTGTGCCTGAGGTGGCCTAAGGACACAGTAACAAAGCCTACACGGAACACAGCTGGTTCTCCTTACTCGCTCAAGCTCTTAGAGAGCTTATGAGGGGTCTCCGTCGGGAAGACCTAGGAGGATCAGTATAATAATATACAAAACAAACAAAACTAGTGTTGGAGAATGGGAGGTTTTTGTATGGTGTGATTTTGAGAACACTCTGCCGCGAGTAGATTGCGCATGCGCAGAAGAGAAGTGTTGGAGAATCGGAGTTTTTTGTAAGGTATGTGATTTTGGGAGTACTTTCAGCCACCAGTCGATTGCGCATGCGCAGAAGAGAAGTGACCGTTTTTGGGTTGTATGGGTTATGTTGGGAGCCGATATTGTGTCGATATTGTGAAGTTTTAAAAGAATATTCATGTCAATTGTCATGTCAGTGCAAGGACACAAGTCTTCTTCTTCTTCTTGAAATTCCGCTCCTATCGGAGATTGGAAATCATCACCACTACTCGGACCTTATCAATCGCGCGTCTGAAGAGTTCTGCGGATGTGCAACCAAACCACTCCCTCAAGTTGCGTAGCCAAGAGATTCTTCTTCTGCCAATCGTTCTCTTGCCTTTTATTTTGACACAAGTCAGTTTGGGGGAAATAGCGTTGTTTCCAAGTTGAAGCGTGCTTACCGTGGCCCTGGGGCTAATTTTGAAATTGATATTACCACTGACGGGCATGTTTCGTTATGCGCATGAACAGACGATAAGTGAATTAACTGCTGGAGTTTTCGCCTGAGAGCATTGGGGATTTGAGGTGCAGGATGCTATTACTTAACATAATCCCCTCGGGAGTATCCGCGCATGCGTGGATTGAAGGTGCTCTCTCCTGAACCAATGGTATTGAAGAATCAGAGTTTTGTGTGCGGTGTGTGATTTTGAGAGGACTTTCAGACACGAGTAGATTGCGCATGCGCAGAGCTGACGTGGCTGTCTTTGGGTTTTATGGCTTATGTTGGGTGGGGTTTACGTCCAGTGGTAATGGATTTTATGCTGAGCCAATATTGTGAGGATTTAATAGATTATTCAAGATAATTCTGAAAACGAGCAAGTCCGTTTCGAGGAAATTGCGTTGTTTTCTAGTTGAAATATCTGTGTAGTGGCCCTGGGGCCAATTTATAAATAACTATATTTGGATGATCAATTCTAAATTACTTTTAGATTGGGAGAATAGGCGAAGAAATTGCGTTCGAAATTCATGTAACCTCTTTCGGAGAATTTTCGTTTCACGCATGAGCAGAGAAGAAGTGATTTATCTGCTGGAGTTGAATGAGAGGATTGGAGTTTTCAGGTGCTGAATGCTATTCCTCCATAGAATCCCTTTAGAAGTGTCTGCGCATGCGTGGATTGGAGCAGTGATATCTCCTGAACCAATGGTGTTGAAGAATCAGAATTTTGAGTGAAGTGTTATTTTCAGGGGACTTTGAGCCACGTAGATTGCGTATGCGCAGAGGACTCGTTTGGATTGTATAGTTCATGTTGGGAGTGGTTTGCGTCTAGCGGTTAGTTGGTTCTGAGCCGTCATTTCAAGGTTTTAAGAGAAATTTCATGGCAATTCTGTGCACGGACAAGTCAGTTTCCGGGAAATTGCGTTGTTTCCGAGTTGAAATTTCTGTATCGTGGCTCAGGGACGATTTTATAAATAACTATATTCGGTAGATCTATATTAAATTACGTTCGGATTTGGAGAAGAGGCAATTGCGTTCCTAACGGAGGTCCCATGACCATAATTTTTTTCGATCTACGGTAAAGTTAACAGCCAAACTGTATCGATAGCTATATTTGTTGAATGACGGACTGTCCGTCGCAATGACGGATGTCTGGTCACCCTAACCTAAACTCGTTCGTCTATCTATAGCTTTCAGCAACTCTGATTGAATAACAGTTAATGACATATCGCACGATGGCTGATCTGTGAATCTGTGATTCTGTGACACTACTCAGGAACTCAGGGGATAATAAATAGTCAAAAGTGGAATTTAAGCAAGTGACCGGAACAGAGTGGTTAAAAGCAATTCCTTGCTATTATAACTAGGGTTGCCAACCGTCCTTTGTCCTTTTGAAAGGTGTCAAAGGACGGCAAATGTCCTTTCAAATCATTCGAAGATATAAATAAAAAAAATATTGTAGTAAACCCAAAAAAAATTTCAAAAAGTTCCATACACCATGATACGCCAAAACATAAATACTCTACATTCACGCTAAATGCTGATAAAATGTAAAAAAAATTACAAATAGTGAGTAAAAGTTGAACTTCATATATCTCAATGAGAGTGTTCATGCAGCCAAGTAGCAATTATCAATTAAGAAGTAACAAGTAGAAGTTTGCCAACTTTTAACTTTCTTCTTTAGTTGAACGAGATTTTGTACTTGTACGCAACTCGTGCGAAGCTGAACGCAAATTAGACTGTCCGATGATGTAAATATACCCTCAATTTGTAAAATATTTTATTTATTTGGTGTGTATTTATGTGGGTTCCGTGTTATCACATTGGAAAATTGAATTTTAAACACTTGTTTTCAAATATAGGGGGAACAGAGGTTATTTTGAAAAATTAATACCTCGGATCTTTATGTGTGTGAAGTTGGCCCAGCACTTTTTGATTTTCAAAAAAAAAAAAATTGTGCTGAATTGTGCTAGGTTTGTGCTGCTTTGTGCCGTTGAAATTTTCTTTCTATTTCATGTGGTTCTCAAGATATTCCAAAAATCGATAAAATGGGCTAGCCCAGCACTTTTCGAAAAATTAGGTTTCAATGGCTGAAATAGATTGTGCTATGCATGTACTGAGTTGTGCCGTTCGAATTTTTCCGAAAGTCCCACTAATTTGGCAGAAAATCGAGAAGTAAAAAAAAAGTTAGCCCAGCACTTTTGATTTTTCTTCTCACAAATGAGTGAAATAACTTGTACTACATTTGTGCTGTCTTGTGCCGTAAATATTTTCACGAAAATTTTTCGAATTTTCTGTGAAATGGCGAAAATGAAAAATGAAGTCAGCCCAGCACTTTCGAATTTTTCCATTGGAAACATGCTCAAAAAATTGTGCTACACGTAGTATAAGTTGTGCCGTTGAAATTTTCACGAATATCCTGCTAATTTTCCAAAAAATTAAGAAATAAAAAAAAAGTTAGTCAAGCACTTTCGTTTATTTTAGACGAATTTTTTTTTACCTAATTGAACTGCATTTGTGCTGACTTGTGCTGGTCATATTTTACAGGAAAAACTTTCAGTTTTCCCTATAAATGGAGAAAATAAGAAAATTCAGTAGATTGTTTGAAAACTTGCAATGCGTGGCAACAGTGTGCGTGAAGTTGGCCCAGCACTTTTTGATTTTCGAAAAAATTTTGCTCGTACTCAATTGTGCTGGGTTTGTGCTGCTTTGTGCCGTCAACATTTTTCTTTCATTCCATTCGGTTCTCAAGATATCTCACAAAATGTGTAGAACCGGCCAGCTTAGCACTTTTCGGAAAATTGATGTAAAACAACTGAAATAGATTGTGCTATATATACATTGAGTTGTGCCGTTCGAACTTTTCCGAAATTTCCTCCTATTTTGCAGAAAATTGAAATTAAAACAATCTTGTATCAGCAATCATAATTTTCATCTTCAATTTTTTTCTTCTAATCGTGTAAATTACTGAATTAGATTAGGGAAATCTGTAAAGGGCAACGTAGCAACAAATACTATTCTAATATTTCTAATCGTTGAGAACAGCAACCCGCAACGCTCTGATCATAACTGTCAACTGTCACTACATACTCCATTCGTACTAATTTACGACATCAACTGCCACGGGGTTCGATAGCGCTGTTGCCATAGTTCAACTTTCAGAGCAGAATATCCATAATATAGTTGAAAGTAGATTGTCGACAGATTTCATTATTTTATTGTTTCTTGCGAATATGAAATTGACAGGTTGTACAGTGTATCCGAAATTTGATGATCACTGAAAGCATCTCGAGAATCATAAGGGTTAGAAAAAAAAAATTTAAGGATACCCTTTTTTTCCAGATAATCAATTACCAGCAAAAAGATCCCAGATATCTTGAATGGTTATCAAGTTACAGGGTGTTTCTGAAAAATTGGTAATCGAACGGGATTCAGTCAGTTGCAACATGTATAACTAAATGAGGCTCTATTCGAAAGGATGTTTTGTGAGATATCTTGAGAACGGAATGGAATAAAACGAAAATGTTGACGGCACAAAGCAGCACAAACCCAGCACAATTGAGTACGAGAAAATTTTTTTCGAAAATCAAAAAGTGCTGGGCCAACTTCACGCACACTGTTGCCACGCATTACAAGTTTTCATACAATCTACTGAATTTTCTTATTTTCTCCATTTATAGGGATAACTGAAAGTTTTTCCTGAAAAATATGACCAGCACAAGTCAGCACAAATGAAGTTCAATTAGGTAAAAAAAAAATCGCCAAAAAAAAACGAAAGTGCTTGACTAACTTTTTTTTTATTTCTTAATTTTTTGGAAAATTAGCAGGAAAATCGTGAAAATTTCAACGGCACAACTTATACTACGTGTAGCACAATTTTTTGAGCATGTTTCCAATGGAAAAATTCGAAAGTGCTGGGCTGACTTCATTTTTCATTTTCGCCATTTCATAGAAAATTCGAAAAATTTTCGTGAAAATATTTACGGCACAAGACAGCACAAATGTAGTACAAGTTATTTCACTCATTTGTGAGAAGAAAAAACAAAAGTGCTGGGCTAACTTTTTTTTTACAACTCGATTTTCTGCGAAATTAGTGGGACTTTCGGAAAAATTCGAACGGCACAACTCAGTATATGCATAGCACAATCTATTTCAGCCATTGAAACCTAATTTTTCGAAAAGTGCTGGGCTAGCCCATATTATCGATTTTTGAAATATCTTGAGAACCACAAGAAATAGAAAGGAAATTTCAACGGCACAAAGCAGCACAAACCTAGCACAATTCAGCACAATTTTTTTTTTTTTGAAAATCAAAAAGTGCTGGGCCAACTTCACACACATCGGATCTTTGACTTGTGGGTTTTTATTTCTTAATTGTTAATTTGAGTGCATGAATGCTGCATTTTTGTAATTCATAATTGTTATTTGATACTTTTTACTTGATAATTGTTATTTGATGCTGCATGAATCCACACTTAGCCGCTCTGCTCCGGATACTCGCTTAGATTCGACTGAAGTGAAACAACTTCCCTCTTTTCATTTGTTTTTGGAGCTCTTGTTCCCCGGCACAGAGTGTTTATCAATTTGCCCAAATGTCTGTAAATATCGAATTTTTGATGAAAATGGTCTTGAACGATTTGGTTCGACTCACTGATCAAGAATCCGTGGTCCAAATCAATTCTGTCCGGCCGGCTGGCTGGTCCGGCTGGCCTTCTGTTAACACGGTAACTCTCGAACTGAAGTAGCTAGAGGATTGAAATTTGCAGGGTACGTTTGGAACGTAAATATCTCAGACGAGTTCGTTAACGGACGAAATCCACCAAGCGGTTTTAGAGTTATGGCCGATTATAGTAAAAACGGCTTTTCATGAATATTTCCGAAACTGATCACTTGATCTATCTGAAATTTAGCATTAAATATTTTCAAATTTTTTAATTTTGTTTCTACAATAACTTCTCGAACAGATAGAGCTAGGCAGTTGAAATTTTCAGAGTAGGTTTGCGTGATAAATATCTCAGTTCAGTTCGTTATTGGGTAGAAACGGCATCATGGTTTCGGAGTAATACAAAAATTTTTTTACATTACAAATTTCAAATTCAATTTTTTTTAAGAATCAGTTTTATCATAAGAATCCATCGTTGTCATTTTCAACTCTAACAAGTTGATACTTTCGTAGATATGATTTCTCAAAATTTCAATGGTAATACATCGTAGTTCTATGTATTCACAGAATGTGAACACAGAATTTGTCTGTGTTCACTGTTCATAAATGTCATCTTATCTAGCTATTAGGGACTTGTCAGTTTATAGTTTGAAAATATTTTCTGTTGGAAAACAAGTATCCGATTCTTATTCTGTTTTGAAACCGAAAATAATATTGACTCATTACATATTGAATAATTTATTGGGGATGATATTTTAGAAGATTTATAATTGGATCATTTTAATGATGTAGTTTATGAATGCAATAGGAAAGAAGAACATAATGGAATCATCAAAAGAAATTACTGTTCGTTGAACACTGAGGTTAATAATACCTTTTACTTCCTTAAGTTGTGAGGCATGTTCCTAAATACAGTATTTTCATGAAGGTGCTAGCAAAAAAAATGCTGAAATATGGATCTACATTTGTGTATCAAACCTTTTTTCTTGAGTTGAGGTCCATAATACAGAAAAGAATGTGTAAGTGGTATGAACTATTACATTTTAAATTATGAAAAGAGGATATTATTTTAAGGATATATTTTGAACTATTAAATTAATTTGTTCGTCAGCCGCAACCTACTCAAATATCAGGAATATATGGACAATCTGCTATGATTGTCCCCAGCCTCGCTCTAGACTCTAGACATTCCGATGATACTTTCCTTAGGTATTTCGAGTTGTGAAAAATATGCGCCGAGTGTAAGTTGCAACAACCCATTCCACGAGTTTGAATAATTGCAGACTGGTCATTTAATCTTGATAAATAAATTTAATGACAAATTTTGAAGGATTAATGCATTGCAGATTGCTCTTTTTTTCAAATGATAATTTTTGAAGCATTTTTTTTAAACGACACTTTCTTCAAATTTAATTGATGCAGTTCTCATCATAAGAATCCATTTATATAATTCCCAACTCAAAGAAACTAATACTTTCAGAGATATAATTTGTCTGTTTGGACAAGAGCGCAAAAAGCTCCTTTCCACAGGGCTTGAACCAATTTTTTTACATCAATGTCTGTTTTTTGTGATATTTCAAAAGGAATTTATTCATAACAAAAATATCTTGAAGTCAAAAAATGCAACCTCAGAGATGACAAATTAAAGACAAAATATGTTTGCAAGTACTTGTGAAATTTCATTATACTGTCTTATTTATAAAAGCAATCACATTCAAACGAAAAATTGGTATTATAGTTATCTAATTTGATATTTGAGTTTATTTTAGACAATCTCTAGGCAAGAAATTTTCGAACAAGTGAATGAATAGTTGAACATAGCGATACAACAAGTGTAATTGTTTTCCAGAAATAGTTGATGAGTATTGAAAGCTTTAAATGAATTGTTATAATATTCGAAACGATGATTACTCGTATTATTATCCTTAGTAAAAAGTTGTTGTATATTGAACAATGGATTACTATTTATATAGAAGAATTATGAAATCTACTTACCTTAACTCATTTCTGAAGAATAAGTAGTAAATGTCCATGACTAATATAATTGAAAAGATATATATGATTTACAGTTATTTCTTATATATATATTCTATATTGATAAGCGTTTTGTCACACAGACACCTTCAGCCTACCTATATCCTACTCTTGTACGCCGTGTCGCCGAAGCACGTCAAAATATTCAATAAATAAGTGTAAATCATGTGTAATATCTAACTGAAAAGTTAATATGGGTTTCGATCAAGTAAAGCCACCATAATTTAAACGTAATTGATTTCATATGTTAATATATGAGAATATTTGCATTATGCACATGCAATAATATAGTATTGTAAAGAAAGTATTTCCACCAAACAGAAACATAATAGGAATATTCTAGATTTGTATTGTAATCTAGAATGGAAAAGTATAACGGGTAATTCCGCAAAAGGAATAAACTTATCCGCGTTATCCTATTTTCTTGTAATCTAGAATATTCCTATTATGTTTCTGTTTGGTCAGCCCAGTCGACGGGCAGGTTCAAACAGTCCCTGTAAAGTCTGCACTGAAGCAAATCGCAAAATATTGGAATATACAGAAAAACTGTAGACCCAACAACTATACGGATTATTCACTGACCTCACGATCAACCAATAATCACAATTCCTCCAAATAAAAAGTCTCAAAACGATATATTCATTTTATACATATATAACCTCAAAATTGCACCAATCCTATATGAAAAAGTTCATTTATCCCCCGCTTTATTGTGGACGGTGAGGAAGGCATTCGATGATCCCCCGAAATATGATATTAATCAAATGAAGAAACTAAGCACGATATCTATATAGAACGAAGTGAGTTAGAGAGTTCAACTTCGTAGGGAAGATTTGAAGGCGAAATGCTCCGGTAAGGATATTTAATGGGAAAAATCAGCTCAGTGGATTCGCAGTTATGGTGGTTGCAATTATTGTCTGTAATATTTCCGATTATACCGCGATTAACCCGAAATTTTATCTTTACTCGAAAACAACGCATCGCAGAGAAAAAATGTAGTGACAAAAGTTTGATGTCTAAAGAACGCATCGGGTAGTACTGAAGTTCTCCCATTCCCTCACCTCATGTAGGCAGGGAAAGGAGTAACTTTGAAATCTCAAACAGTCCTCATTTTCTATGGCCAATCAAATTCTATGTCAAAAAATAGAGGATATCCAGGAAATTGTAGGCTCATTTGCTATAGATGGCACTTTACACGCAACTTAGGAAACAAGATTAAAAGCACAAAATAAACATGTAGTTAACATTCATTACCATCATTGCCTGTTAAGAATTGCTAAATACATGATTGATTGGTCTTTTATCTGCTTTTCCTCTTGTTGCCTTCGTTACGCGTACTGCGGCCTTTATCTCGCAAATAAACAAAAGTTTATTATACGAACATATCATACGTATTTTTTGACCTAAAATATGATTTTGCTATAATAAATAGAGGTTACCAAGTAGTATTTCAAAAGTAGCCCGTCTCCTACGTACAGGGGGTGTGGGGTGGGCGAAATTCATTATTAGCGGATGCGCTGTTTAGAAATATCAAACTTTACTCCCAAAAATGTTCTCTCCGATGCGTAGTTAACCCAGGTGTTTATGCCCCAAACCTACCCTGCAAATTCATACTTCCTAACTCAATTCGTTCTAGCGTTGTCGTGCTTAAGGATGGACGAACAGAATCAAGTTTGACCTAGGATTCTTCATCAATGAGTCGAATCCAAAAGTGTTATACTAATTTCGGCCAAAAATTCGAAAATTACGAACATTTTGTCAGAATGATAGGTGCTGTCCGTTCAGTGGAACCAGCGAGACAGAAACTTGTACTATGTATCAAATTTCGTTTCATCAATAAGCTCCTATTTTCCATTATATATTGTGTAAACAGGTGTGCAGGTGAGATGATAGAATGCACGCTTAGCATGCAATCCCTTTCAATTGAATTTTTATCTGTTTCCATTGCTCGGATAACCGTGAAGTTTGGCGAGCGAGCCGGAGATCTTCTCAGAGGGTAGTAGTCACCATTAGACTTCTCACAAGGGGATTCTATGGAGGAATAGCATCCTGCACCTCAAAACCCCAATCATCTCTGATGAAAAGTTCAGTAGTTAAATCACTTCTTGTTTACTCTTTGAATGAAAAATGCCCGAAAGGGGTAACAGGAATTTCAAATTAGGAACACAATTGCGAGCACCTATTCTTCAAATCCGAATGTAACTCAATATAGATCTCCGACATATAGATATATTATGAATTGGCCCCAGAGCTACAGTATAGACATTTCAACTCGAAAACAACGTTATTCCCTGGAAACTGACTTGTCCATGCCCAGAATTGCTATGAACTCTCTTTTAAGACCATACAATATCGGTTTAGCGCCAAATCCATGACCGCTAGACGGAAACCACACCCAACATGAGCCGTTCAACCCAAAAATTGCCACGGCTCCTCTGTGCATGTGCAATCCACTCGTGGCTGAAAATCTTCTCCAAATCACACACCTCACACAAAACTCTGATTCTCTAACACCAGAGGTTCAGGGGATATCGCATCTGGAATCCACGCATGTGCGGTCTCTCACCAGGGGATTCTATGGAGGAATAGCATCCTCCACACCAAAACTTGAATCTTCTCAGATGAAAACTCCAGCAGTTAAATCACTTCTCATCTGCTCATGCGCAAAACGAAATATGCCAGGAAGGGGCAAGGTGAACTTCAAAATAATAGATTTCGGAATTTCAAGCAAAATAGAAGTAATTTTTTGAATTTTTTCAAGTCATGTGATCCTCACGAAATTTTGCAGAGGTGTTCAGATCAGTATTTCTCGATATATTGAGACAACAAAATTTTAAATTTTTTTAAATTTTGGTGCCAGTTTATAGCAATCCGATTAATACAAAACTTCGCATGTATATAAAGGTCATAATTCTACAATTAGATGCTGAATATCAGATAGATTGAGTGATTGGTTTCGGAAATATTGATGAACAAATTTTTAACTAAAAATGGACATTACTCTGAAACCGCTAGTTGGATTACACCCGTTAACAAATTTAAATGAGATATTGACGCTCCAAAACTACTCTGCAAATGTCATCCCTCTAACTCATTGCGTTCGAGAAATACAAAAAATACCGGTCATGCTGTTCCTTGCGGAACACGCGCGCAGAAAAGTTGAAATCAAAATGGACATAACTCCGAAAAAAACTCAACCGGGATATTTATGCCCCAAATCTACCATGCAATTTCGAACTCTCTAACTCATTTTGTACGAGAGTTATCGTGCTAACGGCCGGACAGAATTGAGTTTGACCTCGGATTCTTAAGTGAATCGAAACTAAATGCTCGAGACTATTTTCGGCCAAATATTCGAAAAATACAAACATTTATAAGAACGGTAGGAACAAGCGCTCCAAAAAATAATTTTAAAGCTTAAGCATCAGCGGTGACAATGAAAAGAGTAAACCTTATGAAGTAAATATTTGCTTGAGCCGAACATGTACCTATAAATATGATTAACAGACATTTTGTGAGAAGAAACTTTCATTTTTTGCATTTTTAACGTATTTTTACTCATATTATATATTCCAAAATCCGTATTGTGGATCCGCCTATGTGATATCGTAATTATTCTGAATTACTCGCATAGCCTACACTTACGTCATCGTGTGAGACTGAAGTGCGTCTTTCGGCAGATGGTCAACATGCTATACGCATTAAAACTGGGTTTTTTTGGGGTGCAGGTGCACGATCTCTTCCCGGGATTTCTATGCAATGGGTAGAAATTCTCGAATAATAAATGAGGCTGCAAAATACTCAAGAGTGTTTCAGTTTGTTTACGTATGGAAATTTGAGCAGAGTTTTGTTATATACAGACTGTTCGTAAATTGATGCAAATGATTTCAGGAGGTGATACTTCCACAGTTCGACGAAAATTGATGGGAAATTTTTCATATAATTGTGTTCCAATATTGCTTTACTGGCTGCAGTATGTCATTTCGGAACGCTCTTTAGTGATGGTAAGCGTTGCCAGTGAATTTCAGTATTCAGTATTTCATTTCAATTTTTCTGCGCAATACTGTTCAAGAATATCGGAACACGCCATGCATGTTCTAAGCTATTCCCCTACAAGTAAAAGATATTGCCTTCGAAATGGGACACCCTATAGACATAGGCATTATACAAATTTTAAAAATAATAATGAAATGAAGATGGCATATTGTATAATATTATCTAATACCTACTTGACACTAACCGTCTCGATACTACCGAAGTTTACGGAGAAATATACAGAGTGATTCACGAAGAACGTTCGTTAGAATATTTCAAAGAAAGACTCGAGATAAAAAATTGGAATTTTATAGTTAAGCTTTGTTAGGAGAGGTGAATTATTGGAAAAAAATCTGATTCTTCCGACTTCCGGTTTATCGGAAATGATACCAACTTTCATTTTTTAAATGTAATACTCAGTTTTTGCGCGCGTGTTCCGCAAGGAACAGCGTGCTATCATTTCGTCACAATGTCTGTATTTTTCGAATTTTTTTTCGAAAATGGTCTCAAACGATTGGGTTCGACTCCCTGATGAAGAATTCGAGGTCAAATTCAATTCTGTCCGTCCGGCCGGCCGGTCCGGCCGTTAGCACGATAACTCTCGAACGGAACGACTTAGAGCGTTGAAATTTGCAGGGTAGTTTCGTAGCGTAAATATCTCGGACAAATTCGTTAACGGGCGAAATCGACCGAGCGATTTCGGAGTTAAGGCCATTTTTAATAAAAACGTTTTTTATGAATATTTCCGGAACCGATCACTCGATCTTTTTGAAATTTGGCATCAGATTGTAGAATCATGACCTTTATATGCCTGCGAAGTTTTGTGTTGAACGGACGGCCCTAAAGTGGCAAAAAAAATTTTTGAAAATTTGAAAATTTTGTTTTCACGATAACTCGAAAAATACTGATCTGATTAAATTGAAACTCAGTAGTTAGATGCAAAAGACCAAAGCAAACACTTTTGCAAAATTTCGTGAAGATCACGGGACATGAAAAAAATAAAAAAATTACTACTATTTTGCGGAATACTTTGCTTTTAATGCCGAAACATATGTTTTTGAGGTTCATGCTGCCCTTTCCGGGCATTTTCCGTATTGCGCATGTGCAGATGAGAAGTCCTTTAACTGCTGTAGTTTTCGTCAGAGAGGATTGGGGTTTTGGGGTGGCGGATGCTATTCCTCCATAGAATTCAGATCCCTGATGAGGGTCTGCGCATGCGTAGATTAAATATGCGATATCTTCCGAACCACTAGTGTTGGAGAATCGGAGTTATTTGTAAGGTGTGTTATTTTGAGAGGACTTTTAGCCGCCAGTAGATTGCGCATGCGCAGAAGAGAAGTGACTATTTTTGGGTTGGATGGGTTATGTTGGGAGTGCTGAGTCGATTTTATGAGGTTTTGAAAGAATATTCATAGCAATTCAGTGCAAGGACAAGTCAGTTTGGGGGATGTAGCGTTGTTTCCGAGTTAAAGTGTCCGTACCGTGGCCCTGGGGCTAATTTTGAAATTGATGTTACCCCTTACAGGCATTTTTCGTTATGCGCATGAGCAGACCATCAGTGATTTAACTGGTGGTGTTTTCATCAGAGAGGATTAGGGTTTTGGGGTGGCGGATGCTATTCCTCTATAGAATCCCTCGTTGAGGGTCTGCGCATGCGTGGATTAAAGATGTGATATCTCCTGAACCACTAGTGTTGGAGAATCGGAGTTTTTTGTAAGGTGTGTTATTTTGAGAGGACTTTTAGCCGCGAGTAGATTGCGCATGCGCAGAGGAGAAGTGACTGTTTTTGGGTTGGATGGGTTATGTTGGGAGGGCTGAGTCGATATTATGAGGTTTTAAAAGAATATTCATAGCAATTCAGTGCAAGGACAAGTCAGTTTGGGGGATGTAGCGTTGTTTCCGAGTTAAAGTGTCCGTACCGTGGCCCTGGGGCTAATTTTGAAATTGATGTTACTGCTTACAAGCATTTTTCGTTATGCGCATGAGCAGATCATCAGTGATTTAACTGGTGGTGTTTTCGTCTGAGAGGATTAGGGTTTTGGGGTGGCGGATGCTATTCCTCCATAGAATCCCCTGTTGAGGGTCTGCGCATGCGTGGATTAAAGATGTGATATCTCCTGAACCACTAGTGTTGGAGAATCGGAGTTTTTTGTAAGGTGTGTTATTTTGAGAGGACTTTTAGCCGCGAGTAGATTGCGCATGCGCAGAAGAGAAGTGACTGTTTTTGGGTTGGATGGGTTATGTTGGGAGTGCTGAGTCGATATTATGAGGTTTTAAAAGAATATTCATAGCAATTCAGTGCAAGGACAAGTCAGTTTGGGGGATGTAGCGTTGTTTCCGAGTTAAAGTGTCCGTACCGTGGCCCTGGGGCTAATTTTGAAATTGATGTAACCCCTTACGGGCATTTTTCGTTATGCGCATGAGCAGACCATCAGTGATTTAACTGGTGGTGCTTTCGTCAGAGAGGATTGGGGTTTTGGGGTGGCGGGTGCTTTTCCGCTATAGAATCCCCTGGTGAGGGTCTGCGCATGCGTGGATTCAAGTAGCGATATCTCCTGAACCAATAGTGTTGGAGAATCGGAGTTTTTTGTGAGGTGTGTAATTTTGGGAGGACTTGCAGCCACGAGTATACTGCGCTTGCGCAGACGAGAAGTGAATGGTTTTGGGTTGTTTGGGTTATGTTGGGAGTAATGAGCCGATATTGTGAGGTTTTAAAAGAATATTCATGTCAATTCAGTGCACGGACACAAGTCAGTTCAGGGGAAATAGCGTTGTTTCCGATTTGAATGGTCTGTATGGTGGCCCTGAGGCGAATTTATAAATAACTATATTCGGTAGATCTATATTAAAATGCGTTCGGATTTGGAGAAGATGCTTTTTCGTCCCTAACGGAGGACCCACAACCGAATTTTTTTCTGATCTACGGTAAAACTAACAGCCAATCTGTATTGATAGCTATATTTGTTAAAGGAACAAAAAAAAAAAAAAAAGCACTGACGTGAAGTCAGTACTCTTATGCGCGCGTGTTCACGGTGGCTAATTTGAATTGAATGATTCAAAAATTAACAGTGCTGTATCTAAGCTGCCATCAGGATAGAGTAACAAAGTTGGAAAAGAACACAAGTGACTCTCCTTAGTCGCACAAGCTCCTAGAAGATTTGTGAGGGTCAGTATAATCCTAATCATGTTTATAGCTCGCGCGCAAAAGCAGATTGACTTAACAATGAAAGAAAAAGTGTAAAAAGTCAATCTGCTTTGGCGCGCGTGCTATAAACATGATTAGGATTATACTGACCCTCACAAATCTTCTAGGAGCTTGTGCGACTAAGGAGAGTCACTTGTGTTCTTTTCCAACTTTGTTACTCTATCCTGATGGCAGCTTAGATACAGCACTGTTAATTTTTGAATCATTCAATTCAAATTAGCCACCGTGAACACGCGCGCCAAAGAGTACTGACTTCACGTCAGTGCTTTTTTTTTTCCATTGATAATCAGATCACCCATTGAATTCTACATTGTTTTAATATGTCACTTACATATTATCAACAGAAAATTCGTGTGAAATCTGAAAACACCCTTCAAATTTTCTCAAATAGGGCTTCATTCCAATATTAATAACTTGTGGATTTTTGCATGAAAATTCCTAATTTTCAAGCTTCTATCGGAAGACATAGCTTCTTCTCATTCATTAATTAAACATTCAATTGAACTTACAGGATGTTTCTATTTCAATGTTGAAGTCAGTTATGATAAAAACCCCAAAACACATTTTTTTCAAATGAGAACCCATTTTTTTATTGGTCAGCTGGAGTCTACGTGTATTGTGTATTTTTATAATACAGACTACTGCTCTAAAATGCTAATTTCCTGAGATATTCGGTAAGTAAAGCAGAAGTATGTAATATAAAAATACACTATTTTTTAACGTAGATTCCAGCTGACCAATAAAATTGAATGGCTTCTCTTCCGATAGAAGCTAGACAATTAGGAAGTTATGATTTGCCAAAGTTTGAACAAGAGCGCCAAAGCTCCTGTCCACAGGGCTTTCCCACTTTTTCAATTTGGGTTCTGTGCGTCAATTCTCAAGAATTTTCGTAATTAAATTCAAAACGTAGGTCATCACATGTTGGATTTATATATAATCCGTTTAAGATATATTGACATCGAAGTAGGCCTTGAACGTGTAGTTGGTGCTTTATTTCTGGTTAAAAAAGGTTACTGTTATGTAACCAGAGAAATGAATTATCAATATAACCTTGAATATTTTCAATGCTATCTCCTATTTGTCATTAATTGAAGACCCTTATAAATGCATTAGTGATGTACTTTGGAAATTCAAATCCCGAAAATATTTTATCCTGAGATTTTGGAAGGATAATTTTCCAAGTTCAACTGCAGTAGACTGACAAAACAAACATAAATATGAGGTTGATACCCAGAAACCATTTCAAGTAATTGAAAAAATCATTATTTATAATAAAAATTGGTTCAAGCACTGACGTGAAGTCAGAAGCTTTTGCGCGTATGTTCTATTGTCCATTCTTCTGTATTGGACACCCTTAATCGAATTTACCATGGTAAATTCGATTAAGGGTGTCCAATACAGAAGAATGGACAATAGAACATACGCGCAAAAGCTTCTGACTTCACGTCAGTGCTTGAACCAATTTTTTTTAATCGAATTTACCATGGTAAATTCGATTAAGGGTGTCCAATACAGAAGAATGGACAATAGAACATACGCGCAAAAGCTTCTGACTTCACGTCAGTGCTTGAAACAATTTTTTTTTCGTGATTTTTTTGAAATTTTCTAGGGGTACGGTTCTTAAAATTTTTTTTCTCGTCGTTTTTTTCAAATTTTCTAGGGGTACGGTTCTCACAAAATTTTAAACACGTCTTTATGTTGATTTTCTACTACTAATTACCAAACTTCAATTCGATCGAATATTTATTTTTTGAGTTATCAAGGAAACAATATTCCAGATGGGTATAACTCGGAAACCGTTAGACCGATTTTGCCCAAAATTGAACTCAACTCTCCCTTTCGGATACGCAACCTTCCCTGAAAATTGCAAGTCCCTATCTCCTTTCGTTCGAAAGTTATCGAGGCAACGTTCACCCATCTACTGAACTCACACAAGAATGCTCGAATCTCCAACATTATTTAACCGATCGTATTAAAACTTGAAAATTGTCAGTATAGTTAGGTTATGAAGGTTCTTGCAAAATTTCAGCAATTTCGAACGATTAGTTACTGATATATAGAACTTTTTTTTTTTATTTTCAAAGATTTATTTAAAATTTTCTACATATGCTATCCTCACCAAATTTTGCAAACGTTTCCGCATTGGCATTCTACAACTAATAACCATGTTTGAATTCAATCGGTTTAGTATTTTTCGAGTAAATGAGGAACAAAAACCACAAAATTTCATAAAATTTCAGATGGCTATAACTCTGAAACCGTTTGGCCGATTAGGCTCATAATCAAACTGAAATGTCGCGTTGTGGTGTACATCCCAACCTGAAAACTTGAGGCCGCTATCTCTCTCAGTTCTCAAGTTATCGTGACAACAAAAATATTTTTTAATAATTTTTTAATAATTTTGTAGCCATACGATTCGCACAAAATTTCACAAACGTGCTTAGGTTCATATTCTACAACTACTCACCAAGTTTCAATTCGATCGGATTCATATTGGTTGAAAACAAAATTATTACTCGGAAACCACTGGGCCGATTATGCCCATTAACGAACTTGTCCGTCGTATTGGGATGCGCCACCCACCCTGAAAATTTCAAGTCGCTAGCTCTTTTCGTTCTCAAGTTATCGTGGCAACGGCCGGACGGCCGGACGGCCGGACGGACAGAATCAAATTTGACATCGAATTCTTCATTGGGGAGTCGAACTTAATCGTTCGAGACCATTTTCGTCAAAAAATTCGAAAGTTACAGACATTTGGGCAAAACTATAACGCGATGTTCCCCAGAACATACGCGCAAAAAGAACAAATTATTGCATATTTTTTTTTAGTGCAGGATGAAGAACCTTTTGACATAATAATCATGTGCATCTCAATATATCTTAGAACTTAGGTTCCTTATCCAAAGCCAATGGAGAATCAATGAAGCTGTAAAAGCCCATAAGAAACTCACTTTTCATTTATTGAATCAATATTGGTTATTGAATAATTTCATTAATATAATATTATTATTATTACTTCGTCAGTATAAATTATTGAGAGGTGGCTTGAATAATGGAACATTATTTTGGAAGAAGAGTTAATTCATCAGTGTTTAAGCAGACTTATTATTTCTGTCTTAATTTAACTTGGAAAGTAATAGCTTGTAAAAGATTATAATAATAATGTTTATGCAATGATAATAATAGATCAAGGGTTTATTTTTCCACAAAAAAAATCGGAACCAAAATTTTACTGTGTCATTTTTTTTGCGTAAGCTGTGAGTTTTATGGATTTCAATTGCAACTAGGAACAGAAAAGTTTATTTGCCATTTTCCTATGAATTGTCGTTTTAGTATTATAATTTATATTGAAATACATAATGATTTAAAATTCTAATTCAAACTTTGATTTGCTCAGTTCATAGAGCTCATGAAGGAAAGAACAAATCAAAGTGAAGTGTTCTCTCAAATTCACAAAAACTTTAATTTAATTTAATGTCTCTTTAAATGTATAGTCGTATATCACAAGAGTTCTTCCACAACTGCTACCAGGTTTTAATGATGTGTCTTCTTCTCCTTTCCTAAGAATTCTTCGAACAGTACTTGAAGAAATCTGAAATATTATGGCCAATGTAATAATCAGAAATCACTTTTAGTGGTTGAATAACAGTTTACCTGGAACACTAGAGCAATGCTGGCGGTAATATCTGCAGAGTCCCTGAAGAATTCACAGTAACATCCATATACTGATTCGCGTTCCCTTTTTGTAAGGCGATAGGTGTCGTAATCAATTCCAGACATTTTTAATAGTACAAGGATGCGGAAATAATCAAACTCGATTTTCGTTATATCCAAATTGTCAAGAAATAAATAATAAATGACAGATCATCAGCTGCTGGTAATTTTCAATGCGAGAGCAACCTAAATTATGTGACTTGAAATATAACAAGATCGACCGTTGCCAACTGAATTTCGATTTTCCAAAGGCACCCTTGATGTCAATATATCTTAAACGGACTATATTCCATGAAATCATATAGAATTGAGAATAATTATTGGAATTTTTAAAAATCATATCTCCGAAAGTACTAGTTTGTCAGAGTTGAGAATGACATCAGTGGACTCTTATGATGAAACTGCATCTACTGAATTTAAAATTTGTAATGTAAAAAAAAAAATTGTTACTCCGAAACCACTAGGCCGATTTTGCCCACTAATTAACTTAACCGAGATATTTATCTCCTGAACCTACTCTGAAAATTTCAACTGTCTAGCTCATTCCGTTCGAGAGTTATCGTGTTAATGGCCGGACGGCCGGCCGGACAGAATCAGTTTTGACTATGGATTCTTGATCAGTGAGTCGAACCAAATAGGTAAGGCCATTTTCAGCCAAAAATTCCAAAAATACAGACATTTGGACCAATTAATAAGCACTCTGTTCCGAGGAACAAGAGCGAAAAAAATGACTGATGACGACTTCTAACACAAGGTGTATTTCTCGAGAGTGCAATACACCTCTTCATATCTGTTTCATGGAATTGGTTTCCAAAAAGGTATTTAATGGTATTTTGTAGGTAACATTAGGTTCTGATATACAGGAGATTCAAATGAGACTATCAAAGTTTGATTACCGAAAACCACAATGAGTCTATTTTCTCGAAAGCAAACAGTATGTCATATATGTACCTACATTACAATTTTTTTTGAATCAATATCAATACATATACAGTGCTTACCCACAACTCTGCACAAAGAGGGACTTTTCTTTTCTATTAATATTTCCGAATTTTATGTATTACAAAAAGTGGGTGCATCCAAAATGAAAAAAAATTATATAAATCGCGGCCAACTGAGGCTTCCTGTTTGAACGGAAATTGCCATTATCAAACAAAAATGTCCAGTATCTCGGAATATTCGAACTCTCTTTTGTTCGAAATAACAATTAAGATCCGTGTGCCAAATTTCAGGTCGGAAAACCAACAATTTTTTTTTCTTTTTTGCTCATAACTCTTCCAATCATTGAATTATTACCTAATAGACTTTTTGTCAGTAACTAGACGACATTAGTGTCAGCATGAATATGATTGCAACTAGCAAATTTTGTTTGAAATTGGTTTTCCGACATTTGCTCGGATTTTCCCTAAAAAGTAATTTCATTCTGGTGCAAAGTTGATCCCATTCTTATTTTTGCCATTAAAATCTTTCAATTTCACATTCTATTCATGTTAAAGAATCTCAAGAATGCAAATCTTGCTGCAAATTGCCAATTTATTGCTAGATTAAGGATTGATATAGAATTTTGTCATGAAAAACCATCGTTAGTTCAATTTCAATGCCAGTTAATTATTTTCTATGATCGCAGACTATGAAAATTCCTTCCAGTAATCATTCAATTAAACTCAAAAAAGAGTTATAAGCAGAAAAAGTAAAAATGTTTTTTGTGGTTATCCGACCTGAATTTTTGTACATTGATCAAAATTGCAATTTAAAACAAGTTTACTTAGAACTTCCCATACAAAAAGTTCAAATTTTCTGAGATAGTCGACATTTTTGTTTACAAATGGTGATTTCTGCTCAGACCGGAAGTCGCACTCAGCCTACTGTTACATCATTGTTGATGCAACAACTTTAAGTAATAAGTAAAATCCACAATTTAATATAAAAGAATAGTCCCTCCTGGTGCGGAGTTGCTGGGAAGCACTGTATAAACTATCCGGATTGGAACCTGATGCAACCTAAAACCATTTTTCCTATTTTGGGAAATATATAGCCCTACTTATTCACACACATCGTGAATAGGCAAATATAAAATGTTCTGTGCTTGGAAAGTGAATGGATGAGACAAATACTTCATTCCACATAGAAATATCAATAGTCAAGGCTGGCCTATAAGTTGGGCGCCAATTGTATAACCAAAAATTTACAAGTTCACACCGTCATGCTGCAGCTGATCGCGTAAAGAAAAAAAATCAAATACTAGAATATACACGAGGTATTATTATTTCTCTTTACCTACTTACACCCCAGAACCCACCTCACCATAGGTCTCTGCTATTTTTGCAAATGTCTGTAATTTTCGGATTTTAACCTGAGCTGGTCTCAAACGTAGGGTTGCCAATATTTCTTATGCGAAATTATGTATTTTTCAAAATACTCTATAAAAATTCTTTAAAAAAATGGGTTCAAGCCCTGTGGACAGGAGCTTTCTGGAGCTCTAGTTCAAACAGACAAATTATATCTCCGAAAGTATTGGTTTCTCAGAGTTGGGAATTATATCAATGTATTCATATGATAGAACTGCACCCTGAAGGAAATTCAATTCAAATAATAGTTTATTTATCAAGATTAAATGAGCAATCATGAGAATGAGAACTGCACCATGGAAGAAATCAAATTAAATCGGGCCAATTTTGCCCAATAACGAACTTAACCAAGATATTCATCTCCCTAAACTACTCTGAAAATTTCAACTACCTACCTCATTCCGTTCGAGAGTTATATCTATGTCTATGGATGAAAAGCAATCTCACTACTCTCAGATCTCTTACTTCATGTTCCGTTCCGAAATGTAAGAATTTTCTGAGAAAACCTAGTTTCGGAGCAAAAATTTGAGATTTTTCTCACTTCGCTCACAATTCTTCGATTGATTAGATAATATCATGTCTCAGGAACATCATTTGACATTATGACAATTCATACATAGAATAATATCATTCTGTGACAACGTTGAAATACGATTTATTATTGAAATTTTGAAAAATCATATCTCCGAAAGTATTAGCTTGTTAGAGTTAAAAATGATATCATTGGATTCTTATGGTAAAACAGCTTATTGAAAAAAATTTAATTTGGAATTTGCCTTGTAAAAAAAATTTTTTTTTTGTTACTCCGAAACCATCTGTCCGATTTTGCCCAATAACGAACTTAGCCGAGATATTTATCTCCCAAACCTACTCTGAAAATTTCAACTGTCTAGCTCATTCCGTTCGAGAGTTATCTTGTCTACTGCCGGCCGGCCGGCCGGACAGAATGAATTTCGACCACGGATTCTTGATCAGTAAGTCGAACCAAATCGTTTAAGACCATTTTCATCGAAAAATTCGAAAATTACAGACATTTGGGCAAATTGATAAGCACTCAGTTCCGAGGAACTAGAGCGCCAAAAATGATGTGAAATTTCAGAACTAGATACCAGTTCGAAATTTTTTTTTACAATAACTCGGAAATGTAAAGAAAAATATTTATCTCTTAAATGTGGTCCTTCTACGCCTTCGTAGGATCCTCACGAAATTTGCGCGTTGGTATTCTACAACTAACTAATTGAGATCTTGAGGAATATATATTTCAGATTTGTATAACTCCGAAGCAGCAAACTGATAAAAAATGCAAAAATCACTTATGTAAAGTCAGTTGTGCCCTTCAATGATTGAATGATAAGTGTTCTCTTCTGGGCAATACAATACGGTAGGGTCACTCTGTGTAGGTTTTAATTGTAGGTAGGTCAGACTGCATGCTCACTGTGTCGTTGGCCTCCAAGTCAGCGTGCAGAGGTTCGGGCATGAACCTCAACATATCAGGTTCATTGAGAGCCATATGAAATAATGTATCCCGTCATTCGGATCACGTCGAGTAGGAGCTCCATAGTTGGGATGGGGGTGGAGCGAAAGGCTCTCGTCACCATCATGCACGCATATTCGGATTTCAGTAAGATTGAGTTGAGATTCCACTTTTAAGGAGCAATCGCACCAATCAATACTGCCGTAGGTGTAATACAGCCAGTGAAACTATTTTGGAGCTAGTACACACCTCATTCCACTGTCACGCCCAGAGGCAGTGCCTTTTCCTGTGAATAACCCTTTTCAGGTGCTTTTTATATAGAATTACATCCAGATAATTAGCCTCGTCCGCAAAGGGAATGTGAACTTGATTCAGAATGGGGGAATCCATATTCAGCTACCTTTTGTGAATGGAACAATAAAGTTCTTATGGTCCACATTCATCTGTTCCCTCTCACAGCAACCTTGTATTACTGTTAGAACCTTTGAGAGGATTTCGACAATGACCTTCTCATCATGGCCCATGGCATTATTGACTGTGTTATCGTCGTACGCTTGAACATACACATCATGCATGCCTATAATTGAACTGATCTTCAACCAGGAGAGACCTTACAGAGGAAAAAGTACTTGTAACTGTGGCCAGCTCCTCCCAGCCCCGAATCTTACTAGATCACTATATAGGGATGCCGTGATGAGTTTGTAATCCAACATGGATCTTATCTATTGGAATTTTCCTCGTTCATGCCGCTCCACAGAGCAAGTCCATGAGAGCTGCATAGATAAGCCAACTGTGGAAGGTATGCTGGTACACACTCAGTGGATACATTGTAAGAAAACTGCCCCTGACGTAGCGATCCAATATCTTCTAGGGGATTTTCAGAACGAAAGACGTAAGACTAATCGGTATGCATGAGTTAGGTTGTGAGCTAATTTTCCCCCTTTTAGGGATGCAGATAAGGCTAACCTTACGGAAGCTTGTCGGGACAAAATCCCAGGCAACACTGCCAGTGAAATGAGCTTGTTCATCTTCATAAAACGTATATCAACCAAGATGAAGAAGCGTGCAAAAACTGACTGACCAAACATCAGTCTTTTGCATTTTTTTCAGAGCGAGAAAATAGTTTGTTAGAGATATCCCTGAGGACCAGCACTTATAATTTATAAAAACATTTGAAAAATAAATATTTCAAAAGCAAAAACAAGAGAGCAAAGTAAGGACAAACTGAAAATTTATTATTTAGTATACCTTCAATTGCATGAATGTTCAGCAGAATGTTGGAGTTGAAATTGGACTGTTACTAATGGAAAAACATATTTTTTCCACCTACAGCAAATATGGAATCTTTGAATTGGGTAATTTTGTAAAGTTTGGCAACATTGTAATGTAGCGCTATCCACCGATAAACTAGTAAAATTATGGAAGATTTAGCGCGACGTCGCGCTAAACCCCGTCATGTCGCGTCAAACCCCTGAACGCACTAGAAGACGTCGCGCCAGGCACTGGTAGACATATATATATATATATATATATATATATATATATATATATATATATATATATATATATATATATATATATATATATATATATATATATATATATATATATATATATATATATATATATATATATATATATATATATATATATGAACAGTAATTTTACCTAGTTTTATAATATATTTGAAACAATTAGTTGGGTGTCTAGGTTAAAGTTTAAAAACCGTGGAACAATTTATTTAATATAGACGTTTCGGCGCATCCGCCTTCTTCAGTATATTACATTCATCACAATGGACATCTAAAAATTACATATATTAATTACAATAAATAAATTTCATGCAAACATCTCACTATGCGTTATTGTTGTTGTTTCGGTTTCGTCGAGTGGGTACTGTCATGTTTATGTCATAGTTTCGAGCGTCAGTCTGATGTCGTGTCTTTTCTTCTTTTTTAATTTTGTGGTCTTTTCAGTAGTGGCATATAAATACGGCTGAGATTTTTTGTGTCTAACTTGTCATTCACTGTCTTCTCGATATTTGTCTGTATATGGATCATTTCAAGTATCTCTCTTCGGTTTTGTTGGGGTTCGATTCCCAGGATTTTTGTATCGTTATAGTTAAACTCGTGGTTATTTGTTTTCTTGTGTTTATTGAGTGCTGTGGTTGCGTTTTTTGTATACTTATGTGCGTTTAGTCTGTCCTGTAGTCTCTGTGAAGTCTGGCCTATGTATTGTCTGTCACAATTCCCGCATGGTACACTGTATACAACCTGTGATTTTTTTGTTTTCGGTGTTGGAGCCTTTAATTTACTAAAAATGCTACTTATTTGATTCTGTGGTTTGTGAACCAGTTCTCTGTTGTATGGTTTCACTATGTTTTGTATTTTTTGTGATAGTCCCTGTGTAAATGGTATGGGTATTCGTTTTATGTCCGTGGTGGATTCTCTTGTCTGTTGTGTGTTGTATAGTCTGTGTGTCCTCTGTTTTATGAGTCTATGTATCATATCTCTAGGGTAGTGATTGAGGCTCAAAAGTTTCTTCACTTCCACTAGTGTTTTCTGTCGGAGTACTGGTGATGTTAGCCTTAATGCCCTGTCAATGTATCCTGTGGCTGTACTTTTCTTTTGGGAATGGTGGTGACTGGAGTTAAAGTCTAAAATGTGGATGGAGTTTTGTTCTTTCCTATACCATTGTGTCATTAATTCTCCATTTTCTCTCATCAGTGTCATATCTAGAAAGTTTAACCGATTATTTGATTCTTCTTCGAGTGTAAACTGTATTAATTCATGGATACTGTTAAATTGGTTTAGGATCCTATTTATTTTCGTTGGTGTTGTTATAATCAGGCAATCATCTACGTAGCGTTTGTAAAAGGTCGTTTTATAATTTTTCATAACTTTATCTTCAATTAATTCCATGACTAACTGGGCTATACTGCTTGATATTGGGTTACCCATAGCAACTCCCTTGATTTGTTTGTAAAAGTTGTTTTCATATTGGAAATAGCTGTTATTTATTATAAATTGGATTGTTTCTATGAGCTTCTCTTTGGGTATTGTTGTGTGCTGTGATATTGTTTCCCAATTACTTTCAATTGCTTGTCTTGTTAAATCAGTGGGAATGTTTGTATAAAGTGACTTCACATCCAGTGAGTACAATCGGTGGTCGTCTTTTATTTTGATACTTCCTAACGATTCCTTCAAATGAAAAGAGTTTTTTATATAGAATGGATTATTGTTTGTTGCTGTTGACAGGATATTGGTTAGATATTTAGATAGTTTGTACAGTGGTGATTGGATGCATGAAACTATCGGCCTTAGTGGTACATCTTCTTTGTGGACTTTTGGTAATCCATATATTTTTGGGATTTTACTATTATGGACTATCATATTTTTAGCTTCTTGGGGTGTAATGTAGTTCTCCTGTTGCCATTCTTTGATTATTCTGTTGTTTTCCTTTTCCATTGTGACTGTCATATCTCTCTTGACTTTTTTATAGGTTGTATCATCATCTAATAGGTTGTGCATTTTCTCGTTATATTCATTTTTTGTTATTACCACTATTTTATTCCCTTTGTCTGCTCTGATGACTTGAAGGTCGTTGTTGTTCTTTAAAAATGTTTTTGTTTTTATGAAATTAGATCTTATTATATTCTTACTTTGTTCTTTCCCTCTCAACTGCTTCTTGTGTGTATTTAGAGCTTGTGTGATGTTTGTTCGAATGTTGTCTTGATCTTCTCTTGGCAGTCCTTCAATTGAATGTTCTATTTGTGTTATTATATCATATGTTGGAATTTGGTGCTCTCTGTCTATTTCCATAGCAAATTTTGGTCCCAAGTTCAGTGTTTCTGTCACGAAATTAGGTAATATTGTCTCTGTTAAGTTTTCTATTCTGTTGAGACCTTTGTATATATTTTCACTACCTTTCTTTGCCATCATCAACTTGTGAATCTTTCTTTCATGAGTGGATCTATTTTGTGTTATCATGTATCTTAACCTGTTATTTATATGACTATCCAGGTCTTCTCTCGAATTTTCCCCTCTGTTATTTTCCGTCTCATTAGTTAATGTACGGATTTTACCCTCCATCATATTTACACTTTTAGTTGTGTCAGTTATCAGTAAGTTCATTGTCCGGAATATGAAGTTGTTTTTTAGTTTCTCATATTTTTCAGTGAGATATTTGCAATCGTATTTGATGTGTTCTGTTTTGAGCCTCAAAAATGTAGGGCATAATTTATATTGTTTGCACTTGAGAAGGAATATTCTTCTAGTTTTTGCCTTAGCAAGTTTATCTACTAACTTTTGTGTGTTTCTCTCCTTGAGTTGTGTTGTGAAAAATTGATCTTGGATAATGCTTTCTTCCCCCTGCATTGTTATATATGAACAGTAATTTTACCTAGTTTTATAATATATTTGAAACAATTAGTTGGGTGTCTAGGTTAAAGTTTAAAAACCGAAACGTCTATATTAAATAAATTGTTCCACGGTTTTTAAACTTTAACCTAGACACCCAACTAATTGTTTCAAATATATATATATATATATATATATATGGTTTGTAGATGAAGGTCGTATAATTTAGATTGGATTGTTTTAAGGGATATCGACCAATAATGAAAGTTTGAGTTTTACTCTTTATTCATGTGCCAAGCTTTCGAAACAGTTGTGTTCCTTCTTCAGGGCAGCTACAAATTAAAAATATTAGTCAGATGTTAGGTTATATTTTACAAGGTGTTTACCGAATGTGAGGTTTAATAACTTTAAACGTAAAATTTTGAACAACTAAACACTTTGTTATGTTGTGGAAATAATGTTTGTTAATTGATGATTAAAATTTAAGAAAGAAATCGACTAGCTGTATGAACAATTGGCATTTTAGATCAGGTATGTCAAACGTTAAACCCACAGAACTGTTATTATTGTTAATTGTTATCCGAACATAGATTGTAAATGATGAAGATTAATGTTCTTTATTCATCAATCGGGCCATCAAAGAATGGTTCGTTTGAATATTCGAGCAAGTAAGAGTAAATGGGACTCAAATTTTGTGTATCTGTTTTTTTGTTTATTGGATACCTTTGATCTTGTATATGTATCATCTCCAAGACGCATCGCTTTCTGTAGTTCTTGTTCATGTCTAAAATTTTTGTGTTTTCTAGGTCTGCAGTATGTGAATGTTGGTTGGCATGGATGGATAGTGCACATCTGGAGTTATTTTTCTTTATGTCACTCTTATGTAAGGCGAGTCTACTCTTCAACCATTGTGATGTTTGGCCGACATAAGTTTGCTGACAATCCCGACATTTTATTTCGTATATTAGGTTTGATTTTATTTCCTTTGGTATAGGGTCTTTGAGTTTAGAGTAGAGAGTAGAAACTGTTTTCTTGCAATGTGTGGATATTTTCAGGTTTCTTTGGTTCTTAAAACAATTTTTTATTTTGGTGGTTAATTGTTGGATGTTGGGTAGGCAACGATAGTTTAGTTGATTTTTGTCCGAGTTATTCTTAGTCAACGCTGTATCTGTTATAGTCGAATACAAAAGTTTGTTTACCATTCTTTTTGGGTATGAATTTTCAAGTAGCATGGTTTTCAATTTCTTTATGTTGGAATTTACGTAAATTGGGTCACATATTTTGTATATTCTGTTTTTCTGTTCTCTAATGAAGTTTATCTTCATGTTCATTGGATGGTTTGATAAGTAATGGATGAACCTGTCAGATGCTGTTTCTTTCCTATACCAGTTCAACCTAACAATATCATCAACTCTTATTACTTCTGTATCAAGAAATGGGACTGAGTGTCGTTCATTTTCTGTTTGTGCAGTAAATTGTAAATGGGTGTCAAAGCCATTGAAGACATCTAAAATTGTATTTATTTCTGTTGGTGGAAGCGCCAATATTAGATCGTCTACAAACTTCTTAATGAATGCAGGTTTAAAATGTAGTTTCGGAATACAGTTGTTTAAAAGGTAGTCCATTACATAAAGTGAAAGTATCGGGCTAAGCTTAGAGCCCATCGTGCAGCCAAAAGTTTGGATGAAGAATTCACCATCAAATCTGAAATATCCTGAATCAACAAGGAAAGTTACAATTTCCATAAACGTATTTTGTGGTATATTGCTATGATTTTTGATTTTGTCCCAGCTTTCATTTAAGGCAGTTAATATTAGTGTTTTTGAGATATTACCAAACAAATTTATGACATCAAGTGAAACAAGAACATGGTTAGGTGGAAGCTTAAAGTTGTTGATTTGTTTTGAAAAATCAAACGAATCCCTAACATAGTATATGTTGTTCTCATCATAAGCATCTGTTAAGATTTGTGCTATATATTTCGACAATTTGGATGTTGGGCCTTGTACGTCAGAAACTATTGGTCTTAAGGGTATATTTTCTTTATGTATCTTCGGATTTCCATACATTCTTGGGCTTATTGCGTTGTAAGACCTCATTGATTTTGCTTCACTAGTGTTTAATATTTTTAATTTTTCTAGTTTATTCACTAGTTTGTTACATTTGTCCTGGATTGTTGCCGTTGGATCTCTCAGTACTTGTTTGAAGCTGCATGTGTTAAGGATTGCATACATCTTTTCAAAATAGTCTATTTTGTTCATGAGAACCGTCACCGAGCCTTTATCACTATCAAGTACGAGAATATGGTCGTTTTCATTCAAAAATTGTTTGGTTTTAGTGTACAATTTATCTACAGGATGAGTTTGATTCTTGTATCTGTGTAGGTGGTTCGTGATGATACTAGTTACTTTAGCTCTTATCGGATTTCTTGCCTCTTCTTCGATTGAATCTATAACACTTTCTACATCTGCAATCAAATCCTTAATTTTTATGTCCTTTGGGTTGACCGGTAAACTAAATTTGGAGCCTAGTGATAGTATGGTTTTCACATATTCAGGTATATCGGTATTCGTTAGGTTTCTGTACCATTTTTCTTGGATGTTATAATTTATGTAACTTGATTTTCTAAGTTTCTTTATTTTTTCTAGGTTCGCTACCTTTGTTTGATGAAATATTTTATTGAATAAAGTATGTTGACGTCTGTAGAATTCCTGAAGTGTGATTTCTGGTATAATATCGCTCAACTGTCTATGGATACTATCGTTACACTTATTTAGATATGAAATTTTCAGGTGTGTATGTTCAATTTCTAGTGCAAGTAATTTATTTGTTAGGTTCTTGTTGAAATTTTCTACTTTTTGATTGAATTTTCTTCCTACCTGGAATTCCAGTAATTTGAGTACGTTTTTTATTCCTCCTCCTATGTGGTTGGGTACCAATCTTTGCCTTTTGCATTCCAGAAGAAATATCCTTCTGTTGAGTGTGACAGCCAGTTTTCTGTTGTTGTTGCTCCAAAATCAAAAATCATAGCAATATACCACAAAATACGTTTATGGAAATTGTAACTTTCCTTGTTGATTCAGGATATTTCAGATTTGATGGTGAATTCTTCATCCAAACTTTTGGCTGCACGATGGGCTCTAAGCTTAGCCCGATACTTTCACTTTATGTAATGGACTACCTTTTAAACAACTGTATTCCGAAACTACATTTTAAACCTGCATTCATTAAGAAGTTTGTAGACGATCTAATATTGGCGCTTCCACCAACAGAAATAAATACAATTTTAGATGTCTTCAATGGCTTTGACACCCATTTACAATTTACTGCACAAACAGAAAATGAACGACACTCAGTCCCATTTCTTGATACAGAAGTAATAAGAGTTGATGATATTGTTAGGTTGAACTGGTATAGGAAAGAAACAGCATCTGACAGGTTCATCCATTACTTATCAAACCATCCAATGAACATGAAGATAAACTTCATTAGAGAACAGAAAAACAGAATATACAAAATATGTGACCCAATTTACGTAAATTCCAACATAAAGAAATTGAAAACCATGCTACTTGAAAATTCATACCCAAAAAGAATGGTAAACAAACTTTTGTATTCGACTATAACAGATACAGCGTTGACTAAGAATAACTCGGACAAAAATCAACTAAACTATCGTTGCCTACCCAACATCCAACAATTAACCACCAAAATAAAAAATTGTTTTAAGAACCAAAGAAACCTGAAAATATCCACACATTGCAAGAAAACAGTTTCTACTCTCTACTCTAAACTCAAAGACCCTATACCAAAGGAAATAAAATCAAACCTAATATACGAAATAAAATGTCGGGATTGTCAGCAAACTTATGTCGGCCAAACATCACAATGGTTGAAGAGTAGACTCGCCTTACATAAGAGTGACATAAAGAAAAATAACTCCAGATGTGCACTATCCATCCATGCCAACCAACATTCACATACTGCAGACCTAGAAAACACAAAAATTTTAGACATGAACAAGAACTACAGAAAGCGATGCGTCTTGGAGATGATACATATACAAGATCAAAGGTATCCAATAAACAAAAAAACAGATACACAAAATTTGAGTCCCATTTACTCTTACTTGCTCGAATATTCAAACGAACCATTCTTTGATGGCCCGATTGATGAATAAAGAACATTAATCTTCATCATTTACAATCTATGTTCGGATAACAATTAACAATAATAACAGTTCTGTGGGTTTAACGTTTGACATACCTGATCTAAAATGCCAATTGTTCATACAGCTAGTCGATTTCTTTCTTAAATTTTAATCATCAATTAACAAACATTATTTCCACAACATAACAAAGTGTTTAGTTGTTCAAAATTTTACGTTTAAAGTTATTAAACCTCACATTCGGTAAACACCTTGTAAAATATAACCTAACATCTGACTAATATTTTTAATTTGTAGCTGCCCTGAAGAAGGAACACAACTGTTTCGAAAGCTTGGCACATGAATAAAGAGTAAAACTCAAACTTTCATTATTGGTCGATATCCCTTAAAACAATCCAATCTAAATTATACGACCTTCATCTACAAACCATATTAATCAACATGGGATTCTTTGAAAGCATATCCGCTACATATAACAGAGAAACATCAAACAACATGAGACGATGGAGCAACAACAACAGAAAACTGGCTGTCACACTCAACAGAAGGATATTTCTTCTGGAATGCAAAAGGCAAAGATTGGTACCCAACCACATAGGAGGAGGAATAAAAAACGTACTCAAATTACTGGAATTCCAGGTAGGAAGAAAATTCAATCAAAAAGTAGAAAATTTCAACAAGAACCTAACAAATAAATTACTTGCACTAGAAATTGAACATACACACCTGAAAATTTCATATCTAAATAAGTGTAACGATAGTATCCATAGACAGTTGAGCGATATTATACCAGAAATCACACTTCAGGAATTCTACAGACGTCAACATACTTTATTCAATAAAATATTTCATCAAACAAAGGTAGCGAACCTAGAAAAAATAAAGAAACTTAGAAAATCAAGTTACATAAATTATAACATCCAAGAAAAATGGTACAGAAACCTAACGAATACCGATATACCTGAATATGTGAAAACCATACTATCACTAGGCTCCAAATTTAGTTTACCGGTCAACCCAAAGGACATAAAATTTAAGGATTTGATTGCAGATGTAGAAAGTGTTATAGATTCAATCGAAGAAGAGGCAAGAAATCCGATAAGAGCTAAAGTAACTAGTATCATCACGAACCACCTACACAGATACAAGAATCAAACTCATCCTGTAGATAAATTGTACACTAAAACCAAACAATTTTTGAATGAAAATGACCATATTCTCGTACTTGATAGTGATAAAGGCTCGGTGACGGTTCTCATGAACAAAATAGACTATTTTGAAAAGATGTATGCAATCCTTAACACATGCAGCTTCAAACAAGTACTGAGAGATCCAACGGCAACAATCCAGGACAAATGTAACAAACTAGTGAATAAACTAGAAAAATTAAAAATATTAAACACTAGTGAAGCAAAATCAATGAGGTCTTACAACGCAATAAGCCCAAGAATGTATGGAAATCCGAAGATACATAAAGAAAATATACCCTTAAGACCAATAGTTTCTGACGTACAAGGCCCAACATCCAAATTGTCGAAATATATAGCACAAATCTTAACAGATGCTTATGATGAGAACAACATATACTATGTTAGGGATTCGTTTGATTTTTCAAAACAAATCAACAACTTTAAGCTTCCACCTAACCATGTTTCTTGTTTCACTTGATGTCATAAATTTGTTTGGTAATATCTCAAAAACACTAATATTAACTGCCTTAAATGAAAGCTGGGACAAAATCAAAAATCATAGCAATATACCACAAAATACGTTTATGGAAATTGTAACTTTCCTTGTTGATTCAGGATATTTCAGATTTGATGGTGAATTCTTCATCCAAACTTTTGGCTGCACGATGGGCTCTAAGCTTAGCCCGATACTTTCACTTTATGTAATGGACTACCTTTTAAACAACTGTATTCCGAAACTACATTTTAAACCTGCATTCATTAAGAAGTTTGTAGACGATCTAATATTGGCGCTTCCACCAACAGAAATAAATACAATTTTAGATGTCTTCAATGGCTTTGACACCCATTTACAATTTACTGCACAAACAGAAAATGAACGACACTCAGTCCCATTTCTTGATACAGAAGTAATAAGAGTTGATGATATTGTTAGGTTGAACTGGTATAGGAAAGAAACAGCATCTGACAGGTTCATCCATTACTTATCAAACCATCCAATGAACATGAAGATAAACTTCATTAGAGAACAGAAAAACAGAATATACAAAATATGTGACCCAATTTACGTAAATTCCAACATAAAGAAATTGAAAACCATGCTACTTGAAAATTCATACCCAAAAAGAATGGTAAACAAACTTTTGTATTTGACTATAACAGATACAGCGTTGACTAAGAATAACTCGGACAAAAATCAACTAAACTATCGGTGCCTACCCAACATCCAACAATTAACCACCAAAATAAAAAATTGTTTTAAGAACCAAAGAAACCTGAAAATATCCACACATTGCAAGAAAACAGTTTCTACTCTCCACTCTAAACTCAAAGACCCTATACCAAAGGAAATAAAATCAAACCTAATATACGAAATAAAATGTCGGGATTGTCAGCAAACTTATGTCGGCCAAACATCACAATGGTTGAAGAGTAGACTCGCCTTACATAAGAGTGACATAAAGAAAAATAACTCCAGATGTGCACTATCCATCCATGCCAACCAACATTCACATACTGCAGACCTAGAAAACACAAAAATTTTAGATATGAACAAGAACTACAGAAAGCGATGCGTCTTGGAGATGATACATATACAAGATCAAAGGTATCCAATAAACAAAAAAACAGATACACAAAATTTGAGTCCCATTTACTCTTACTTGCTCGAATATTCAAACGAACCATTCTTTGATGGCCCGATTGATGAATAAAGAACATTAATCTTCATCATTTACAATCTATGTTCGGATAACAATTAACAATAATAACAGTTCTGTGGGTTTAACGTTTGACATACCTGATCTAAAATGCCAATTGTTCATACAGCTAGTCGATTTCTTTCTTAAATTTTAATCATCAATTAACAAACATTATTTCCACAACATAACAAAGTGTTTAGTTGTTCAAAATTTTACGTTTAAAGTTATTAAACCTCACATTCGGTAAACACCTTGTAAAATATAACCTAACATCTGACTAATATTTTTAATTTGTAGCTGCCCTGAAGAAGGAACACAACTGTTTCGAAAGCTTGGCACATGAATAAAGAGTTAAACTCAAACTTTCATTATTGGTCGATATCCCTTAAAACAATCCAATCTATATATATATATATATATATATATATATATATATATATATATATATATTTATAAATTTACTCTTTTGAATCACTTTTTAAAAAAAACAAATATTTATTCAGAAGCAAGTTTATTCTGAGCTGGTTAATACAATAATGAATTGGAATTATATTCTATTAAATCAGAAAGCCGGGAAACTGGAATGGAAATGCTGACTGCACAAAAGTACTCAGAGTCGAGCGGCGCTTCTAGGAAGGCCTTGAATTAAGACTGAGGGCATTTACTCCTATATTGAGGAATGCCAAGATACATATTGCATAATACCTCCCCATTTTTTAAGAAATAACTTCGGCTGAAGAGGCTGAATTATTTTTATAACTCTTCACGATATTTGTGAATTTTAAAATGAATATTTTATACAACAAACAGGCAAATATGGTTATAATGGTGAGACTTAGTATAAAATAGATTGATGATACATGGTTAGGGTGGATTTTCCAATTAAAGATTGTTTCTTGAACAGTAAAATTATCAAGTAAAAAATTGAAAATGGTTAAGTTTTCAATTATTTCAGGTTTCATATTCGGGAGAGGAACATTATGAAAAATTGTGGATATTTCTTCCTTATAAAAATACTTAAAGCTATTGGTAATGTTACAAAAGGTTTCAATCAGGAAAATTCCATTGAGTTTGTAATACTCTGTATGGTCATTACATAGTTCCCCAATTTGTACACTACCGATTGATAAAAATTTTCTCGATGATAGTTTCAGTAGATCGTCACTACACTGTGCACTTTGTCTTTCACAATTTTCTTTCTTGTGGGAAATTAAGTCCTTCATGCAGCTGAGTGCTGGTCGTAGCAAATTCTGTGGGCAGATCCACCAATCTTCTACCTTTGGGCATTCTTGATCAATGGACCACAAGATTTGTTCTTCTTTAGCCAATAAGTATTTGGGCTGTTGGGTGAGGGTAACGTTTTGGTACGGGATATAGTGGACATAATATGTGTCTAGGGAATTTGGGGATGTTAAGGGTACTTCAATGATAAAGATCACCTCATTATTTCTGGACTTTACAGAAGTGTAGCAAATGGAATAAAAGTCTTTTAAATGATAGAGGTGTTTCATGAAATCGGTGTTATTAACAAAATCATGGAATATATTTAAGGGTAAAATACTTTCATGCAAAAGATGAAGCCTTGCAAAGCTGATGGCTGTATTGACTTCATTTAGAATTCTATTTATTGTTAACTGTTCAAATTCTATAAGAATAAGTTGATTAATATCATTTTGTGTCAATCGATACTTATTATAATTTTGTATAATGTGACTAGTGACATTGGAATACTTTGATGTCATAGATCTCAGGATACTGATCATTTGATTTTGTTCGGTTTTTACCGATTGCATTTCATTCTTAAAAGATTCAAAATATTTCAAGTAAAGTGTTTCATCCTCACTATCAAGAGTTCCGAATAGTGTTTTTGCTATATGTCCGCCTATATTTAATAAACCTCGTTTTTGTCGGGTAGTGTATAAGTTATTGAGAAGCATTTCATTTTGTCTCAATTGGATTTTGATCGATCCAACATAGTTTGAAACCATAACGTTGGAACTGACCGAATTTAATTGATCAACTAAAACAAAATGATCATGTAAAATTTTATCGATATCGGTTAAATTATAGTGGTACATCAATACATGCTTTGATACACTGATGTATGTTTTCTCTACGAAAAAGGGAAGAATATTGTGTTTGATCTCCTTAAATTTTAATGAATGCAAAGCTGGGACGAAAATTAGATTGAGAAATAGCAATAGGATTCTCGTCATTTTTTTTTTGTGTTCTGAAAAGAGAAAATTAAAGATTATTACTTTCTCTGTTTAATTTTATTTTTATGATATACTTTTTGGGAGTCAGGGTTCCTTATCAATATATTATCTATAATTTTGATATTGGTTTTCTTAAATTTTGGGTCAAGTTTTGCCTTTTTTGGTATGGCAATATAAGATGGTTTAGATTCGTCGAGTTTTTTGTCTTCTTGTCGTGTCTGATTGAGTTTATCTAGTTTCTCTTTTTGTCTTTCCTTCTGTGAATTTAGATGGTCTGAGATTTCCTTCATGTTTTCGCGATATTCTTTAATATATTGCGAAATTTTTTCATGAGTAGACTGTTCGACTGGCGTATTGTAATTTAGATCCGATTTTATAACTTGTAAGGGTGTGTAGGAAGTTGACGAGTGAATTGAGTTATTATAACTCAAAAGCGCTCTATTCATCTTTTCTGACAAAGATATATTCTTGTCATCAATTACTCTAATTTGCTCAATAAGGGTAGAGTGGAATCTCTCCACTAGTGCATTGGAGGTAGGGTTGTAATTTGTGATATAATGAAGGGAAATTTTATGGGTATCGCCTAAATCTTGAATAATTTGATTTTTGAACTCTGTTCCATTATCGAAGGTTATTTTTTGTGGTATACCGTGGTTTGAAAAATATTGAGTTAATTGATTTGCAATTTCTGTTGAAGTTTTACTATTTAGAATGTAACATTGTCCATGTCTTGAGAAGGAGTCAATTATAGTCAAACAGGGTGTTCTATTCATGACTATTGTATCGATATACAAGTGGGAAAATGGTTCGTCACCTGTTGGATTCGGTTTAAATATTAATTTAGTAGGTTGTCGTTCATATTTTTGACTCTGGCAAATTTCGCAGGAGTTAATATAGGACTGAATATGTTTAGTCATGTTCGGCCAATAAAAACGTCTTTTAATACTTTCTAAGTTTTCCTGGAAACCTCGGTGTCTGGTCTTGGTCTCGTGAAATAATTTAATTTTCTGTTGTTGGTCGTCTTCCGTTTCGATATCTTCTAAAAATGTATTTGAAATTTTGAATGAAAAAGCGTTAGCTTTGAAGAGATTCTGTGATAGATTCAAAAATGGTATTTCCAAATCTTTATTTTTGAAATATATGCCGTAATGATTATTTGGTTTGACGTATTCCTTTAAAAATTTTGTGAAGTCGTCTGGTTCTTTTATAGAAACTATGAGTCTAAATCGACTGTTCTTATGTAGTTTTAATTTTTCTACTTTAAACACATTAGCTTTTTGGAAAATTATTTGATGGATTGATGTGTTCAGAGAGCGTTCTGAATATGGTATCTCTAATATAGGGTTTTCGACATTACTATGAATAGTTTGGGAAGAAGATGGATTTGCTTGTTCTTCCTTACACGATTTCGTAATATCTTCTAGTTCCTTTTGAGATATTTCCAGATCTTCATGAGTAACTTGGGGAATTATTGAGTCTAGATCGTCATCTGAATTTTCATTTAAATTTAATTCGTCAAATTTTATGCGGGATACTGCATCTGCGTTATTGTACGCTCCTTTCCTGTATTTTATTTCGAAATTAAACTCTTCTAATTTGATTCGCCATCTCATTAGTCGAGATGATGCATCTTTCAAAGAAAATAACCACGTCAAGGGTCTATGATCCGTGTAGATCGTAAATTTCTGACCAAATAAGTAAGGTCTAAAATATTTTGTAGCCCATACAACGGCTAGAAGTTTTTTTTCGATAGTTGAATATTTTATTTCAGCTTCGTTCAATGTTCGGCTCGCATAAGCGATAGGTAGATCGTTTGGGGGTGTCCCTTGCGATAAAATTGCGCCTATAGCATATTGTGATGCGTCGGTTGTAAGTACGAATGGTCTGTTAAAGTCCGGATGTTGGAGAATCGGATAATTAATGAGTATGTTTCTGCTGGCATGAAATGCATCTACATATTCTTTGTCATTAATATTCAATTTAACATCTTTTTTCAGGTATTTAGTCATGGGTTTCGTTAATTTTGAAAAATTAGGAATAAATTTTCTATAGTAGCCTATCATTCCGAGATAAGATTTAATTTCTTTAATAGTTTTAGGAATGGGAAAGTTTTTTACAACTTCAATTTTTTCAGGATTCGGTTCTATACCTTTTTCAGATATTTTGTAGCCTAAAAATACAATTTCGGTCTGAAAGAAGTATGAATTGTCTAGTTGAATTTTGAGATTTTCTTTTTCTAAGAGTTGAAGAACTGTCTGAATGTCTGCCAAATGTTTTTCGGGTGTTTCTGAAAAAATGAGAATATCATCCATGTATACTATGCATATTTTATTAATGATCGGTTTTAAGACTCTATTCATGAAACGTTGGAATGTTGAAGGGGCATTTTTCAATCCAAAGGGCATTCTTAAAAATTCGAAATGTCCTTCGTCGGTTGCGAAAGCAGTTTTTTCTATTGATTGCTCGTCTAGTTCTATTTGATGGAAACCACTTGCTAAATCAAGGGCGCTAAAATATTTTGCTTTATTCAGTTGATCCAAAAGTTCGTCAATATTGGGGATCGGAAATTTGTCATCAATTGTTTTGTCGTTCAGTTTTCTATAGTCGATAGCTATTCTCCATTTTTTGTTACCTGATTGGTCCGTTTTTTTGGGAACGATTACTATAGGGAATGACCAGAGAGAAATACTTGGTCTTATAATGTTTTTACTTAATAAATCTTGTACTTGATTCTTTACCTCTTGTTTGTGTACCTCAGGATATCTGTATCGTCTAATATACACGGGATTTTCATCTATGGTCCTAATATTATGTTTAACTCTGTTTGAGGCATTCAAAGGTTGATTTGATAGATGAAAGGCTTGTTTGTGACTTTGAATAATTTTTGTAAGTTGGTTTCGAAAATTTTTGTCCAAATGGTCTAATTTAATGGGTAGGGGTTCATTAGGACTGGTTTCTTGTAGAAAGAATTTATGTGTTCTGATGGTATTTCCTAATTCATGACTTTCCCAATTGAAATTTAATTTTAAATATCTTAAAAGGTTGGATCCTATTACACCATCATATTGTGTATGAAATTTATAGATCACAAAGGGGTATGTTGTATTATAGCCAAAAGAATTTAAAGGAAATGAAACTTTATTCGTGCTGAAATCTTTACCTAGTGCAGTTTTAAAATAGGTTTTTTCTTCGTAAATGTTTTCTGATAGTAAATTATATGCTACAGATGGATCAATAATTCTCATGGAACTTCCGCTGTCTATCAATAATTTGCAGGGTGGATAATCTAATACTATATATGGTAATGATGCTAGATGTTCCTGTGTAAAGTTTAGGTCATGTCTTTGTCTTCGGAGATTCTCTGAAAATTTTCATCAAATTCCTCGATTAATTTAGAGTCATCTATATTTTCGGATTCATAATAAAATTCTTCTTCCTCTCCTAATTCTTGTTCAATTTGTTCTGTATTAGTGAGTTCTTCAAATATAAAGTCATTAGGTCCGTTTCTTCTGTAATTTTGTCTAATATTGGGTGGTTCTTGTCGGATTTGACTGCTAGCTGGTCTTTTTACAGGGTGTATTCTTGTTCGGACCGACATAGGTTCAGGTTTGGGTTGAACCAAACGATGATTTGGATTGGGCTTAAATACGTCTTGCGGTTTTCCGAATACTTGACTGCTTGTCGCAAATTTAGTTTCTGGTATTTTATTATTAAATTTCAAATGTACCGGTTGTGAAGGAAATTCTCCACTATTCGAATTGAATTGTCTGTTTGCAGGAAATTGTCTACTAGTTGATGGAAATTGTGGGTCTGTATAAATTCTTCTAACAGTAGGTTGGGAATTTAAATTTTGGGAGTACGTTGTCCTAGGTGTCGGTATTGTTGGTGGTTGTAAATAAAGCTGTTGTCTCTTTATTTCTCGGTTTTCTAGCATTTTACAAGTGTCATCGAAAGATTTTGGTTGGAGATCAAGTAAATTCCTAGAATTTTCGTCAACATTATTATATAAGACGGTTATGCCAATTTTCTCTGAAAGGTTTCGATAAACATTCAGTTCTGGGGGCGATAATCCTAATAATTGTATTTGGTAATCATATTGTAATTTAGTTTCTTTGATTCTTTCAATAAATTCAGAAAGTGATTCCTTCGTTTTTCTCCTCATATATTGATATTCACTTTGTAGGACATCAAAGTTAATTTTAAAACCGAATTTACTGTTCAATAATCTTTTTAATTCAGGCCATGAATTGCAACATGGTCCAGAATACACGATAGTTCTCGCTTGATCAATTAATTTCGATTTTACTGTTGCAAAGCAATATTGATTTATTAAATCATTATCAGTTGTGCCAAATCGATCTATGAAATTTTCAGTTTCCATTAAAAAGGTTTGTAGTTCTTGTGAGTTACCATTAAATCTTGGTAATAACTCACCGAAATATTTAACTGTGCTTAAATCTATTACCATGCGATTGGAATGTTCTCCATTAGAAGTCATATTGAAGTTTTTATTATTTACGTTGATATTCAATGAATTGAATTTTTCCAATAAGGACTCTATTTTGAAAGATTTCGATGTGCTTGTTTACACTATCGGTGATATGAAAAAATGAGTTGCAAATTAAATTGAAAATATCCTTTGGGCCAGGGATAGGAAAAACTGGGATTATTGTAAGGGATAGCCTCAACTTACTTCTCGTTTTAAACCTGGTGTCCGGGCTGCTACCTCCAAACCTCCTCAGGGTGATTCTCAAGGGTTGCAGTTGAGATCAAGTCGGGAATGGTTCTCCTTACTCTGTTTTCGGGGATTCAACACACCTTCGTGGCTTATCTCTACTGCAGTCGTTTGAGCTTCTCGTGGTCGGAACTTTACTTCGAACTTATCGTCGCACTTTTCGAAACTCGGGTTTTTGGAATGTTGCTCGAAGAATTGAAATTCACGTATACTTATTTTTTTTTCCGTTATACTAGCAACCATCCCATCCTCGTCGCCATTTATAAATTTACTCTTTTGAATCACTTTTTAAAAAAAACAAATATTTATTCAGAAGCAAGTTTATTCTGAGCTGGTTAATACAATAATGAATTGGAATTATATTCTATTAAATCAGAAAGCCGGGAAACTGGAATGAAAATGCTGACTGCACAAAAGTACTCAGAGTCGAGCGGCGCTTCTAGGAAGGCCTTGAATTAAGACTGAGGGCATTTACTCCTATATTGAGGAATGCCAAGATACATATTGCATAATAATATATATATATATATATATATATGATGGGAGAACACGATGGACAGAAGAAGACAATATTCTTATAATGCGTGTTCATTTCATCGCGAAAGATATGCAACGAACCACAGGAAAAACCTACAGACAACTCCTCACAGAAACCTGGAATGATATCAATCCTGGAAGGCACTCCTACCCTAACCTACTAGCTAACAGGGTCAGGTGGCTAACAGAACAAGAAAATTCTCCACCGTGGAGTTGGATCTGATATAACAGAGTATTAGACCATACGGAACAACAATCAACAGCGAACCTGGGATAGATGAAGACACCTCACCGATGACTCAATCACATGAAAGGACCACGCAGAGCACGAATAAAACCGAACGTACATTCACAAAGAACATGCTTGCTTATACGGGAGTAGCACTCGATAAAAGGCCGAGGATACCCAGAATGAAAGGATCAAGGGAGATGCTGGAGGTTGTACAGGAAACAAACACCATCATAGAAAACCATATCAATAACGACACAACACTCAGTAGTATCGTTGACCTGGTCTATGCTGGAGCTATCACAGTGTGTGGGGAAATGGGAATGCAGATTGAGGAGAGAGGTCTAATTGCAAGGAAGGATAGAACTCCTCCCTGGAAAGAACGGCTCGAAAGGAAAATAACAGCTATCAGAAAGAAAATAGGTATTTTACATACTTACCTGCATACGCAAACACCAACTAGGAAACTCCTGAGAACAGTACTCCGGGTCGCATCACAGCTTAAGATAAAAAACCGCAACCAACAACTCGAGCAGGAATTATTGGTCGTCTGCGACAAACTGAAACAGAAAGCGAAAGCATTAGGAAACCGCATAAAACGCTACAATGAAAGAACAACAAGATACAGGAACAACCAACTGTACTATAAGAATCAAAAACAATTTTATCGTACTCTTGAAACATCCAGTACCAACCAACAAAATCCACCAGAAGAAGCTGAAATGTATGATGCCTGGAGTAAAATATGGGGACAGGAGAAAAAACATGATGACCAAGCATTCTGGATAAGAGATGCTGAGGATGAAGCCGGAAAATACAACATGGAACAGGTGGAAATAACAGAGGAGAACATAAAATTCGTACTGAGGAAAACAAGTAATTGGTCAGCGCCAGGATCTGACAAGATTCACAATTACTGGTGGAAGAACTTTGGCTCGACACACAAACACCTGGCAAGATTATTTCAGAATGCACTTGAAACCCCTTCGCTCATACCGCATTTCCTAACGCTCGGTATCACATATATGTTGCCAAAGGGAGAAATCACCCCAAACCCAAAAAACTACCGGCCGATCACGTGCCTTCCATCAATATATAAAATACTTACGGGAGTTCTCACATCAAACATATGGAAACACATTAGTAAGTATAAAATCATGGCACGAGAGCAAAATGGATGCCGAAAAGACGCCCGTGGTTGCAAAGAGCTACTCACTATTGACACGCTCATAAAAAAAACAGGCAAAGAAGAAGCAACGAAATATCTCCATGGCTTGGATTGACTATCAGAAAGCCTTTGATTCAATACCACATTCCTGGCTGCTAAAAATCCTGCGGCTCTATGGTATAGCGGAACCTATAGTCAATCTGTTGAAACATCTCATGACAACCTGGAGAACGAGACTGCATGTAAACACTGAACAAGGAAATTACACAACCCCTGAAATTGAAATTAAGACTGGCATTTTTCAAGGAGACAATTTGAGCACACTTTGGTTTTGTCTAGCTCTAAACATCTTAAGTAAATTACTCAACCAGAGTAAGTACGGGTATATCATCGAAAAGAGAAGAGACATCAGAATAAACCACCAACTTTATATAGATGACCTCAAACTATATGCAGCCAATGAGGATCAACTGATGAGGCAGCTAAAGATTGTAGCATCCTTCACAAAAACAATTGGCATGGAGATGGGACTAAACAAGTGTGCAGTGATACATGTAAAGCGTGGTAAACTGGTGGAGGGGAATGATATGTTGGTATGGAATGAGATAACGATCCGGAGACTGGGATCAGAGGGAAGGTATAAATACCTAGGAGTACAGCAAGGGCTAGATATTAACACCACTGAAATGAAAGAGGCATTTAAAGACAAATTCTTCTATAGACTGAATAAAATCCTGCGAAGTAAATTGAACTCAAAGGCAATGTTCACGGCCATCAACACCTGGGCTATACCGTGCATAGCCTACTCTTTCGGTATTATAAAATGGTCAAACACAAATCTTAAAGCCATTGATACAAAGATCAGAGTACTTCTAACCAAACATGGCATACACCACCCTCATGCCTCGGCCAACCGCTTATATGTACCTAGACAGGAAGGAGGAAGAGGACTTTTGAATATTGAAATTGCACATCAGAAAGCAGTCAGCGAAATGAGAAAATATTTCCACACGAAAAACTTACCTTTCTTCGAAGCAATATGTCAGGAAGACGAAAACATCACGGCCCTGAATCTAGCCTGTCGGATAGTTCCATCTGTAGGCATTACAACAACTACACAAATCCAAGAATGGCACAGTAAAGCGTTACACGGCAGGTATCCGGGGGCACTGAAAAATAGTAAAATCAATAAAATCAAATCACTTACTGACCTGAAAGCTGGATACCTGTTCCCGGAAACAGAAGGCAGAATTACCGCCATAAAGATCAGGTGATCCCAACTGGAGCATATTTGAAAAACATTATAGGAAAGAATATACCAACGGATAGGTGTCGAAAATGCTCGCAGGCTCTTGAATCAATTCAGCATGTCACCTCAGCTTGCTCCATACTAGCTCCCAGAGAATATACAGACAGACATAATGCAATGGCCAAAGTGTACCATCAGGCAATCGCCTTCAAAGGAGGTCTCATAGTAACATCAAGAAAAATATTCGAGTACATTCCAAAGGAGATGATGGAAAATAATAACATCAAACTATACTGGGACACTCCAATGGTTACAGACAGATCCATCCCGCATAACAGACCTGGTATCGTTGTCTTCTACAAGCAAAAACAAACGGCACACATTATCGACATTACAGTTCCTGCCAATGACAACGTTGAAAAAGCGTATACGGAAAAGATCACCAAATACCACGATCTAGCATTTGAGCTGAAAGAGATACATAACCTCAAATCAATATCCATTTTACCTCTGATCATCACAACCAACGGACTGGTAGAGAGCCATCTGGGAGAAAACACAACTCGCCTGGAACTAAAAGAGGATGTTGTCAGCAACGCACAGAAGGAAGTAATCCTCTGGACGACCAGAATAGTTCGAAGATTCCTTACAGCGACCTGAAATGTCTTGGCATCGCGAGAGCCCGGCATTTTTAGCGAAACAACCCATAAATGGTGGTTAAAAAAAATATATATATATATATATATATATATATATATATAAAATTTATATATATATATATATATATATATTAAAGAAAAAAGGATAATGCGGATGAGTATATTTATATAGAAAAGTATAACGGGTGATTCCGCAAAAGAAGCAGAGAAAATAATTCTGCTGGTACCTGCCGACACGTGTTTCTGCTAGTTGGCTTCTTCAGGACAGGGCAACCAAGAAACCAAAAAAAGGTGAAAAGATAACTGAAAACAGGTGGCACCGCATCAGGAGCGAGCAACCAATTTGTGCCTTCAGCTCTAGGACCTCCAATTCGGAGGTAAACTATGGCATCGGCACGGAGGAAGCATAAGCTACCTGTGCGATGCGACCTCAACCCGAGGATATGTATTAAAGAAAAAAGGATAATGCGGATGAGTATATTTATATAGAAAAGTATAACGGGTGATTCCGCAAAAGAAGCAGAGAAAATAATTCTGCTGGTACCTGCCGACACGTGTTTCTGCTAGTTGGCTTCTTCAGGACAGGTCAACCGCTCCTGATGCGGTGCCACCTGTTTTCAGTTATCTTTTCACCTTTTTTTTGGTTTCTTGGTTGCCCTGTCCTGAAGAAGCCAACTAGCAGAAACACGTGTCGGCAGGTACCAGCAGAATTATTTTCTCTGCTTCTTTTGCGGAATCACCCGTTATACTTTTCTATATATATATATATATATATATATATATATATATAAAGATTTGTTCGACCGCACATACAGACCCAAATCGACATACTTTACCGATTATACAGTCCAAAAGTGACGTTTTCAGACCCGACTCCGGGTCTGGTAACGTTTACCTATAGAATTGTACTCAGGGACGTTAGGGGATGCCAGGGGTAAATTTTCAGATGGGTCTGAAAAAGCGGTGATACATCATATTATATACAGAAAAGCTTCAGAGTTTGGCCAGTGCGAGGGCGCTTCTGCTCACATTAGCTCGCTGTATATAATTCGTATAGTTGATCAACGTCTTGAGTCCTTACATCCGGCAACGCTGTAGAGCGAGAGTTTGAAAATAATATATTTCCTTCTCTCGATATACAAACCCAAAACCAACACATACGAAAACTTATACGAGCCCGGTATAGGTAGTCATCGTCATGAGAATTGTTAATTGTGGATTGTTCAAATAAAACTTCAAAATCAGATACTTCTTCCTTTTGATATACAAACCTAAAAACCACACACATGAACGCTTATACAAGTCTGGTATATGGAATCGTCGTCATGGGAGCTGTTTATTGTGTTGTGTTGAGGACAAATATAATTTCTTCATGGATCATTTTGCAAAAAATTAACATAATAAACAGTAACGAAACCATTCTGTAATATTTCAGAGACTAAATCGGACTCCTTCATCAGATACAAAGCGAAAACTTGACCAATTATTTTTTGATGACACTTATTCTGAAATTTGTTACACTGCAAATTACAGTATTAGCTGAAAGACACGGAGAAATATTCATTGATTTTAACTATCAACAAATATTTCGTGGATACGGGCTGGTCCCCTCATCGCTCAGTGTTCCCCTAATGAGGAAAGCGTCATACAGGGGCAAATACGAACCAGTTTCATGACTATTACCAATCGTCAGCATATCATTGCCACACTGAATGACAGCTGAAGGAGTTCTAGGAAACATAATCCCAGTTGTTGCGAACAGGTAGGAAGAAAATCTCATCAGCTGCATCTAGGGAAATCCTTAGGAACTCTGACCCTCTGTGATGCGAAAACCATAAGCGATGTTCAGTGATGTTCATGCTTTTGCCATAAGAGGGTCAAGGACTGCAAGGCTGTCTACCTGATTTGGCAATTAAGAGCTGTCAAAGCTTTGTGCAACCCATCGTAAGAGTTGGGAATGATATCAATGGATTCTTGTGATAAGACTGCATCATAAAATAATTAAATACAAAATGTTTTTGACACATCTCATAAATAGAGCATTCTATGAAATTGTAAGACCATTTTCTGCCAATTCGAAAAATACCGACATTTGGGCCAATTGATAAGCAAATTATTCCGAACAACAAAAGCAACACAAATAGCAGAATATGTATGTACAATCTATAGAGATCGACATAATGGATTAGACTAAAACAAAGATTCTGATGACGGAATACCACTCACATGAAAAGGAAACATACGGAGTCGACTTGTATTTTGTTGAACATACAAAACAATTTCCCAAATTACACAATTGGAATTGGCCATATTTGGTAGTTGAATTTGTTGAAGAAATAGTTAGAACTTCGAAATTTCTATCTGAAGTGACACTGTGATACTATGTTTTTGGCGCTTTTGTTATCAATTCGCCCAAATGTCTGTAATTTTCGAATTATTGAATTATTGGCTGAAAATGGTCTCAGACGTTTTGGTTCGACTCACTGATCAATAATCCGTGATCAAAATCGCCGTACGGCCATCCGCAAACAAGATAACTCTCAAACAGAATGAGCAAGATAGTTCCAATCTTCACAGTAGGTGAATATAAAAATATTTTTCTTATATCACAAATTTAAAATTGTTTTTTTTTATATGCAGTTTTCTCATAATAATCCACTGATATTATTTGAAACTCTAACAACTACTTTTGGAGATATGATTTTTCAAAATTTCAATAATAAATCTTACTTCTATGTTTTCACAGAATGCTATAATTACTCGATCGTAGAATTCTCAAGGTTATAATATGATATTATTTTTTTAAGTGATATTTTAATGCCCGTGGATAATCCATATGATGATGGAAATATATACTTTGGTAAGTTAATCGAATTGGGTTCAGAATATCTCCAGTAAAAATAAAACCGGACTATTGGCCAGGTTTCAATTGATATAATATAATTTTCAGAGTGGATTTAAGGAATGAACATCTCGGATAAGTTCGTGGTTTCGGACTAATTTTTGGCACTCTTTTTTTATTAAATGACACTTTTTTGAAATTCATTTCTTTCATGATGCAGTTGTATCATAAGAATCCATTGAAATAATTCCCAGCTCTAAGAAACCAATACCCACTTTCGGAGATATGATTTGTCAAAGTTTGAACAAGTGCGCAAAATCTCCTGCCCACAGTGCTTTTCTACTTTTTTTATCGTGCAGTTCTATCTTAAGAATGCATTGATATCCAACTCTGAGAATCCAATATTTGGAGATATGATTTGTCAAAGTTTGAATAATAACTCGCTAGTAGTTTGACGAAAGCGCCAAAGTCCCTGTCCACAGAGCTGTCCCACATTTATAATTAAATATCAATTCAATAAAAGATTCGATCCGAATCATTTTTTGACAAATTTGAAAAAAATCTTCTTCAAAGCTTATTATATCTCGCTGTAGTCTCATCTTATTTAGTCTAAGAAAACTTATGGCGATTTCCATTGACACGCTCGGAGCACTCGAAATTGATCTCATCTGTCATGCATCTGTCCAATTGAACCGAAAATATCTGTCAAATATGACTCCGAGTGATCCGAGCGTGTCAATGGAAATCGTCATTAATCATTCTGTGACGAAAGCATGCCCACATTTGTTCTCAATTTTTTGGCAACCATCACTTTCTAAAGTCAATTTAATTCTTAGGAATTTTGTAATTTTTATTCCATTTTCTCTGCATCTGCACATGCAAGTGCGACTGTAATTTCAGAGAAGGACGATTGCAAAAAGCCCATACCATCATTTCAAGAAATAATTAAAGGATACTTTGGGAGGAGAATTCATCACTGAATGGTTCCTTACTGGGTTTTCTCTCTAAAATTCTGGAAAATATCTATGAAATAAAAAATTTCATTATTTTGAAATTGCTTCTGCGTTAGAAACATATGTAGATATTTGTAATTCGATTGCAATTACAGAGTATGATGACATAAAAAGATAACTTAAAGGAGCCGCTCTGTATTTTGTTGATCAAAGAAAACAATTTTACAAATTGCTCAAGATGAATATACCATATTTGGTTGAATAGGTTGAATGATGAATTCGAACTTGGAAATTTCTAAGTAAAGTGGAACTGTGTTACAATATTTTTCCAAAGACTATCAGCTGTCGGCTTAACAAATTTCAGTATTAGTGTCATCACATATATTTCTTAAGATCTTCGCTTGGTGTCTGATGAAGGAATCTGCTTTAGTATCCGAAACGTTACAGAAAAGTTGTTTCATATGTTATTAGTTATGCTACTGTTCATTAGGCAATATTGTTCTATATATGGCTTCTGGCAAATATCTAGTCTTTCTTACGCCGAAGTAAATTAAAAAAAAAACATTTTTTATTTTATGGATATTTTTCAGAATCCAAAAAACATTTAGTCCACTTCTAAATTTGGGGAAATATTCAACTATTTTACGCAAACGGTGTACAGAAATGTATAGGTAGATAATGTTGACTGAATAAAAGGCAAATCTTGTTCAGCGTTGAAAGAATCAATCAACATACGCCGTTTTTTGGATAAAATAATATTGCTTCTAAAATGTTAACAAAAGAAATTAATCTGGAATAATAGACTTTCTGTTGAAGACATATCATCTTTTTCATCGTCCCTTATATTCTTCGGTTTCGTAGAGCCTTCATATGCAGCATTCATTCGGATCCATTTAATTTTTAATGCATCTACTCTCATTTGTCTCCCATATTGATACTTTTCTCGTCACTTCGAATTTACTCTTTTCCTCTTTTCTTCTCTTCTACTTGTTCCAATTCTAACTAATATTGCGTAACTTCATTCTGGGCAAGACTCTTTCCCCTCATCAAGCACCAATAGTACCTTCGCAGTTACAGGGTGTTCCTTAAAGACATGCTAATATTTAAGGTGGTGATTTTTTGACTTATTTTAAGAAAAAACTTCCCATGAACGTATGTCCTGAAAGTCTTAACTTTTGAGATACGTGGTGATAAAATGTTGAAAAAAAATCAGTTTTTAAATAATAACTGAGATAATATTGCAGACATCTTCATAAGATTTGGTACATGTATTCTATGCATCAAGGTGCATTTTGTGATGTACAAAAATTTTCATTTTCTCTACCAGTGACGTCCATACGAGTTTTGCATTGAATATTTTTGGAGGAAAAAATACTACGCCACTGCTTTCTTTTCAAATATAAATTACTTTTAAGATCCTCATTCATTTTTGAGCAAATTTGATCCCATGGGTTTTCTTTGACCGACACACGGTTTCCACCTAAAAAAAATAAAAATCGTTTTACTTCAGGATCAATTGCTCAAAAATCTGAGGCGGTGTGAAATATTTGTGCATCGACTGAAAGCAAATAGAGAGATCAGATTTGTTCCAAAATGAATGAAAATCCAAAAAATAAGTTTTCTTGTCATATGCTCTGTTCTTGATTAAAATAATTAAATTAAAATTACTTCATATCGCAGCACACAATTTTATCACCCTGTATCTCAAAAGTTAAGACTTTTAGGACATACGTTCATAGGAAGTTTTTTCTTAAAATGAGTTGAAGAATTGCCCCCTTAAATATTAGCATGTCGTTAAGGAAGACCCTGTATATGCTCTGACATTCTAAAAAAAAAATTTGTTTTAGTAAAAATTATTGTAGATAATGAATTCTCGCTAATCACTTGGTGAAACATTTTGACAAGTTATTAAGGTAAAGAAAAAACTTGGCTTAAGTTTCTCAATATGATACTATATTCTTGACATTGTTCAGTCTTGAACATGGGATAAGCCGGAAACATATATTTATGTCAACAATATGGTATTATATTGTAAAACTTAAGCCAAATGTTTTCAATTGGAAAAAATTGTAATTTTACATCAAACGAAATACTGTACCTATAGAACTCCTAATGGCTCTTATTTACGTACCTGTTGCACTTTTCATCATCTGCTTCCTTCTTGCAGACATTAAAATCATTTCATAACACAACTAAAATAATGTAAACGATTCCAGCTTCGTTTTCGCGCCCTTTCGTATATCGAAATTGGCGCAATTAGTCCCGAAGAGCTGGCAACAGCGCTGGGTTCGAAGACGTTGGCTGAAGATACTTGCGGAGTGTATGTGGGATCAGAAAGTCGGCGGAATGATTCGGGATTCGAGAAGTTTGACGAATATATAACTTTTTCGACAGAAGAAAATTCCTTCCCCTCTCAAGATGCCTAAGGAGTTATATTTTCAATCTACCCGTTTTTTGTATATATACTCCTGAAAACATTTTGGATCATATGGGTCTCAGGTAGCCTTCGGAGTGTACCGGGACTGAATACGTCTATTAGATAAATATATATATATATATATATATATATATATATATATATATATATATATATATATATATCAGTATTGTGTTGGTTTTTTTATTGACGTCTGCATATTCTGCATGACACCATTGTCTACATCTGGTACATCTCAGACATATTTATTTGGAACGAGATCTGGAAACAGTATATGCAATATATGCAGTATATACATGCTACGTCCCCACCTTCATCACCGCGTACACTAAAATGATTTTCCGTTGTCTCATCAACAACACGCCTCTTCACTTTTTGTGAATATTTTCGTCGAAGTTTGGCCTCCCTCTCCACATTTTTTTCTTTCAGGATCTGTAAAAAGTAAATTATTGGGTTTTAAGACATCATTTGGCCTCTCAAAACTTGATTCATGTGGAAAACCTACTCCTGCTGTCGATCCATTGTCCATTAATTTATTTGTAATATACTTCCTCGCAAAAATTATAGCTGGAGGAATGTAAGTCCCAACTGCATTCATACTTTAGACAACAGTAAAGTGCTCTCCTCTTTCAGCACTAGTTAGAATTACAACCTGCTTTCGACCACGTGTGGTGAAAATTTTAATATTTTTGAAGGCAATTCATCAACATCTCATGTCAGTTAGCTTCGAAATTATACTTTTTCAATACAGCAGAAAGTAGTGAAAAATATTTTTCAATTATCATCATGTTAAACGTAGGTACTAGCTCTTGTAAACGACGTTGATTTGGAGTTCGAGGACTTATACTCGGATTTCGATTCCAGAATCCCATGCCAGTTCCATTCTTCCATTCTCTTAACATAGGAAAATCTGAGGTGTATTTATTTTGCTTCAGCCACTTCATAAGCAAGCTTTCTGACATTGGTTGTAATAAAACCAAAAAATCTGATTTGTAGATCGTTTAAATGCTCCACTATTTCATTTTCTAGGGTTTCATTGATCGTTACTTTATGACCCCCGCATGTACTTCTTTTTCCACTCTTCCATTTTTTTCGGCACGTCGCCTTAATGTAGTGCTAGACACATTGAATGTCTTAGAAGCTAACATCCAGCCCATTTTTATTCCTGAACTGCCATTGATGCTTCTTCCATATTCTATTTGCTCCAGGAATGCCTCATTGATACTCGTTGATACTCGAGGGTGCCATGTCACCCTGTAGGATACACCTGCACTTTTTTCTTTTTCTATAACAATGGTAAAGGCAAAGATCAAAAATAACACATTGTTTTGATAATGAAGGATATGCAAAAAAATTGGTTCAAGCCCTGTGAACTGGAGCTTTTTGGCGCTCTTGTTCACACATACAAATTATACCTCCGAAAGTATCGGTTTCTCACAGTTAGGAATTATAGCAATGGATTTATATGATTGAACTGCATCATGAAAGAAATCACATTTGAAAAAAGTGTCGTCTAAAAATTATTTTTCAAAAAAAAAGAGCAATCTACAATGCTTCGAAGCTTAAATGCTTCAAAAATTGTCATTAAATTTATATATCAAGATTAAATGAGCAATCTGCAATGATTCAACCTCGTGGAATGGGTTGTTGCAACTTACACTCGGAGCATAGTTTTCACAATTCGAAATACCTAAGGGAAGTATCATCGAAACGTCTAGAGCAAGGCTGGAGACAATCATAGCAGATTGTCCATTTATTCCTGATATTTGAGTAGGTAGTGGATTACGAAAAAATCATTTCAATAGTTCAAAATATATTAATAAAATACTTTCCTCTTTTCATAATTTAAAATTTAATAGTTCATACCACTAGCACATTCTTTTCTGTATTATGAACCTTAACTCAAGAAAAAATTTTTGATACACGAATGTAGATCCATATTTCAGTATTTATTTGCTAGCAACATTATGAAAATACTGTTTATAGGAATATGTCTCTCTACTTAAGGAAGTAAAAGGTAATATTAACCTCAGTGGTCAACGAACAGTAATTTCTTTTGATAATTCCATTATGCTCTCCTTTCCTATTACCTCCATAAACTACATCAAAACAGTCTTGTAAATATTTACAAATTGAAGAACCGAATACTTGCTTTCCAAGAGAAAATATTTTCAAACTATGAATTGACCATCTCTTAAAGCTAGAAAAGATGACATTTATGAATAGTGAACACAGACAGATTCTGTGTTCACATTCTGTGAATACATAGAACATACGATGTATTATAAAAAATTTGAAACATCATATCTCCGAAAGTATTAGCTTGTTAGAGTTGAAAGTGATAGCAATGGATTCTTATCATGAAACTGCATCTTAAAAAAAAATGAATTCAAAAGTTGCAATGCAAAAAAAAAAAATTTTTTCGTTACTTCGAAACTATTAAAACAATTTTGCCTAATAGTGAACTTAACACAGATATTTATCCCTCAAACCTACTATGAAAATTTCATCTGTCTAGCTCATTCCGTTCGAGAGTTATCGTGTTAACGGCCGGCTGAACGGCAAGCCGGACAGAATCGATTTCGACCCCGGATGCTTGATCAGTGAGTCAAACCAAATCGTTCAGGGCCATTTTAGCCAAAAATTCGAAAATTACAGACATTTGGGCAAATTGATAAGCACTCTGTTCCGAGGAAAAAGAGCTCTAAAAAGCAAAGATATAAACACACTTACCGATCGATCCATTATTTTTAACTATTCACAGACATCTTCCGCTACTATAAATTTTCAGCCACCTCAGTAAACTGTCCCTGCATGCACTGACTAGATCGTATTGCAGAATTGACTAGAACAAGGCAAAACAAGACAAATGCCTCATTGCGTCTTATTCCATAATCGACGTAAACAAATGGCGCCAAATTTTGTTAACTGACGAACACGTTATATGCCATCTCATCAACTTTGCTGTCTCAGACATACTTCCCCTGCATAATTCTTCCAAGACCTTACGAAGTATGCTACAGATAAAACATGTTTTCTGTTAAGTCTTATAGATAGACAGATACAGGTCGAACGTACGTACACGTATCTATTTTTTTAAGATATGTTTTTCATTTACTTATACTGAGATTTTCTTTCATAACAGGTAATATTGTTTATCAATTAAACATAATTTTGATAGATGTTTCATCTATATATCAACATAAACATTGTATCAAAATAATGTACTAGTGATAAATATATATTTTTAATATCACCTATCAAATAAAGAAACCTCAATCTGAGTAAAGAAAAAAATCATTCTACCAAGAACATTTATCTATGAGAAGGAATAAAAAAAATTGATCTGGATATCACATGGGTTCAGGGCGACTTCCTTTAGGTTCATGTAGTATAAATCCTCTACTACACTTGAGATTCTGATTTTTTCACTATAAAAACGAAATATTTCGCCAGCTATCAGAGATTTATTTTAATAATAATAAAAAGTTCATTCAAGTTAGAATAAAGCAAATATTTAATGCTTGTGGCTTTTACTTGATGCAAATCCATATTAACTCAATGAATTATTGTTAATGTGTACAAAGAAACCAGCAGTGAAATCTCATGTAATTAGTTTTAAATAAGTCTATTATGAAATTTGTTTTAAATAAGTTTCTCATGTAATTAGTTTTAAATGATTCCAGTCCATGTCATCTAGGTATAGGGAGATAATAACTTGTTAAGAATTTAGTATGATGTAGTCTGATGAAGTCGCTGTGTCGACGAAACGCGTCACAATATTGAATAAATAAGTGTAAATCGTATATAATTTTTCATTGAGTTAGAATAAAGCAGGTTCAACAAACATCATCACACATGTGATTCCGAAGTATCAGAGTGAAAAGAAAATATTAATGGTAATTACAATAGTACACACATATAGATACATAACATAATAAAATACATGAGTAAATAGTTTACCTTCGAAAATCCTTATGGTTTTGCGGATGATTTCTCTAGATTCAAAATGAGCAGTTGCTTGACTCAAGAGAAAGTGAGAGAAAAAAAAGGAAAAAATATCCACAAGTGGTGTATTACTGATCCACATAATTTATTAGGTGCTTATTTTTAGAGTTGAAGGTTAAAATATTGCAGAGGTAAAGTCCGCTCACATCAAGAACTCCCGCCTCCTCGTACAGCTCTAAGCTCCTCAAGCGTATGCTTCTCCCCATTCCAGCATACCATTAGACAGGCGAAACTCCACCAAAGCATAGTATAAGTACCTTAAACTTGTAAAAATTTCTAGATATACGAGTACTTCGAATGTTCTGATAAAGTATTTTGAAAACGCCATTTTTTTGTTGCCGAATCGTTGTTATATTCTTCGACATTATCAAAGGCGATCGTTCTATATTGTGAAAAATTTATATCTTTGATACAGACATCCGTTTTGAAAATAAACTTAACTAAATATAAACAATACACACAAGAACACAGAAAATTACATTCAGCTTGTTAATCACAAAATTGATGCAAATTATGTGCGAATTATTTATTGGATAGCATTCTCAGTTATCAATCTATCCTTGGATATTCCATGCCTGCTGCAAACATCTTCAATTCCCTACGTTTTCGTGATTGACGGATTTCCCTCCAATATTAAGTCCTATGATCCTCTCCGATAGCGGCGTTTTACCCTTGGTAAGATTTATTCTGATAGAAGAATATAAAACCTCGGAAAATCATAACTCTCATATTTCTAAATCAGAAAGTAATAGTGCATATGATATGATTTTCAAGTTGCACCAGAAATTAGGTCAAAATAAATATTTCATATGGAATATTAATTTGATGAAGATTTATATATGCTGAATTTTCATATAAAAAACTTTTTTCAATATATATTCACTACATGAAAGATACAAACATGTTCCCATCATCATTCTACAACTCACTTATAATCAACCCAGAAGTACCTTCCGTAAGCGAATTGAGTCGGTGTGCCTAAACAAATTCTTGTTCCAGACAAACCTCCAAAATGAAGATGAGTAAAGTTGGTAACCAAACAAACTCTCAGGACCCCCAAGCTGTGAATTCGCGCGTTTTTGTCGGAAATTTGAACACATTCCAGTGCTCGAAGACTGACGTTGAAAGGATGTTCCAGAGATATGGACGTTTGGCTGGTGAGTTCAATGTTTCATTAGGCGCGGTTCATACTGATGCAATATCGCTTATAAAATATATTGCATGCAAAATATCTCATCGATATATTGTCGCGCAACTGTGCCTGCACCTGCCACGCACGCAATACCTTCTATGCGATATCGCTTCAGTATGAACCTCGCCTTAGAGTTTGTTGATTTGAACGAAATCATATTTCGCCATTTCTACAGCATGCCCGATATAGGCCAAAATATAGAGGACCTCCAGATATGTTAAAAGAATTGAGTAGAAGTAAGAAGTAAAATAATATCCTGATTTTCGCATTTGAAAGTGAAAGCACGGAAAATAATGCTCAATATATTTGGCCAGGAACTCAAATCCTCGGTAGACGTTGAATTTTATGAATCGCACTTCAATAACGTAGTGAGATTCGTAGAGTTGAGAATACAGAAGTATCTGCCCGCGCCTGCGGCGTAAGCGATATCTTATATGCGATATCGCGAGAGTATAAACCGCGCCTTAGAGTTTGTAGATCTAGATGAAATCGTATTTTCCATTTATGCAGCAGGACTCAGAAATTAACATAACGGAAATGTTATAATACAACAAAAATATACAATATTATTTGCAGGGTATATTTTGAGCAAGTGCGAATATGAAATTTGCAAATCGATATGATCTGCCCATTGGGACTGGAATATTACCTATCATTTATATTTTCTCACTATATAGAAGATAAAATGCTTTTTTCGGCAACCGACCGGGAAGTGCCCACATCCCGGACGCTTTTTCTTTGAGAAAGAAGCATTTCCCGGCCTAGTCCGGGAAGTACGTACTTCCCGGACTAGGCCGGAAGAATCACGTCGATTTGGTCATTGTAAATACGAAAATCTTGGTAGGTATATTTTTAATAAATGAAGTTACCATAGCACTGAGAAAACGGCTGACAGTTCATATAAAATAAGTTGTCAACAATTTGCACATGTGATATTTTCTGTTCTGTTTAATTTGAATAAGAATCAAAATATATAAAAAAGAAGTGTGTCGTCTCATTGATTTGTTATTCTACACGGTTGCCGAACAAATATTGTACGCAACACGCCCGAAAAAGGTTTTTTTGGACTCATAGACTTCTAGGACTCGCTTACGCTCGTCCTAGAATTTTGTCTATTCGTCCAAAAAAACCCTATTTTCCGGACATGTTACGTAAATTACTATTATTTTTGAATGGAAGGAGCTCATTTTAGGTGAAGCATAGAAAAACCAATTTCCATAAATTTCCTACATTTCTTACGGAATTCGCATATTCACAGTATCGATACTACGAGTGGAGCTAAAACTCTGCTAGATGGCAGTTTTACCCGAATAAAAAACTAGTCCTGCAAACCGCATTATTAAGAGTGGGTATGCAAATGATCTACACTCTCACTACTTCAAATTTGAACTACTTTTTTCGTTATTTTGCGTCCGATTTATTTTTACGACCTGTTCCAGCGGTACAGATACAGTATCAACGTCTGCCCGAGAGAGATTTATTAGGTGTCCTACTGACTGTTCGTCATTTATTTTTGGCACTGAAACCAAAAGTAAAAAGGTGTAGATCTCGACCACAACTCAGAAGGGACGCTCGAAGTCTCGTCTATTGCATTCTGGTTTGCAATCATTAAATTTCCATATTTCCTGTTTTACCGTCAACCTGTTAGTTATTGCATCTCTGTTACAACCTATTAGTTGTTGAAACTATTATATGGCGATTTCCATTGACACGCTCGGATCACTCGGAGCTGTCACACTGACATATTTGACAGATATTTTCGGTTCAATTGGACAGATGCATGACAGATGAGATCGATTTCGAGTGCTCCGAGCGTGTCAATGGAAATCGCCAATAGTCGCACTCAAGTATTTCAAACACTCTCACTTGTTAAAATCCTTGGCAGCCATTTGCTATATTCTGATAAACTGGATACGAGAATATATAGTTTATTTGTGTGCATTCATGTGAACTCTTGTGAACCCTACCATGCAGTAGTTGTGTGTACAGATAAACAGTAAACATAAACCGTAATCATTCCCATACTCTCCACTAAAGTCGCGATAAACTATTCGTGGCACCAACGTTCGTACTCCTTCTCTTCGTTCATTGTTATTGTTAGAACATGTGGGGCGAAGTGGTCATACATTGCTATTCTCAAAATTCCACTAATCTAAATGGTCTCAAGCAAAAGTCGATACATGGAATAACATTAAAGTGAAAGCTGACTGTAGATTAAATATCAAAACCATTCTTAATCTCAAAACCTAGACTGTAACAGCGGATTGAAAATATACTGACTGACAAGGAAACTGCAACACCCAGAAGGAGCTGCTTAAATTTAATTTTTTTTTTGGTAAACATAGATAGTATAGCAAGTAGTAGATGATTGTTATTTGAAGAAAAAAAACGAAGGGTTTACAATTTTTTTTAATAAAATTGTTAATAATGTGATTGTCCACCGCGATTATCTATACACTCCCCAACACGTCTTGACATTGATGCAATAAGTTGGTCTATTTCTTCTTGAGAGATACTATCCCAAGCTACCTGTAGTTCATGTCTCAGAGCCGCCAAAGTCTGTGGGGGCTGCGGTAAATTTCCATGACGTCCTAAATTTACTCTATGGGCCAAAGATCGGGGATCTGGGTGGCCCTGGCAAAAGATTCACATGGGTCGCTTCAGAAAAGTTTAAACTAACTCTGGCAACATGAGGTTGAGCATTATCTTGCTGAAATATGGGATTCTTGATCCGGTTAAGGTAAGGGAGAACATATGGCTCCACTATTTCTTGAAGGTAACGCAGCGCTGTCATGGTACTGCGAATAAAGACTAAAAGTGACCTACTTGCATGTGCAGTAGCACCCCATACCATAACACCTACTGTCCGGTGTACATGACGCTCAATATCAAACTGAGGTTCACGTCTTTCTCCCCGGCGTCGTCTAACCCTTCTGCGGCTATCATGTGTGTCCAAGAAGAATCAAAATTCATCAGAATAGACGCCCTGATGCCATTCCACATTCCAATGTTAACCTTCTCTACCACTGTAATCATTGCCAGTGATGCTCAACCGTCAGAGGTAACACAAGAAGGGGTCGATAATGCTGCAGTACAAAAGACCTTAACTGGCGGTAAACCGTTCGGACAGTTATAGGATGGCCATGCTCTCCTAACCACTCCTCAGCCAAAGATCGAGTTGTCGCAAATCGGTCTCTAATAGCCATAAGTATTAGATGTCGATCTTGAACTTCATCTGCGCCCTTTCGACGTCCGGTACCTACTCTTCTTCTATTTTGGGCATTATCAAACCACGCTTGACAACATCTAATAACAGTAGTTGGATTTCTGTCCGTATGGTTAGCGATTTCTCGAAATGCCAACCCCGCCTCCCATTGATCAATAATAAGACCTCCTTCAAATTCACTGAGCTGGCGATAAATTCCACGTACCCGTGCTCTAGGCATTTTAAAAACAACTAAACATCGACTTTGGATCACCTCGAACAACTGGTTTGTTGTAAAATTAAAAAAATTCGCAAAAAAAATGACTACAATATGTGAGTTACAAAAAATGTTTATATGAAAAAACTTTCACGATTTTTTTCTCCAAATTTTAATCATTTACTCCTTGCTATACTATCTATGTTCTACCGAAAAAAATACAAAATTTAAACAGCTCCTTCTGGGTGTTGCAGCTTCTTCGTCAGTTAGTATATATACAAACTGAATCATATCAATAGTAATTTTTCTTCGAACTTAATTATGCAAACCGGGTTAACTTTCTTATTACGTCACGGTATATTGAAGGTTGACAGATGTTCGTTGAGATGTTTGAAAATTTGAATATCACGCTTATTATATTGTCTTTGCCTATTTGTATTATGGCTCTTGAACATGCAATGAGAATATGAGTGGCAAACTCATTAGTTCTAGAAGGTATGGAAAATACCGCAACCTTTTTAAGCGGCTATCAATTCATGGGAACTATCTGGATTATGTAAATGCTGGAAGATGATGAATATTTCAGAATGCCCATTGTAGATTATCACTGGACCCAGAAATAGTTGGACCATGATTTTTCATGCTGTTTTGAATGAAAAATAGTACATCCTACATAAATTTAATATAATTAATGTGTAATCACCACTTCGACAACCTGCTGCAGAGTCAATTATCTCATTTATTTTTGGTGGCATCATAACGTTGAGATGGTCTTCTTTATCGGCTGGGTACACTTGCAGGAAAAGTACGCTATTTCTTTGTATAGTACAAATATATGGAATTAGGTATTCCTCATCTGCAACAGCAAAATACTACTTCAGATCCGAGAAAATTATATGAATTAGCTACTTACAAGTCGTTTATTTCTGTTTAGTCAATAATTTGATATTTATTATCATTAACATACACTCCAGGAATCCATTGACCTATGCCTTTTCTACCATATGCAAAAACATAACCTCCAACAAGATTACTCTCGGTAAAACTATCCCAGTTGTTTTGTGTTACGTCATAGTTTGGAATATACTTCGAGGAATATGAGCGATTAACTTATTGCTAACCTGTTTTGTGTGGTTAAGTTCGAGGAAAAATGAGTAATGTAAATAATTCTTATCATCCCACTTTGCGTTTGAATGGAGCAGACCACACGTTGACGATTTTACGGTACAATGTCCATACCAGCATGTGAACCGTTCACGACTAACCAAATATATAATGAAAAACAATTGAAAACAGCAGAGGAATTCAACGTACTATAGAGGCTTTGGATCCAGGATGCTATTTGAAATATAAGAACTGAAGAATACAGTACGAAATATAGAGGAAGAAAATTCGGAACTTCAGAAAAAGGTAAAAAAATTCAAAAGAGGTGAGAAGAAAAATAATATCCTGATTATCGGATTTGAAAGTGAAAGTACGGAAAATAATGCTCAATATATTGGCCAGAAACTTAAATCCTTGGTAGACGTTGATATGTATGAATTGCAGTTCAACGGCGTATAAGATTGGTAGAGGTGAGAATCGACCCATAAAAGTAGAATTCGTGTCCTACCTCACCAATGAGGGGCACAAATATATCGTTAGGTCACTAGAGAGTGACCTAACGGTACAACAAAGAGTAGAGCAGAAAACGCATACGAAGCACTAGATATTTGTCAGACAAAAGGGAAAAAGCTGCTACATTAAGAAAGGTAAATTGTACTTAAAGGAGGTGAAACACAGTGTGGAAGACCTGCTGGAGTTGGAGGACCAGATTATGACTCACGAACAAAGAACAAAAAGCACTCTTCCAATACCAACAATTCGTCCCATCGAGACAGTGTATATATTTATGAATTTGGGGTAAAAAACACTGTTTTTAAAAATTGAAACAGATTTTATTTACAGCGGAAGAAATTGATGGATGATATGATACAATTACGTTCTTACTGACTCGTACTCAATATGATTCTCTGATTCTCTAATTCTCCCCGACTAATTGAGTGGGAGGCTATTTATAGTTTATAAACAATGACGCACGTGGCGTTATCAGTAAAAGCTACATCAGCAATTCTTAACATAGTCATATTTATATTCTTATGCGTTCTAATTATAAAGGTATTTAATTAATAGGGGGTATTATTACATGATTCCTCCCCTTCTTGGAGAAAGGCATCACCTGAAGGTGTGACTTTAGTAAAATTTAAGTATTTTCTAAAATATTTCAAAATACAAGCAATGATTATAATGATTATAATGGTTATCAATAGAAATAATAAAAAGCTGAATTTCGAAGGGTGATGATTCCACTGATCCAGTTCTTCTATGTCGATGTCTGGAATTTCATCTTCTTTCTTGAAATCTTCATCGTTAGAATGGTTCTTTATAGATGTGGTCATCTTGGGTAGAATAATGTATTTTTCTTCGTTGACAGTAGTTACGGGAAAAATGTCTTTTTGAGTATTACTAATTACACATTTGGATCGAAGAATTGCAGCTGGGGGTATAAAATAATGTTTTATTTGCTGAGGACATTTCTCTTGGATTTTCTCGTTCTCTAATGATAGAATGCTTCCATCTTCTAATAACTTTAAATCTGATGCAGGAATAGATTTGGTTCTTGGGCAATTTTCTGTATGATTCCTAAGGATATTTTCCAAACATTGTGGAGGTTTGTTGAGGGAATTTTGATCACATAAAAAGTCTTCTTCTATTGGATGACATTGGTTTGTCGACCATTTTAGAATTTCTTCTTGGGAGAGCATATAAGGATAGGTTTGAGGAAGGGTTAAATTACTTTGGGATAGGTAATAAAACTTGTACAGATCATAACTCCGTTCATAAATAGTGGGAATCGATATGAAGAATAATAAAGTTTTATTTCGAAAGACTACTTTTGTATGACATAATTGATAATAATCTTTCAGATGGTATACTGGTATTATAGTAACATTTTTGATCAATTCTGCAAATTTGGTATATGGTAAAATAGATTCATGTAGCAGGTGCAATCTTGCAAAGCTTACTGCAGTTTGAATTTCATCCAATATAATTTTGATATCTTTGAGTTCAAAGGTCATAAGATGCATTTGTTCAACAGCTCTTAACTCTGGAACAATTTTTAATAATTCAAGATTTTCGTTCATCTTTTGGAATTTATCAATATATTTATTTTTCAAATCATTTACTATAGTAGCAATTTGTTTTTGATTCCTCTAAAGTGTATTCTCATTCTTCTCTATGCTATTAAAATAATTTCTATATAATTCCTCATCGTCAGAATCTAAGGTTCCGAATAATATCTTTGAAATTTTGCCACCTAAATTTATCAGTCCTCTTTTAATTCTAATTTTCTCGTTAAGAAGTTCTTCGAGTGTGTTAATATTAATTTTATTCGAATGCTGCAAATATCTATGGTTTGCCGTTTGTGCAAAACCTAATTGTTGATCTTTCAAATTCTCAATTTCTCTTTGATATCTGAAAATTAATTCTTCCATTTTATTTAGGTCTATATGATAAATCAATTGTAAGTTTCTATTGGTCACATAAGCTTTTCCAATAAAATAGGCAATACATTATTTTGTAAAGGTATAATTTCTATAGCTACGGTTGTAGTGATTATTTTCAATAATATGATCATAACTAGGGTTTCCATAGTGGATCTGCAATAAAATAAAATATTACTTAAATACTTTCTTTCTTTGTTTCATTATTTTCTTATGATAAATGTGTTTATTTTTGTCATCTTGTATCCTATGAGTATCAATTTCTCTAGCCTCTATTCTTTTGTAGGCTGGATCTAGTTTTCGTATAACACGTCCTTTAATATAAACGGGATTTTCATTTAGAGTATATTTTTCTTTAGCTGACCGTTTTTCATTAGTTTTTTCTAAACGTTTTAAATTCTTTTCTTTGCCTTTTTCTAAGTGTTTCGATATATCCCTTAAGTTTTCTACATAATTTTCTACATAATCCTGGACTTGTTCATTAGGAGTTCGCTCAATCGGTAAGGAATAATTTAAGTCAGCTTTAATAATTTGCATTGGAGTCATCTCCAAACTGGAATGATTGGAATTATTATAACTCAATAAAGCTCGAGAAAGCTTATTTTGAAAAGTGGAATTTTTATTGTCGATTGTTCTTAATTGTTCAATTAATGTAGAATGAAATATTTCTACTAGGGCATTTGAATTTGGATTGTAATTTGTAATATAATGAATTTCGATTTTATGAATTTTACAAAAATCTTGGACAACACTATTTTTAAATTCTATTCCATTGTCACATGTTATCTTGTTAGGTATTCCATAATGACTGAAATAAATTATTAGTTTATCTACGATTTCTAATCCTGTCTTTTGGAGTAAAGGATAACATTGTCCTAGTCTTGAAAATGAATCGATTAAACTTAAACAGTTTGTTTGACCGAATTTTATTGTATCACAATAAATATGTGTAAATGGTTTCGATCCTATAGGGTTAGGTTTAAATTGCAACTGTATAGGAGTTCTCTCATATTTACTTTTTTGACATATCTCGCACGAGTTAATATAATTTTGAACATCTTTATTCATATTTGGCCAGTAATATTTCGATTTGAGACTAATTAAATTTTCTCTTAATCCACGATGAACAGTTTTTGTTTCATGATATTGCTGTATTCTGAATAAACATTCTTCTTCGTCTTCTACGTATTCTACCATGTTTTCGAAATTTTTAAGTCAAATGATTTATAATCAAACTTTTTTTGTAATATTCGTATAAGGGGTTTTTCTAGTTCTTGAGATATAAAATATAATGTATACGAACATTTTGGTCGGATATATTCTTTAGTAAATTTGAATAGATCTTTGTCTATTGAATTTATTTCAACTCTAAATCTAAGTTTTTCTCCAAAAATTTTAGTTTTTGTCACCTTATAATTCGGAGTAATTTTGAAAATTATTTGAAAAGTTGACGAATTCAAACTTCTTTCTGTATAAGGAAGTTCTAAAATAGGATTTTCTACATTACTATGAATAGTTGAATCACTTGCGTTCTGTTCAAATAAATCACCTTTTAAAACTTCTAAATCACTATTTTCACGTTGATCCTTAACATTCAAGAGATCTAAACATTCATCTAACTCTTCATCGGTTATTTGATTCATCATAGAAATTACATCATCTTCTATTCCGTTAAATTCAATATTTTTGTTTTCTAAGCATTCTTGACGACGGTTGGTCATGGAATGTATGACAACTTTTATATTAGAATTCAGGAAAATATATTTTATCATTTTAAATACAATAGACCATTCCAATTGGTCTAAACCACAAGCAATGCGTGGTAACGCTAAATATTTTTCATTATTAAAAATACATAATTCTTTCAAATTTAACAGTGACTGGAAAACATCTTTATATTCCGGTTTGTCATAATAATATTCTTTCGTAATTAAATAATAAATATTTCTTTCATTTATACGTAATGTTGCTACTTCGCCTATTAATTTCTTTTGTGCAATTAATTCGTCTACTCGACCGAATTTTTGTTTAAAATTTAAGGCTATACCTTTATTCATATGGAAATCTCTGGAAACACAATGCGCTAAAGCATATTTTTTTGGAACTTTAAATAAATTTTCTACTTTCTCAGTTATATTAGGGGCATTTCTGATATCACTGTTTTCGTTTACTTCAATGAAATTTTCATAAGTTAATTCATCGGTTGGTTCTAAAATAATTCTACTAAGAGCATCTGCATTATTAGTCGATCCTTTTTTATATTTGATATCGTAATCGAATTCTTCTAATTTAATTCGCCAGCGCATAAGGCGTGAATTTGGTTCTTTTAATGAAAACAACCATGTTAAAGGTTTGTGGTCTGTATAAATAGTAAATTTTCTACCATAAAGATACGGTCTAAAGTGATTACATGACCATACAATAGCTAATAATTCTTTTTCAATCGTACTGTATCTAGTTTCGGCATCGTTCAATGTTCTACTTGCGAAAGCTATAGGAAGATCGTTAGGAATGATACCCTGGGACAAAACTGACCCTAATGCGAATCCAGAAGCATCTGTTGTTAAAATAAAGTCTTTTTTAAAATCTGGATATTTCAATATAGGATGATTCAATAAACTTCGTTTACAAATTTCAAAGGCTTCAATATATTTTGAATTATAAATATCTATTTTAGCTTCTTTTTTTAGACAAGTTGTTAAAGGTTTCGTTATTTTTGCAAAATTAGGAACGAATTTACGATAATATCCTACTAAACCAAGGAATGACTTAATTTCCTTCTGGGTTTTTGGAATTGGGAATTTTGTAATAGCATTCAATTTGTTTGGATTAGGTTTAATTCCATCAGGTGTAATAATATGTCCTAGAAATTCAATTTCTGTTTTGAAAAAATGACATTTATCTAACTGAATTTTCAAATTATCTTTTTCGATAACTTCTAAAATGTTGTGGATATCTGCTACATGTTGTTCAATTGTTTCGGAAAATATAACAACATCATCCATATAAACATAACAATTTTTTCCAATATAATCTTTTAAAACGTCATTCATTAATCGTTGAAAAGTCGCTGGAGCGTTTTTAAGTCCAAATGGCATTCTCAAAAATTCGTAATGTCCATTTTCGATAGTAAATGCAGTTTTTTCTATAGATTCTTTATCTAATTCAATTTGATGAAACCCGGATGCTAAATCAAGTGTTGTAAAATATTTTTTATTTCCAAGTTTATCTAAAATAGCTTCAATTTGAGGTAAAGGTTATTTATCATCAATAGTTTTATCGTTCAACTTTCTATAATCAATTGCAATGCGCCATTTCTTTTTACCAGATAAATCTTCCTTTTTAGGGACTATAACCACAGGAAAAGACCAAGGTGAAATACTAGGTCTAATTAATTTTTTATCTAACATTTCCTTAATTTGTCGTTGTATTTCCTCCCTATGTACTTCGGGATATCTATAAATTTTACAATGAACAGGGACTTCGTCCATTGTTCGAATATTATGTTTCACTCTATTTGAAAAATTTAATGGTTGACCCGGTAGTTGAAGTACTTTTTTATTCGTTTGAAAAATTTTAGTTAATTGGGTGCTTATCTCTGGTTGTAAATGAGAAAGGTCAATTGGAATTTTTGTCTGTTTTTGACAAACTTGTTGATAGCTAAAAGGTATTTGACAATATTCATTTCTCAAAATTTGATTTTTAAAATCTAGGCTTAGGCCATATTTATTCATGAAGTCGGCTCCTATGAGTCCATCATAATTTTTATGAAATTTATACACAACAAACGGATGCAAATCATTTAAGCGAAATTCTGAAAATAACGGTATAAGAACTTTTTCATTAGTAGTTTGTTTTTTATGACATGAAGTTAATGTCGTTTGTTCCTGGAAAATATTTTGAGGGAAATTATTGTAAGCAAATTTTGGGTCTATCAGACACACAGAACATCCACTATCTATTAAAAGTTTACATTTGGGATTTTGGAATTCAATATAAGGAAGTTGATTAAAATTATCTAATGTCGAATTTATGTCAACGTTTCTGTTGAGGCGTTTCCTCGAAAATTCATTTTCGTAGAATTGTTAAAATTACTGACTTCTTGTTTTGAAGTAGAAGGAGATTCTAAATGAGTTAGCTCTTCAAATGTATAATGAGGGCTTTGATTATTCATATTAAAATTTCTTTGGGGATTCTGGTTATTAGTATAAAATTTCTTTTGGGGGTTTATTTGAAATTGGGTGGAATAATTGCCACGTTTTTGGGGGTAGTTTCTTGTCTGTATCGACATTCTTTCTGGAGGGGTTTGTATTCTTTGATTAGGATTCGGTTTGAAAACATTTGTATTTTGTTTAGGGGTATTTATATAATTTGTATTAGGGGTACCGAATACTTGTCGATTAGTTGGATAATTTGTATTAACATTTCTTTGTTGGAAATGTATGGGTTGTGACGGAAAGCTTCGATTATTATAATTATTAAAAGGATTTTGATTAAAATTATTAAAATTATTTCTTGGATTCTGATAATTGTTTCTGTTATTAGGAAAAAAATTATTTTGAGGAAAATTTCTCACATTCTGATGAGATTGAGTATTTTTATTTCGACGGCTCCTGTCGAGTAAATCGTATTGTGCCATATTTGAAATATAATCTTTTACTGCATTTATAGTTTGGTCGAATGTGAAATTATTATTGGTAATAAGGTATGTTCGTAATTCAATAGGTGAATTCGAAATAAGTACCGTTTTACATATTCTCAATACATTTGTCTTGAATAATTGCTTTTCAGGATCAGGCATCATATCGGCATCTATTCTATAATTTATCCTGATTTTCATTGAAATGATAGTATCTATAAAATTCAATAAATCCTCATTTGGTTTTTTACTTAGAAACTGTAACTGATGTATCAAAACATCTAAATTAATTTGATCTCCAAACTTTACGTAGAGAAATTGTTTTAAAAGTTCCCAATTATTTGGAACATCCGAAGTTGAAACTTCTGCTAAAGCTCTATCTATTAATTTCGATTTTACGACAGCAAAACAATAATCTTTAACTATCTGCGGTTCATTTAAAAACATCATTAAATATTGTTCCGAGCTTTTAATGAATGAATGTAATTCATTTTCAATACCCGAAAATTTCGGTAGGAGAGTGCCAAATTTCTCCGCTAATGACAAATCTATTCTTTCCATAGCCATTTTGCGATTTGATTTTTTGGTTTTATGACCAGGAAAATGCTTAATTGACGTAATATTGATTATTTTCAATTATTATTAAAGTTTAGAAATTCACGGTTTTTTAATTATAAGAAACACAGGGAAAACTTTTTAATTCGGTTTTTATAAAATAGAAAAACCTGGGAAAAACTATCTAAGTCGGTTTTTTGAAAGAAACCTAGGAAAAACTATTTGTACAAGTTTTACACACAAAACTTGGATAAAAGGTTGACTAATTTTGGACCAGATTAGGAAACTGGGGAAAAATTAAAGAGGAGTAAGGGAATTGCTCTCACTCACCAATGTTCTACGCTGTTGAAGGGTTGAAGGGTTGAAGTCGTCACGGTGGCTACTCCAGTGATCAGGGCTTCTTGTTTTCTACCACAATATCCTCGTATTAGTTCACTTTACACCTTAACAATTGAAATTGACAGTTTTTCGGAAAGTTTGTTTTTTTACGATTTTTCACAATCTATTCACGAAAACCGGCGTTTAATCACATCGCTCGTCGCCATTTATGAATTTGGGGTAAAAAACACTGTTTTTAAAAATTGAAACAGATTTTATTTACAGCGGAAGAAATTGATGGATGATATGATACAATTACGTTCTTACTGACTCGTACTCAATATGATTCTCTGATTCTCTAATTCTCCCCGACTAATTGAGTGGGAGGCTATTTATAGTTTATAAACAATGACGCACGTGGCGTTATCAGTAAAAGCTACATCAGCAATTCTTAACATAGTCATATTTATATTCTTATGCGTTCTAATTATAAAGGTATTTAATTAATAGGGGGTATTATTACATGATTATATACATTTTTGCTCAGAAGTTAAAAAAGTTGACTTACCCCCTAAATGCTCGCCGCTGATGGCTTGCAAGCAATTTCAGATGATTATTATTATATTGAACAGCTGAACGAGTGACAGTGCAGTTACTTACCACAAAGAGCTGAATAGAAGAGTCTCCACTGGTCTGGTAGCAGAAGGAGGGGGTTCAGAGGAGAAGGAAACGAGTGATTAACCTCCTTCTGTCCCGTTTTCGTGGTTATAACCTAATTGACTGGAAAATCACAAAGGCACTTCCCTCAAAGTTGTTGAATATTTACTATCACAACAAAATCAGATGACAAAGATGGTGCGATCACTGCGATGATATATCAGAAGATTACTTGATTATTGAAGGTTTCGAAAAAGGCACAACGTACGTTAGTAGGTTGAAAGGTTTTGTATATATCTTGGTTGACAGACGATCAAAAGTAGTTAGTCCTTTTATGGCACCGCCAGTTGTCACTCTTCATCGGGACGAAAATCGCCCAATGAAAGTTAGGTAACCTAACATATTGTTTACGGTTAAACATGCCGCCCGCCCTGAGCTCTCACTTTAGTAAGATGACCTGAAAGGAGTGAACAGACGAAAGATGCCAGGAGCAATCTACTGAGTCAGGAGAGAACACAATTCGACTACTGGTCGTCGAATGGTTGCAGAAGCAGTGTAGCTGATGTTGCTAATATCAGCTACATGATAGACCACTTTAGAGGAGGAAGATTGTCATCTCGAATGATGACAACGGTACCTGGAAGGATAGGAGTGGATGGATACAGCCACTTGTGACTTGCTGCAAGGTTTGCAAGTATTCCTGACGCCAACGCTTCAAGAAATCCTTCTGAAATCGTTGGACAAGTTGCAAACGAGACAGATGATTTACAGACACTGAACTGACATCATTATCAGGAGGAGCGGTGAGGGAGCGGAAAACCAGAAAATGCGTGAGTGTCTCAAAATCAGAAGTGTCTGCGGTGGGAGATACAGAGGATGAGAGATGAGGATTGCCTCAACCTGGGTGCAGATGGCGAGAAACTCTTCGTGAGTGAGTTTTTGCTAGCCGATAACGCGAGTGAGATGATGCCTAGCAGATTTGACGGCGGACTCACAAAGGCCGCCAAAGTGAGGGCTAGAAGTGTGTATGAATCGCCAGTCAGTAGCGAAAGACGAGGCTGCCTCATGAAGACTTTGCTGATGTTTTGTAGCAGATAATGAGCAGCCAAGGTCACGAAGGCAGTCATGTGCACCCACGAAGTTGGTCCCGTTATCCGAAAAGATAACGGAAGGATGTTCTCGGCGTGCATCGAAGAGACGATAAGCAGCAATGAAAGTGGGAGGTGTAGTCAACGCCAGTAGTGAGAAAAGCCATATCAGAGGATAGCCGTTGAAGTGGAAGATTACCCATTGGCTGTATTAGAGGGCGAGGTTTACAGGAGAAGCATCGGTTGCATTGTAACATTCAAATTTCGCGCTTAACTAAAAATTACAAGCATCTCATAGGTGAATCGTTTGAAGTGATGATAAGAAGAGAAACCGGTTAATTTCATTCTGCGTTGAAAGATTGACAAGCTTAGTTGTGTGAAAATTGATACTGCGAATGCTAATTGCGTTATATAAATCAGTTTGGATAATTCCAATATTTGAAGAAAAGGATTATTTTCTGTATGACTGCATATACCGTTGAATTACGGGATATAATTGAGGTATCAAGTATCGCTCAGAATTGGATTGAGTATTCCTGAAAAGGGATTTTAATATTCACAACAACATTCCACAACTTCCTTAGAGCCGCATGACATCTCAGGTAACTGAAGCATATACAATTAAATAATCGGATTATACAATCTCATCCTCATTTACTCACTGCATTCGATATTATTTTAGGCTCGCTAATCCAGAGAATACATTTTTTCATGGACAACACACGTACATGTATATTTCCATTTGCACCTGCTACATGTGAAGGATAGGATTCAAGCGATTTGGTGAGCTGTATCTTACTAGTTTATTTTACGAACATAATATAGTGTTTGAGGTGAAAGTTTAATTTGGACTATTTGGATTGTAGGCAGTGAAACATCATTCGCCAATTTATTAATTATAAGGAAACAATTGTCATATGAACTGAAATCGAGCGGCCGACTCTTCATTGTAATTATCGATAATCATTCATTCATTTTCACTGGTGATCTTTTGATTGATGTAATTTGTAATAGCTCATATTCATTGGATACAACTCATATTTCTCAATTTGCATTTTGAAAACCGAACCTCTCCTTCTCCATTGAGCTAGCAGTGCTGTTCCCCGAGGGTACAGGGAAAGGAACTTTAAAAAATTAATTTTGTAACCTAAGGCGTAATAAATAGCGGTTCAGCCAACCCTACAGGCTGACTTTCCAGCTAACCAGAAATTAAACAGGTTACAAATGACGCAAATGCGTAGGTGATTACGGACTACATTACGTTCGTCCAAAATCCAGAACCATCGACGAATGAGTAGCCAAGACACCGGCGTGCAGAAAACGATAATGGTCGTAATCGATGATCAGATGAGTGAGATGATAGGTTTTTGGCAGCAAAACAGAGTGTTTGTGTCCATATGCTAATAATGAGGCAGGAAGGTGACCTCAAACGCGTACAAGTCCATGCTCGTCACGAAAAAGGTGTAGTTTCATGATGAGCTGATGACGGAAAGAAGCTTTCTGGACCTCATCTAGCTCCTCAGCGAAATGAACACATTAAAATAGATGTACTAAACAGATTTCTGCTTCCTGGAGCTCAACAGAGGAGAGAAAACATGTGGGAGGGAAAGACGGACCACGAGCATTCAGCATGAAAAGTCATCACGAAGTCACGCGCTTGAGTCCAGTATACGAGGAGAAATGCTCCATCATGGTGGGTTCATCGGAGAAGGTTGCTAACATTAAAGCAGAGATCGGCTTCGATTCGTCATCCACTTTCTCAATTTGAGAGGAATCCGTAAAGTAAAGAGGATACGAAGATGAGTCGAGAGACAACTAAGGAGGACCACGCCACGACAATGGCTAATGATGAATGCCTGTGGGCATCAATCCTCGAAAGGTACAATCAGCTTGATTGTCCTCAGACAATCCAGCAATCTGAATAAATCCTGTATTTCAATGACTCGATTGCCAAACAAATGTCTACCATCTGTCACTCTCACCACGAATCTACGACAGGGCTACGGAAGAATCGCAAAAGGCAATACATGCAGCACCGAGATGTTGCTAAACACAGGTGCACATATGATGCATGAGTTTTGCGAGAAGACGAGAACCATACAATTCTAGACGAGGCAGTCACATCCTTGCAAGGATCAATTTTGGATTTCGCCGTGAGGAGAGCCACATGGCTTTGAACAGATGATGCAGAAGTGCGAAGATGAACGACTGTAGCGTTGCCCGATTCAGAGGCATCACAGAAGCCGATCAACTGATGAGTAGAAGAAGAAACTGCGGGCATGAATCGTGGTATGTGAAGTTCTGATGAGGTGTAAAGATGAGATTGAAACTGCAACCAAGGGGGCTGAATTTCACCTAGAGTGGTTTGTCCCATTCCAGTTGAGGTAGACAGAGGGCTGACGGAAGGAGATTTTGGTATATAAGGTGACAGAAATGAGCCATCCCAAGGGATTGAAGATTCTGGCCATCTCACTCAGCACAGTCCGTTTTGTGACTGCCGTTGAAGTCAAACGGGCAGAATATAAGAAGTCATCGGATGATTCCATCCAATTCCCAGAGTTATGAGGCTTGGTTCACGGTCAAGAAGAAGGGGGTCACTTGAATCTTGTTTGTTTGTTGGTCAGCTTCCCGCCTTTCGGCATCAGCTACTTGTTCCTAGCTGCAGCGAGATGGTATGCTGCAGCTTTTTGTCCTCGTCAGTGCGTCAGTCCGTTACGTGTCTGTTATTGCTTGTTCTGCCCACTCATTTGCTTTTTGGATGTCTGTCTCGTTAACTTTACCGTCTTTTCTTGGTGTCAAGTTGAGGTCTCCGTATTTCTGTATTATCTCTGTCCGTATGTGTTCTCTGTTTGTTAGTGTACAGTCCAACCTGAAATATCTTGAGTCTTCTACCTGTCCGTTACATGTGCATTTTCCGTCTGTTTTGCGCAGGTTGAATATATGTAAATATCCCTGCATGTTTCCATGTCCCGTTGTAAGTTGCTGTGTTTTGAACGTAAGTCCTAGTCTGTCCGTCCCTATCTGTGTACAATGTCCATATAGTTCTCGTCCTCGATCTTCGTTGTCCCATGTATTTTGCCATTATCTCATTATTTATCCTTTTATCTCTTTCCTTCTTTGTTTTCTTAGTTTGTTTCTGTTTCTGTCAATGTTCGTTGTGCTGCTCAAGTGTCTCAGGGATGGATGTGGCCTGTCCCTTGTCCTTATTCGTGTTCTGACGTTGTCTCCCCGTTTGTTTGTCCAGTTGATATGTCTATGTTTCGCTTCTGCCCACCAAGGAGGTACCCCTGCCAGTACCTGTAATGCCACCGTTGATGTTGTGGCGTATGTCCTGTTGATGAGCAAAAGCAGTGGTCTCTGTAATGCGTCCGTCTGTCGTCTTAGTAGACTTTCCGCGTTGACTCCCCATATATCAGAGGTGTACAACGCGGCCGGCTTCATTACACTTTCCGTTATTTTTTTGATAATGTCTTTGTCATGTCCGTATGTCCTGCATATTTTCCCTACAAGTTTTGTCGCCGTCCTTCCTATTTTTTGTCTTGTCTCCTTTATGTGTTGTAAGTATGTTAATTTTCTGTCAATTGTTAGCCCTAAGTACTTTATTGTGTCCTTGTGTTCTATAGTTTTGCCTCCTTTCTTTATTGTCGGTGGTCTTACGTTGCGTCTTTTGAACATGAACATCGTCTCTGTCTTGTCCTCGTTGTATGTCGTACCACTTTCACGTTCCCAGCGTTTGAAGCCGTTCCATATGTATGTCCATTTTTTTTCTATTATTTTGGCTGAGTTTCCCTGATCCGTATGAATTGGTCGTCTGCAAACGCTAGGCAGGTAGCAATTCTGTCCGTGAATTAAATGTCTACGTCTCGTCTTTGTGCTTAGTCTGTCCTCCATGTCTTATCTGTCTCGTCCATTATTTTGAACCAACCCTGCATGCCAAGCAGCCAGAGGGTTGGTCCAAGGCATGACCCCTGAGTGCATCCTTTTGTCATCGTCCTTGTCACCGGTCCACTCTTTATCGTCCTGTCTGACAAGAAGTCCTCCCTTAACCTGTGGAGTGCTGGTACCCGTGCCGCCTCCATTTCTGGTACTGATACCGAAGATTAAAGAGCTGTGCTCAGGCACCATTCTATATCTGTTGAGCTGCCCCGAGAGGTGACTGACAAGTTTGGCTGCTCTGATGATATAGAGGGTGAATAAGGACGTGGGTCCGTCAAAAGGAATGCCTTCTGCGTGGGGGGAATGGAAGGGGACGTAGTGGCAGCAGATTCCAGATGAAGAATCGTATGGTGTCGTACCCCGCATGTGTGACAGCTTTGAGCCGAACCGCAATCAGTAGTGGCATGGAAGGACGACATATGCATAATCGGTTCTCAACCACGAAGGCTCGCCGCCGGTGAATGCTCATGGCCTTGAACACACGACACTGGTAAATCGAGTGATTCGCCGAGCAGAATACACACGTGGACAACGAGCCAGACGACGTATAGAGGCATGCTCAGGACAGCGAGAGGATGGATCAGAGGACGAATGCACAGACGATGAGCTCGCTGGAGATTGAGGTCTCAACTACTTCTTCGGCACAGATGCACAGGACGATGTTATGAGAGTGCTTCTCACAACTCGTCAATTGGTGAATTCAAACAATTAAGCGATAGTGGGAAATTCATGAGAGGATAATTGCCCCTCGAACAACTGGAGAGATGATTTGTCTAGGTTGCGCAATACCAAGATGAATAAGAGGTAGTCAGCGAGATCTGATATGGGTAATACCTTGATGGCATTTATGGTATTCTGATACGTTGTGACGAATTGCTTCAACTGTGGCAAAGTGGACACAGATGCTGGTCATGAATACAATATCTGGTTCACATAAAGAACCACCAGCCGACGGTATGGTAACGGAAGTGAAGGGCTTGAAAGCCCCAGAGGGTAATTGACCGAATTAAATTCGAAGCCTGGGATGACAGAAGCTGCCTCACCGGAAAGAGCAGACGTTGAGAGGTGAAACTTATGAACAGGTGTCAGTGAATTCGTCTGGTGCACTAAGGCATCAAAAAGAGCGATGAATGCAGGCCATTCCACGATTTTGCCATGAAATTACTGTAGCTCAACTCGCGAAATAGGTAGACCAACCGATGAGAAAGGAGGCACCGTAATAGAAGGAGATGCAGCCAGATGACTATGGGCACCACTAACATTCAGGTGAATGTCAAAAAAATGCTGTGAATTTCAGGGGGATCCATCCTGTTCCAACTCATCTAGCTGAAAGTTGAGTCCAACTATCAATTCATCAGATTCTCTGAAAGTTCGCTCCCCCTTGATCAACTCAGCCAGGCACATGTTTGCTACATCGACTTCAGTTGTCAATCCTTTAATTAATGTGAGCAGTGTAGATGCCGTGAATAATGCATTGTCCCGTTTGATGACAGATTTGGAGATAAAGACATTTCAACTTTTCGAATAACCCCGGTATGTAAGCAGAATAAAATAATGCCCGGAAATTTCGAAATAGAAATGAACAGACGATGTATTTCGGTAATAAGAGTTACAATACAGTGAATTAAAATACAGTGAAATTCCAAGCGCTTATCGGGGAAGAATGAAAAACAGATGACGGTTCTATAAGAATCGCCATGTGGATTATCTAATTAATTTATCCGAATAGATGGAATGTATTTGAATGATTAATTCAAAATCAAATTATTAGATAAACAGAAATGGAAGAGGTAAAGTGAATTTAGGGAATTTTAGATCTAAAGGTCCCTGCTTTTGGCACCAATAAACGCTAGCCACTGATGGCTTGCGAGCAATTTCAGATAATTATTATTTTATTGAACAGCTGAACGAGTGACAGTGCAGTTACTCACTACAAAGTCCTGAATAGGAGAATCTCCACTGGTCTGGTAGCAGAAGGAAGGAGTACAGAGGTGAAGGAAACAGGGGATTAACCTCCCTTCTGTCTCGTTTTCCTGGCTATCACCTGATTAACTGAAAAATCACAAAGGCACTCCACTTGAAGTTGTTTAATATTTACTATCACAGCAAAAACACATGGAAAAGATGGTGCGATCACTGCGGTGATATATCAGAAGATTACTCGAGTTTTAAAGGTTCCGAAAAAGGCACAACGTACGTTAGTTGGTTGAAAGGTTTTTTATATATCTTGGTTGACAGAAGATCAAGCATTATTCCCTTTCTGGCGCTTCATCGGAGGAACATCGCCCAATTAAACCCGAGTTAGGCAACCTAACATATTGTTCACGGTTAAACTCCCTGAATGGCAAAGTTGAATATCTTGTGGCTCGAGCCTGCTATAAACTGAAGACTCGAGGTACCAGACAGAAGGGTAGGATAATAATCTTTTTAGTATGTTGTATTGTTCGATGGTATTTGTTGACTGCTGTGTGATTGTTCTATTCAAGTATTTTCAATTTTTGTATCTGTTCTTTTCTGATTTAAGATGGATCAATTTGTCAGAGATTTTGACATTGAACTTTAGAAACTAGTTCTGTGGCATATGCCCGAAAGTGCAAAGCTATCCTCACAGTTAACTTCAAAATTATTGTCAACTAGCTGGGCCCACGACTTCGTTCGCTTGGTTGTGGGTGTGAATATTGATGTGGATATCGATGTGGATGTGGATGTGGATGTGGCTGTGGATGTGAATGTGGATGTGGATGTGGATGTGGATGTGGATGTGTATGTGGATGTGTATGTGGATGTGGATGTGGATGTGGATGTGGATGTGGATGTGGATGTGGATGTGGATGTGGATGTGGATGTGGATGTGGATGTGGATGTGGATGTGGATGTGGATGTGGATGTGGATGTGGATGTGGATGTGGATGTGGATGTGGATGTGGATGTGGATGTGGATGTGGATGTGGATGTGGATGTGGATGTGGATGTGGATGTGGATGTGGATGTGGATGTGGATGTGGATGTGGATGTGGATGTGGATGTGGATGTGGATGTGGATGTGGATGTGGATGTGGATGTGGATGTGGATGTGGATGTGGATGTGGATGTGGATGTGGATGTGGATGTGGATGTGGATGTGGATGTGGATGTGGATGTGGATGTGGATGTGGATGTGGATGTGGATGTGGATGTGGATGTGGATGTGGATGTGGATGTGGATGTGGATGTGGATGTGGATGTGGATGTGGATGTGGATGTGGATGTGGATGTGGATGTGGATGTGGATGTGGATGTGGATGTGGATGTGGATGTGGATGTGGATGTGGATGTGGATGTGGATGTGGATGTGGATGTGGATGTGGATGTGGATGTGGATGTGGATGTGGATGTGGATGTGGATGTGGATGTGGATGTGGATGTGGATGTGAATGTGAATGCGAATGCGAATGCGTATATGCATGTGGATGTAAATTACAATAATGCTTCTCTGTATACGACATTAGATGTATTGCCGTCAGGGATCAAAGCATATTGGTTTCCGGGATCACTCACGCGCGACATAGCCACATAAAGCTGACCGTGAGAAGAACAGCTAACTGTTAAATCCACAGTAGATAGAGCAACCCGGCTATTGGACCAGAATATGACATAACCTCACTTTTGTTGTATGTGCGTCACAGATGTTGGCTCGTGTTCAGGAAATCTGTGCTGTGAAATGCGCCATCTAGAGTGGATAAGCATCGTGAACTTGTGTGTGTATGTGGATGTCATGACACAAATTTTTACTTTGATAGCGACATCTAGAGTTGAGGAGCAGCGTGAATTTTGGTGTGGAATGATAGGAAATCTTTACTTTGATAGCGATATCTAGAGTTCTAGAGTTGGATGTTAATTTTTGGTAGAACCCATTGGAATGGTCGATTGCGAGGTATAAAAAGACGGGATATACGTTGGGATTTGAACTTGCAGACTATGTATTTATAGTCAAGGTGCTAGCTGATTATGCTACGGAGCCATGGTGACTGTGTTGAGAAAAGAGGACTTCAATTCATACACAATTATCCGGTATAAAATTCTTAACTCGAATTGACGCCGCCCTTGGACCTAAGATAAAGAAGAAGGGTTCATTTTATTCAAGGAATTTGTCGATAAGTTGAAAGGGAGCCTTTTGTCTGTATCTCACATTAACTTACCAAGCAGGTGCATTCATTTTTGTGCTTTATCTTATTGCCCTAAGATAAATATCAGGGATACATTCGGGGACTCAATGATAATATTTCCAAGCGTAATTAACGAATCAATAGAAGAAGGGTTCATTTCATTCAAGGAATTTGTCGATAAGTTGAAAAGAAAGGAAATTCATGTCTGAAAAATATTCTCTAGTATATCGAGGTCAGAAGAACACTGGGAAAAGCCAGCCAGCTTCATCGTTCGAAATAATTATACATTAGAAGCTTGTTTTATGCTTCATGTTTTTCATTGATTTATTGGATAAAAAAAATTCATTGTTGATGCTTGAGTCAAGCTTGCATTTGTACAAGAAAATAAATAAAAAATCAATTTTAAGTATTTGTGATTTTATTGGTTCAACGAAAAATTATTATAATCTACATCATTCAATACCTTATTCTTATAGAAGTACATATATTCTAAGATTACATAACTTTCAACAGACGTGTTAATTCTACAAAAAGCATTTATAAAATATTCAACAGAATTTTGGTTGTTGTCATTTTCACTGGCGTTCCGAACTAAATATCTGATCGTAGATTTTTCAACATCTCTAGACGATTGGAAATTAGTGGTTGATTCAAACGAATGATTTTGTTCAAGTCAAACTCACGGAAATACATGTAGTTTCCCCAGTTGACCACGCTTGTAATCATACTGTCACCTGAGAATCTTATAACTTCAGCTCCACAATCCTTATTATCACCATTTTCAATTTGTGCGATAAACATATTCCATTGCCAATGGTCAAAGGATATCACACACTAATTGCAACTAAGCATAACTGCAGGAACAAATTTTCGTGCTGGACCGCAATCAATGTATAGAGGTCCACATTCTATTTCTAGGTGAAATTGTTTGTTCAACAGATAGTGCTTTTCGTTTTTCACAGCTGCATCATATTTTTCTAACACACGGTTCAATTCTGTATCAAAAATATTTCCGTCTAGCGATAACGTACTACATGGAGGAAAATCATGTTCATCTTCTGATATGCTATTTTGTGATGATTGCATGTTTGCTCAAAGTTTGTTCGAAGACTGAATCCAGGAATCGTGTTCTTTATTCATTCCAAGCCATCGCATCAAGACCTTGTCATCACGTCTGCGCAATACTTTTTCAACCAAATAAACATCAGGCTGCTTTGTTTTTTGCAATTCTTCTTGATAGAAAGCACCACTTATTGGCCTACCGGTGAAATCTTCAAGTAGGTAACTCACTGAGTTGTTAAGTTGGACTTTGGTGATTTTAAATAGTTCAGTAGTCCATTGAGGTAGATACCCTTTTGTGAAAACGTGCCTAAATTTACTTATACGAACAATATCACCCTTCTGAAATTTATGGGGTCCTGCTATTTTTATGTGACTGTAGGCAAATTTATATATTTCACTTTCGTTCTTTGCATTAACGTCACGGGGTTTCATGCCAATAGTGCGATGTTTTTTATTATTATACGCATTTACTACATCTTGTAATATGTCAATCCATCGATATATTCCCCTCAAACTGAATTATTTGTAAAGCACCTCTTTCAACTTTCTTATGGCCCTCTCCACTATTGCAGCTTTCTTATCACTATACGTATTATAATGATTCATATGATGCTTTTTAACGACTTATTCTTGGAATTGTCGGTTGAAAAATTCAGTTCCTTGATCAGATTGCAAGTTGTTAGGTATTCGACCAAGCTTGAGGATATCGAGAAAAGCCCTTGTCACTTCTTCACCAGTTTTCTTTTTCAATGGTCGAGCCCATACGAATTTAGAAAAGCAATCAATTAGAACGAGAATATATTTGTATCCATCATTACTTGTGGCAAGCTTATCAAGCTGTCCTAAATCCTTTTGCCAGAGATCATCTAACCCTTTAATGATTGTTCGTCGTCGGAGAAAATTTTTGCGTGCAGGTCGATGAAGTTCCTCAACTACTTGTGCTAATTCTCTGGACGGTGACATCTTTGTGACTTCCAGTATTCAACTGAAGATTCGGGGTTTCGATTGAAGCTTTTATTTAGTTTATTTTTCTATCGATATCAAATCTTTCAGCAGCAATTGTTGTTCGATCCTGTGTATCTGCTTTGAAACGTAATCAAGTTGTTCATTAAGTTTCTTGAACATTTCAATATTGTTATCATTATACTGATAAAATACAATACCCAATTTACCTAGGTCTTCAAGTATCCTTTTTGCCGTTAAATCAACATAATTCATGTTGGCACCGTCAGATTTTCTTGTAGACTCCTCAACATTACACAGTTAATGTCCGGTAAAGTCGTAATTACGTAAAATGACTTGCAGTGCAAAAAGCACCACTTAATATATAATTCCTGCTTCGCGAAATTCTTCATCGATTGCCTCGTATTCGTTAGCGTTTGATGTGTTGCCTGCTTCTTTTGATGCGTGTAATAAACACAAGCGATCAACTAATTCACTAATATTATCCCAATACCTATTATACTCTATCGCCTTGTCATTATATTGCATCATACCTTTTCCAAGCTTCTTTATAATCTTTTTATATTCATGGCCATTGTTTGCTTTTATTTGTTTTGAAGGATTAAACTCCCTCCTATGTACGCTGGTGATGTTTAATATTTGTTTATAGTTTTCTTCATCTTCTTGCCCAAATCCTGAAGGTTCCTTGTTGAATAACAGTTTGAGGAGTCCCTCACTACCAGGAAAATGATGTTTACCATCAATAACAATATCACCACTCTGTGAGTCAAAGTCGATTGAGCTATCTCCTAGTCTCCACTTAGAGGTGAGAGGATCATGCTTAGGCCCATATGTGAAATCTATTTGTCGGTTTCTATTTAACGATTGCTGGATAAAGCTATGAACAGTTTTTGAATATCTTTCCAAATATTTATCCAGAAGTCGGAATTCTGCATTTCATTATAAGACATTTGTGTAGCACTAGGTTCATCATCATCATAACAATCCTCAGCATAATCAACTCCTACATCATAATTCTCTTCTTCAAATGGTATCGCTGTCATGGAATAGTCTAGCTCTTGTTTGATAGTTTTTGGTTGTACAACTTTTGAGGATTCAGTTTTGACGACGACAGGTGATGATTCCTGCTTAAATTGTTCTTTTATGTTATCAAGACGTTTCGTTATAGGAAACACCATTCGATTTATAGAATCATCCTCTTCAGAACGACCCAATTTGAATGCCATATATTTTTTCCTTACATCTTTGACGAGCTGTCTTATTTTAAGTTTGCGATTTTGGGTTGACTTGTCGTACGTCATGATTGCAATAAACTGGTAAATTATCCTTTATGCTGATGAATTTATCGAAACCATGTCGATAAAGGCCATCATGCAAGTTGCAGTCTTTTACAATCATTAAAAAGCCATAATTATCAGCGCTCCAGCATACGGAGCAAATTTCTTTAAATTTTTCATAACTCATATCGGGGGTAACGTGGCGTAAATTCACATCGTCACTTCTGAATATAACAATTATTTTTGCATTGTCTCGAATCAGATGTATAATTATTGACACATATGTCTACAAAGAAAAGCAACATCTATTTTTTTATGTCTGCTCATAGAGTAATATGACTTGATTTTATCCTGCTTGCTGTTGCATATATCGGTGTGACTATGACTTTTGTGAATTATTGATTGATATTTATAAAATTGGTTCAAGCACTGACGTGAAGTCAGAAGCTTTTGCGCGTATGTTCTATTGTCCATTCTTCTGTATTGGACACCCTTAATCGAATTTACCATGGTAAATTCGATTAAGGGTGTCCAATACAGAAGAATGGACAATAGAACATACGCGCAAAAGCTTCTGACTTCACGTCAGTGCTTGAACCAATTTTTTTTTCGTGATTTTTTTGAAATTTTCTAGGGGTACGGTTCTTAAAATTTTTTTTCTCGTCGTTTTTTTCAAATTTTCTAGGGGTACGGTTCTGACAAAATTTTAAACACGTCTTTATGTTGATTTTCTACTACTAATTACCAAACTTCAATTCGATCGAATATTTATTTTTTGAGTTATCAAGGAAACAATATTCCAGATGGGTATAACTCGGAAACCGTTAAACCGATTTTGCCCAAAATTGAACTCAACTCTCCCTTTCGGATACGCAACCTTCCCTGAAAATTGCAAGTCCCTATCTCCTTTCGTTCGAAAGTTATCGAGGCAACGTTCACCCATCTACTGAACTCACACAAGAATGCTCGAATCTCCAACATTATTTAACCGATCGTATTAAAACTTGAAAATTGTCAGTATAGTTAGGTTATGAAGGTTCTTGCAAAATTTCAGCAATTTCGAACGATTAGTTACTGATATATAGAACTTTTTTTTTTTATTTTCAAAGATTTATTTAAAATTTTCTACAAATGCTATCCTCACCAAATTTTGTAAACGTTTCCGCATTGGCATTCTACAACTAATAACCATGTTTGAATTCAATCGGTTTGGTATTTTTCGAGTAAATGAGGAACAAAAACCACAAAATTTCATAAAATTTCAGATGGCTATAACTCTGAAACCGTTTGGCCGATTAGGCTCATAATCAAACTAAAATGTCGCGTTGTGGTGTACATCCCAACCTGAAAACTTGAGTCCGCTATCTCTCTCAGTTCTCAAGTTATCGTGACAACAAAAATATTTTTTAATAATTTTTTAATAATTTTGTAGCCATACGATTCGCACAAAATTTCACAAACGTGCTAAGGTTCATATTCTACAACTACTCACCAAGTTTCAATTCGATCGGATTCATATTGGTTGAAAACAAAATTATTACTCGGAAACCACTGGGCCGATTATGCCCATTAACGAACTTGTCCGTCGTATTGGGATGCGCCACCCACCCTGAAAATTTCAAGTCGCTAGCTCTTTTCGTTCTCAAGTTATCGTGGCAACGGCCGGACGGCCGGACGGCCGGACGGACAGAATCAAATTTGACATCGAATTATTCATTGGGGAGTCGAACTTAATCGTTCGAGACCATTTTCGTCAAAAAATTCGAAAGTTACAGACATTTGGGCAAAACTATAACGCGATGTTCCCCAGAACATACGCGCAAAAAGATGAGTGTTGTGATAGGCTTCATGAGTCAATAGATGACGATATAGAAGTACCTAATTTCAAAAGATTTGTATGTTCAGAGGATGAATATAGTGATATTTGAGGTATATGACGTCACTGAAATCTGAAAATGGTCTTGCGCGGTATTTGAATTGTAACAGTAATTGATGAGTAGCACAGGTATACGTATCGACAAGTTTGGTTTCCGAATTGAATAAAGAATCTATCACCTTATTAAGTGGATAATTATTGAATAACCCTTGGAACACCTCAGATTGGCGACGAGAATAAAAATTTTGAATATTTTATGGAAAACTACGAATAATATCAGTGAAATTCTACGAAGAAAATTTGGTAATGCAAGAGAAAACGGATGAAACAGATGTTAGTCGTTTTCAAGGTAGAGTGTCGTGGATATATGAATTGAGTAAAGTGCAATTGTTGGAAGAACTGAAATTGTTAAAAGTAGATGCTAATCCTAGTGAATCCGTAGACAATTTACGTAAACTTTTGGTGAATAAGTGGCGCAAAATATACGGAGAACAATCCACAACATCTTTCAAGGACATATCTAAAGAAGTTCAAGCGGCAATAGTTCCGTCGTTATCGCTGCAAAAAACAGTAAAAATGTGTGCAGATAACAATAAAATAACATTCTCCTTAAATAAAGATAAATGGGAAATTTTTGTGGAACGATTAGAATTATTTTTCGATACTCATGATGTGAAACAAGAAAAATTCAATGTGGAAATGCTGACGAGAGTCTGTCAAGATACATATTTATTATTCCGGAATTTGTGTGCTCCGCGTAAACCTAAGGATTTTTCATACGAACAATTGGTGAAAATCATGACTGATCATATTAATCCAAAACCATCTGAAATATCTGAAAGGAATAAATTTCATGAAATGAAACAGAAGTGTAGCGACAGCGTTTCAGACTTCGTAGCGAAACTGAAAGAAAAATCTTTTAATTGCAATTTCAAAGACATTGATACAGCTCTGCGAGACCAGTTTGTGTTCGGACTAATCAGTGAAGAAACGAAAATCGAATTATTTCGAGAAAAGGAGTTAACATTCCAAAAAGCAGTGGACTTGGCCATAGCACGAGAATCCGCCATAAAGAACGCAGGTATGACGAAGAAAGAAGATTATAATTCAATCTACTTCATGGGACAGAGAAGGAGAGCTATAAATGAAAACTGGAAAAAGCAAGCAACGAGACGAGAAAACGCAGGCGTCGAAGTGGAAGGAGAAAGATACAGAAATGGGGGAACAAGACAAGGAACGTATAAGTGGAACAGTCATAGATTAGAAAAGGAAAGATCTGAAAATTATGGTAACCGGGGAAACAACAGTAGAGAGGGGCAAGTAAACGGTAGTTCAAATAGGAAGATTAATATAACCTCAAAAAATAATAAAATTCATTGTTTTTGCTGCAATAAACCAAATCATTTCGCAAAAGAATGCAGGTTTAGATTTAAGGTTTGTAATTTTTGTAAAACTAGAGGACATATCGAGCTAGCTTGTAGGAAAAAAAATCAAATGAATAATATAGAAACAAACGTTACTAATGAACCAGCAAATTCTGATGGTGAATTTTTTGTTATGAATGAGACAAGTTCAATTTTACAAATTACCAAAATTGAAGCTGATCCTATGCGCATGTCGATTGAAATAGAAAATAAAATAATTGAATTTGAGATTGATACCGGCTCATTTGTGACAGTTTTATCAGAAACTAGTGTCGAAATGAATTTCAAAAATAAATCTATAGATGATACTGATTTAATGCTAACTAGTTATGATGGATCAAGATTACGAGTATATGGTAGGTTGACGGAATTAAGGGTCAATTATAGAAATAAGAACTACCTTATGTCAGCTTATGTAATGCCAGGTAATGGAAAGAACTTGATAGGTAGAGAGTGGTTGAAAATTTTCAAATTATGGCCTCTTGGTATGAATTTGAATTTATATAACATTGATTCTATTAACAATCATGATGTAGCTTTATCTCATTTCAGGAATAAATATTCGAATGTTTTTTCTAATAATCCAGGAAAATATAACGGCAAATTTATAAAGTACATTTCAAAGGTGATGTTGAACCGATGCAATTGAAACCATATCATGTTCCTTTTGCATTGAAAGAAAAAGTCGAGGTTGAAATCAAAAGATTAGTTGCAATAGGTAATTTGGAGCCAGTTACTACTAGTGCTTGGTCTACACCAGTTATTCCAGTGGTTAAGGGTGAGGGAGTGAGGTTATGCGGAAACTTTAAGCTAACAGTTAACCCTCAGTTAATTATTAAACGGTATCCTTTACCGCTTAAAGAGGAAGTTTTTCAAACGTTGAGTATAGGTAACAAATGGTCGCAAATAGATTTGAGGCACGCATTCATGCAATTCGAAGTACCTATAGAAAGTAGAGATCCTTTGACGATCATTACAGAAAAAGGACTATTTAGGTATACAAAACTCCCGGAAGGTATAGCATCTAGCCCTGCTGAATGTCAGGAAATTATTACAGATACTTTGAAAGGCATTCCGCATACGATAGTTTATATTGACAATATATATTGTACAGGTAAATCTGATTTGGAACATTTACAAATACTTGAACAAATTTTCGAACGTTTAAATAATGCCGGACTTAAAGTGAATGAAAGAAAATGTGAATTTTTCAAGTCTAGCATTGAGATATTAGGATATCTCTTGGATGAGAAAGGTCTTAAACCTTCAACAGAAAAGATTAAAGCTGTAATGAATTTACCGGCTCCGAGTTCCAAAAAAGAATTACAAGCTTTTTTAGGTTTGGTTAACTTTTATGAACCATTTCTTAAGAATAGGGCCTATAATTTGAAGGTGCTGTATGACAATTTGAAGAGTAATAAATATTATTGGGATGATAGGTGTACTAAGGCCGTAGATTGGGTCAAATCAATGCTGACATCGGGTGAAATTTTGGTTCCTTTTCAACAGGGGGTTCCATTAGTTCTTTCTTGTGATGCTAGCTTCGTAGGTCTTTCTAGTGTTTTGGCACATCGTTTTCCAAATGGAGATGAAAAACCAATAGCTTTTGGATCTAAAATTATACCTCAAAACGAGTTACACCGATCAATATTAGATAAGGAAGCTGCAGCCATTGTATACGGATTTAAAAAATTTTATCACTATTTAATTGGCAACGAAATTATTTTAAAAACGGATAATCAGGCTCTGAAATATATTTTTGGACATTCGAAAAAGGTAACTAGAATAGTTCAACATCGTTTATTGAGATGGTCATATTTTTTGTCAGGTTTTCGTTATGCAATCGAATTGGTTCCTTCTTCTAGGAATGGAAATTCAGATGCTTTGTCTAGATTACCCATATCAGATTCTACTAGAGTTTTTGACTCAGAAATAACTAGTATTAATTATGTTCGAAATGATTGTCAATTGATAGATATTGAAATGGTACAAAAATATACTCGAGAAGATAAATTGCTCTCAAAGGTAAAACGTAAATTGTTATTTGGTTGGAACGAAAATATTTTTGATTTAAAGGGGGAGGAGAAAGTATATTACAGTAGAAGAAATGAATTGAGCTTAGAAAATGATTGTATTTTATGGGGATTACGAGTAATTATACCAGAAAAATTAAGAAAACCAATCTTACAACAACTTCACGAGTCTCATTTCGGAGTTGTCAAAATGAAACAGGTTGGTCGTTCATTCTTTTGGTGGCCTGGAATAGATACCGATATTGAGAAATTGATCGATTCTTGTGAGTTATGTGTGAAAAGTAGAATAAAAATCGATAGAGTAAGTACAATGCAGTGGCCTTATCCGTCTGAGCCTTGGTCAAGGATTCATACAGATTTCCTAGGACCTTTTTACGGTAATATGTTCATGGTAATAATTGATGCTCACAGCAAATGGCCTGAAGTAATTAATATGAAGGATAATACCACTTCTAAAAAAACAATAGAAGTATTTGACTCAGTTTTCGCTCGTTTTGGATTATGCGATCACTTAGTTTCTGATAATGGTCCTCAGTACACGAGTGAAGAATTTAAGGTATATATGAAATCATTGGGCATTATCCATACGTACTCACCACCCTACCACCCAGCAACTAATGGTGCAGCTGAGAACTTCGTTCAAACTTTCAAAGATAAAGTTAAAAAAATCGTAGAATCAGGTAGAACTTTGAATACAGCAGTTAACCTATTTTTGTTTGACTATAGAACAATGGCTCATTCATTAACGAATAAGGCACCATCCGAATTGATGTTTAAGAGAGAAATAAAGTCTCGTTTTCATTTGCTACGTTCTAAATTAACTAGTAAAGTATATCTCAAACAACTTAATAAAAATACTAACTCAAAAATTAGTATGAGTAATAATTTTGAAATTGGTGATGTAGTTATGGTTGATATTAAACACGGTAATAAAAAGGATAGAGTGCAAGCTGTAATTGTTAAGAAACTTTCACCAGTAACATATAGGGTTCAAATTTCTCACAATAACTTACAGATAAAAAGACATGTTAACCAAATATTGAGATTCAATAATTTAACTTTAGATGATGAAAAAGACGAAACATTAAATAGTTCTGATAGTTTTAGGCGGTCTGAAAGATTAAAAAATAAAGTTACATAGATTTTAACCGCAATTGTGTACATGAATTGTGAAATATATTAGGTATGTAAATATATAAATGTATAAAACACGTAGATATTAGTTATAGGTGTAATCTTAAGAATAATTAGGTGTGTACATTTATATGAAAAAAAAATATATAGAAGAATGATAATTTGATGGTTCAGTAAGAATAAGATTTAATTTGTGTAGAATTCTTTAGAAGGAGGAAACTGAGGTATATGACGTCACTGAAATCTGAAAATGGTCTTGCGCGGTATTTGAATTGTAACAGTAATTGATGAGTAGCACAGGTATACGTATCGACAAGTTTGGTTTCCGAATTGAATAAAGAATCTATCACCTTATTAAGTGGATAATTATTGAATAACCCTTGGAACACCTCAATATTGATTTTTAGATGTATTGGTTGGAAGAAAAATTGTAAATAAACTATTATGTACAGGTTGTTTTTTATTTTTTATTCCTCATATGCTGATACAAAATACAAGCACGTCTACAAGAACCAAAATATTCACAAATAAGACAAGCCATTCCGTCCACAACATCTATACTTGAGTCGGTACCAATACATTTAAGGGGGCAGAAATATCTACGTCCATCTATGATGTGGTCATCTCTTTCCTAATTCATTTTACTGCACATTAGGTTAGTAGTTCTTTCCATGCAGACTAGAGTTAGTCCACAACTTATGCATTTTACGTGTTCTTTATCGAATAAAAATTTGCTACTCGGACATAACGCATTTTTCATTGATTTCAGACAGTGAATTATTGTCGAAAATAAAAGTGTACTGAAAAAGTATAGGGTGATGAAAAGACATCTCACGATTATTTCATTAAATGACTCTTCCATGGTGACTGACACTAGGTAAAAAAGTTGTATGAATGCTAACAGTTAGTTTTGAAGTCATTAGTGTGCTGACGTTTAAAGAAGGTGGAGGTCTAGTTGATACACTAATTAATAAGTTACCTATTGAACTGCATATACCCGGCGGTTACAGATTTTGTGGTCCAGGTACAAAGTTAGAAAAACGATTGCGTGAGGGACAGAAGGGTATCAACCCGCTCGACGAAAGCTGTAAGGAACATGATATATTTTATTCACAACACAAGAGCCTAGCGGAAAGACATAAAGCAGATAAAATTCTGGAGGATAAGGCTTGGCAACGTGTAAATTCAAAGGACGCTTCAATAGGTGAAAAAACTGCAGCACTTATAGTTACCAACGCAATGAAAGCTAAACGCATAGTCAGAATGGGATGTAAAGTAAAAAAGAAGACGTTCAAGACAGGCTTATTAACACCATTAACAAAGGTGTTGAGCAAATCTTATCCCACAGATGATGTGAAAAAGTCACCATTGATAGCACTAAGAGCAGCTTGAGCTGCCATCAAGAAAGCTGGAGGCAAGAAAAACATCAAAATACCTCGCATTATTCCATTCAAGTCAGGTGGCATATTACCATTGATGCCAATTCTTGCCGGCTTGAGCACTTTGGGAAGCCTACTTGGTGGTGGAAGCGCTGTTGTCAAGACTTTTATTGATGCTAAAAATGCAACAAAAAATTTGTCTGAACAGCAGCGTCACAACAAGCCAATGGAAGCAATAGGACATGGACTATATGTAAAAAAATATAAAAAGGGATATGGACTCTATGTTAAGAGGCAAAAAAACTAGCTTTGAAGCTACCCAATAGAGCGCTGTTCAACTATGAACTGGCTGATTATGCAAAACAATTACAAATATCACATTTCAGAGATGTATTCATGCATGATGATTTATTAAGAAGGCGACCCCGGATGCACCAATACGGTATCATCAATTTAGATTCATCAGACGGTCCCGGAACACATTGGGTAGCCTATAGCAAAAATGGAAACAAGATACAGTACTTTGATTCTTTCGGTGATCTTAAACCACCAAAGGAATTGGTGAAGTAGGTACTTAGCTAGTGTTGGTGATAAGAGCGAAATTATCTACAACAGAGATGCATATCAGACATATAATACAACAAATTGTGGTAAATAGTGTTTCAATTTTTGCTTAGTAAAAATGAAAAAAATTGGTTCAAGCACTGACGTGAAGTCAGAAGCTTTTGCGCGTATGTTCTATTGTCCATTCTCCTGTATTGAACACTCTTAATCGAATTTACCATGGTAAATTATGTTGTCCATTTTCCTGTATTGGACACTCTTAATTCAAATTTACCATGGTAAATTCGAATTCAGTGTCCAATACAGGAGAATGGACGACATAATTAACCATGGTAAATTCGATTAAGGGTGTCCAATACAGAAGAATGGACAAAAGAACATACGCGCAAAAGCTTCTGACTTCACGTCAGTGCTTGAACCAATTTTTTTTTCGTGATTTTTTTTTAATTTTCTGGAGGCGCGGTTCTTAAAATTTTTTTTTTTCGTCATTTTTTTCAAATTTGCTAGGAGTACGGTTCTTACAGAATTTTAAACACTTTGTGTTGATTTTCTACTACTAGTTACCAAGCTTCAATTCAATCGAATATTTATTTTTTGAGTTATCAAGGAAACAATATTCCAGGTGGATATAACTCGGAAACCGTTAAACCGCTTATGGCCAAAAACGAACTCAACTCTCCCTTTCGGATACGCAACCTACTCTGAAAATTGCAAGTCCCTATCTCCTTTGGTTCGAAAGTTATCGAGGCAACGGTCACCCATCTACTGAACTCACACAAGAATGCTCGAATGTCCAACAATATTCAACCGATCGTGTTAAAACTTGAAACTTGGCAGTAGAGTTAGGTAATCAACGCTCTTGCAAAATTTCAGCAATTTCAAACGTATAGTTACTGATATATAGAATTTTTTTTTTTATTTTCAATGGTTTATTAAAAATTTTCTACGAATGCTATCCTCACCAAATTACGCAAACATTTTTGCGTTGGCATTCTACAACTAATAACCATGTTTGAATTCAATCGGTTCAGTATTTTTTGAGTTAATGAGGAACAAAAAACCACTAAATTTCAGATGGCTATAACTCTGAAACCGTTTGGTCGATTATGCTCATAAACGAACTCAAATGTGGCATTTATATGCACAACATAACCTGAAATTTTCAAGCCGCTATCTCTTTCCGTTCTCAGGTTATCGTGACAAAAAAAATATTTTTTAATAGTTTTTTTTTAATTTTCTAGCCATACGATTCGCCCAAAATTTCACAAACGTGCTTAGGTTTATATTCTACAACTACTCACCAAGTTTCAATTCGATCGGATTTATATTGGTTGAAAACAAAATTATTACTCGGAAACCACTGGGCCGATTATGGCCATTAACGAACTTGTCCGTCGTATTGCGATGCGCCACCCACCCTGAAAATTTCTAGTCGCTAGCTTTTTTCGTTCTCAAATTATCGTGGCAACGAACGGCCGTACGGCCGGACGGACAGAATCAAATTTGACCTCAAATTCTTCATCGGGGAGTCGAACTAGATCGTTTGAGACCAATTTCGTCAAAAAATTCGAAAGTTACAGACATTTGGGCAAAACTATATCGCGATGTCCCCCAGAACATACGCGCAAAAACATAAATAGAAGTATTTTTATCATCCCTGTTCAGTCATGTCGTTAGTATTCACATTTAAAGGGCGTAACCCAACGCTGTCAACTGATTTCGTTCCACCTATCGAGTTAGATCCTAGGTATCAGTATGGTATCGCCTTAATTGGCTTTTATTCATATAATTCTATACCGAACGTTGCAGAGAATACGTATCTGCATTATTCAGAAGGAGGAGAGGAGAGAAAGCTTTATATTCCTAGTGGTACATACGAAATTTCCGATATCGAAAATTATCTAAGTACATACTTGGTTGAAGAGAGCGAAACGAGTGAAAGAGATAAGATATTTTACTTGAGGCCAAACAATACAACTTTGAAGTGCGAGATTTTTCATCGTTCCATATCTATTGATTTTACTAAAAGTATTGCACTGGGTGGTCTTTTAGGTTTTTTTCGAAAACATTTGGCAGCAGGTGTTGAGCATCATTCAGGTTTACCTGTCAATATAGTTCCTGTACGCTGTATTCATATCGATTGCAGCCTCACTCAGGGATCTTTCTACAACGATAAAATTTGTCACACAATATTTGAATTCTCAGTTGGCGTCGATCCTGGTTACGCTATAGACATAACACCTCAACACTTGATATATTTGCTTATGAGCAGCAGCAGAAGAACAATTGATTATATCACATTGAATATACTTGATCAGGATTTTAACTTTATAAATTTTTGAGGCGAAGAGATTATTGTTCGCATAGAACTGAAGAAATGGTCCTAATTTTTCCTCAGGATCAGCTTGCGCTATCGCAGTTGAAACTGCAGCAGTTGAAACTGCAGCACAATCATAATAAATACTTGGTTCAGCCAAATAAAAAGTCATTAGTAAAAAAACCCTCAGAGAAGCAGCAACAGCAGTCACGTATATCCTTGAGAGATAGAAGAATTCTACAATAGCTTGGCTATGTTATCCGATCGAACGTTTGATATTTATCAACCGATAGATAAAGATGATTCCATCGTTCGTGTGGAAAACCGTACTTACCTACCCTTCATAAAATCATTTAACAACAATGATGGCATTGAAATTGCTATTAACCGACCAGATATATGGTTTTTGATGTACGACTCGGCACTTTTCATAAGAGGACAATTGAAAAAAACCGCAGGCGCCGGAACTTTGAAGTTGGCAGATAATTATGGAGCTTTTCTTTTTGACTCGATAACCTACGAATTATGTGGCTCAGAAGTGGAAACTGTTAAAGACCCTGGACTAGTATCGTTAATAAGGGGCTTTTTGTGCTATGAGAAAAAGGAAAATAGTGAATTAAATGAAGCAGGATGGAATTTTCCTGATGAACCATTACAAAACGCTGATGGTACATTTGCTATACGTATTCCTCTTAAACATTTGCTCAACGTGTTTAATGATTATCAAAAGGTAATATAAGGCAAACAATTGATTCGATTAGTCAGAGCTCGTGACGATAGCAATTCCATGATCATTATCGCTGGTTCAGGAGAAAATCCAGGAGTGACGAAAGGTCAAATTTCAATCAGTGACATAGAGTTGAGAGTCAAACACGTCCGCCCAAACGTTGAGCTAAAACTTAATCTGCTTTCCATGATAAAAAAGGATAAACCTATATTGCTCCCCCTTAGGAAATGGGAAGTTCATCAATTTCCTGCCCTTACTGCCGGAGCTACTCAAGAATTATGGAGTATTAAAACGGGCGCAGTTGTGGAATGTCCTCGATATGTCATATGCTGCTTTCACTCTGATCGAAAAGATAACCCCGCTAAAGATCCTGAAATTACTTTGAAAATATTGACATCTCCGATATACGCGTTTTACTCAATGGCGAATATTATCCTCAAGAAAGACTACGACTGAATTTCGATCGAAATGACTACAGTGAAGCACATTATAATTATCGCGAATTTGCAAGCACTTATACTGGTAGAAAAGGAAGTACTGCAGTGCTCGATTATGGTAAATACAAGTATCGTTTCCTATTTGTCATTGATTGCTCTAAACGAGACGAAACTTTTAAATTATCCACTGTGGATGTCAAATTGGAGATTGAAGCGAGAAAAGGTTTTCCAGCCAACACCAGAGCGTATTGCATAATCGTTCACGATAACGTCATCGAGTACCATCCGCTTAGTGAAATTGTAAGGAAATTTACGAACTTTTGAGAATTCAGTGTAGTATGTGCTGTAACAATAACAAGATGAAAGTAGCCGTAGTAGATTTTCAAGGTTTCATTATTAATGATTACATTCAACCGAAAGAGATAAGCATAAATAAAGGTAATCAAATTGCACATTTTATTGTGAAACCTGAGGTAGAATTTTCATCTTTGTCTGTGTGAGATCAGAAGCAAGCAAGATGGTTGGAAAATAATTATCACGGTTTAAAATATAATTACGGTAGTGTTGAACTTCGCCATGTTATTTACATTTTCAGAAGATTGCTCTCAGATATAGATAAAGTATATGTAAAGGATAATCAGAAGAGAAAATATTTGTTGGACATGGATCTACCACTCATGATTATTGATCTGAAGCAGCTGAAGCAGTGCAATCCCCAACCACCAAAATTAATGATGCAGTGACCGTTGTGTATGTACCATGATGGAAATGTACCACGCATGTGCAGCATGACAAACTATTCGATTGGCTTTGTAATGCTATTCCCTATTAAACAATTGCATAGAAAAGATGACCGTAGATGAATTTTTATGAGAACTTGCTCTACTCAAGGATGCAATTAATTCTTACGAAGATCGTAAAAACATGATCAGTCAATTTGAAAAGCTCTCCTTGCAGCAACGACGATTGCCAGCATCATCATCATGTATCTGGGATTCTGCAGTTTTCCGTAATAAATCTAGATTTCAACATCTATCTCTGATGCCATGTGAAAAAAGAAGAGTTGTTCTTAATAAAATATCTTGAAAATGTATTTATCTTTATATTTATCCACCACACTCCTTGAAACTTATTAGATCTGATCAAGATGCGAATTGAGCAGCATCACAGTGCTCTACCTGTAGAAAATTTAGATATTTTCGAAGATCAATCAAAATTCAATAGAAATGGAGATTCATTTCCACATAGTTGCAGATTTTTAATAGTGGGTCCTTGTGGTTGTGGAAAATCAAACGCACTTCTATCCTTACTTCTTCATCCTAATGGGTTAAGATTTGAAAATGTGTATATATTCTCGAAAAGTGTATGTCAACCTAAATATCAGCTGCTCGAAAAACATTTAAAGAGTGTCCAAGGTATAGGTTATCACAGCTATAGGGAAACTTATGATATTATAGAAACCTCAGGGGCTAAAGAAAATTCTGTATTCATCTTTGATGATAGATGCAACAGCAAGCAGGATAAAATCAAGTCATATTACTCTATGGACAGACATAAAAAAATAGATGTTGCTTTTCTTTGTCAGACATATGTGTCAATAAATAAACATCTGATTCGCGACAATGCAAATATAATTGTTATATTCAGAAGTGACGATGTGAATTTGAGCCATGTTTTCAATGAACACATTACCCCCGATATGAGTTATGAAAAATTTAAAGAAATTTGATCCGTATGCTGGAGCGCTGATAATTATGGCTTTTTAATAACTATAAAAGACTGCAACTTGCATGATGGCCGTTATCGACATGGTTTCGATAAATTCATCAGCATAAAGGATAATTAACCAGTTTATTCAGATCATGGCATACGACAAGTCAACCCAAAATCGCAAATTTAAAATAAGACCGCTCGTCAAAGATGTAAGGAAAAAATATATGGCATTCTAATTGGGTCGTTCTGAAGAGGATGATTCTATAAATCGAATGGTGTTTTCTCTAACGAAACGTCTTGATAACATAAAAGAACAATTTAAGTAGGAATCATCACCTGTCGTCGTCAAAACTGAATCCTCAATAGTTGTACAACCAAAAACTATCAAAAAAGAGCTAGACTATTCCATGACAGCTATACCATTTGTAGAAGAGAGTTATGATGTAGGAGTTGATAATGCTGAGGATTGTTATGATGATGATGATCCTAGTGCTACACAAATGTCAGGTCCGTCAAGTTGGTGACCCGCATATACGAAAATGAAAATTGACTATAATAGGAATTTTGTGCTCATTTTGTGCCAATTTTTGCCGTATAAAAAAAATTTTGTGCCCTGCTATTTTCCGAGATATTTTCAATTTTCCAAGTGGGTCACCAACTTGACGCTGTGACCCGTATATGGAATTTTGAAAAAAGAATATGCTGGGTATTTTGTGCCCATTTTGTGCCAATTTTTGCCGTAAAAAAAAAGATTTTGTGCTAGTGTATTTTCGGAGATATTTTCACTTTTCGAAGTGGGTCACCAACTTGACGCTGTGACCCGCATATGGAATTTTGAAAAATGAATATCATGGGTATTTTGTGCCCATTTTGTGCCAATTTTTGCCGCAAAGAAAAAAATTTGTGCTGGTGTATTTTCGGAGATATTTTCACTTTTCGAAGTGGGTCACCAACTTGACGCTGTGACCCGCATAAGGAATTTTGAAAAATGAATATCATGGGAATTTTGTACCCATATTGTGCCAATTTTTGCCGTAAACAAAAAATGTTGTGCTAGTGCATTTTACGTAGGGCTTCACACGAGACGAGAGTAGGCCAGACTATAAAAAATCACGTCTCGCTCTCGCCAATTACCAAAAAATTAAGTCTCGTTTAAGTCTCGTTCTCGTCTCGATATCAGTTGTCTCGTCTCGTCTCGCTTAATTCTGAATAACGATAGTAAATATTATAATATATAAACGAAATGGTAAACAATAATGAATAATTTTGTGAATTACGCTCTTATACAAAAATATTTGTACATGTACATATTATTTTAATTTTAAACACTGATAATTTCAACTTTTAAATTACTCAATGACCAAGAATTCAAACATAATCACGCTTGCATCACATCATTTTTCTGTTTTTGCCATGATCATACCTGCTGTGGAAAAAAACCTCTCAACTGGTACGGATGTAGCCATCAATAAATCATCGGCCATCTTGGAAAGTGTAGGAAGAACTTTTTCATCACTCTCCACCACTGTGAAATATTTTGATTCCGATTTGTTCTTTCTAACAGCAAATATTCTTCAAACTCAGCTTTCCAATATTTCGAAAGTTTTGTTGATGTTTCAAATAGGCAATCGATGTCGATAGATTTTTTAATAGGATTTAACAATTTGGTATAGTTTTCAAAGAATTCCTTCCTAGTGGGTAGATCATTGAGGGTGTTCTTGGCGTCTACCTCATAACTTCGAAACATTGGACATTCCATACAATGGAAAACATGATTCGATTTTAAAGTATAATTCTATTCTTTCACAATCATCCGCAGACATCATTAGTAATGTTGAAAATATACAGGATGCTTTTTAATTCATATTGTAAGAAATTAATCTCAGTATGATTTTAAGTCAAAAAGTGCAAATGAACATAGATCCGTTTCCGCTTAGGATTACATCGAAAACATTTTTTCCCTATAGCTCTTAAACTATCTTAGATATTTTAGTGAAACTTGGTGAGTGTAAAATATGTGGCGAGACATACCTTAAGCGAGAAAAATCACTGTTCGGATTTAGTAAGTAAATGTTTCAAGATGAAAAATTATACGCTATATGATGATGTGAAACCAGAAAATTACTTCCTTAATTTATATTCATTTCAGAATAAAAATGATCTTTCTGGTGTTTCGAAAAGTTTTCAAATGAAAAATATTTAACCTTAAAGTATATCCCTAAAATATACAAAAATGTCTACTAGGCTCTAGTGGCAATATTAGTACCCTAATGGACTTGATTAATTCTGAAAGGTTACCCTCTACAAACAAATATAACTAATAAAGATTGAAAGTTATAAAAATATTCGAAATGTTTGAAATTTCAATATTGAACTCTTTGGCCTGAAATCAGATTAATCTCCTTAATATGTATATTGAATTAAGAAACGTCATGTATACATTAACAATATAGCATATATGAAAACTATCATTATTTACTCAAGAAGTTTTCGAATATCCGTCTTTTATTGCCACTACTATATGATAATATAGTCATTTCAGGAAAAACCTAATAATGAGTCATTGCATTTGATGGAGGCTTAAATACTTTTGAGAACTGGAAAGGCAAAGGTGAAAATCCACGACGAGAGCGGGGAAAACTCTCCAAAAGAAGTTTTTATCTAAATCCAGAATCAGAATGGTCCACAAATGAATTGACAGAAGGCCAATTGAAGAAACCACTCAAAGTTTGTTTATTGAGAAATGGTGGTATTATGAAATACAGTAGCAGGGCCACACATGGTGAAAAATTAAGCCTAACAAACACTTGTGCCTTCGATTCCGTATTACAAGCGCTAGCACCAATTTTCTGCGACAGCAGGATTCTACGTGAAGAAGAACCAAAATCTACTTGTGCAATATATAGTTTAGCTAAACAACTCACGAAAAAAAAACAGTTTGGCTGCCGCGTACAAAAAAAGAGCCGAAATACTATATGCATGTTTTGAGAAAACACCTCTTCTGAATTTGGTACAATCGATAGATTGTCAAACCACAATCTACAGTATGGTGGCAAAGCTCCAACTGAGTAGCTTCAAAGAATCAAGCCAATGTAGTTGCGGATTTTTACGATGTACTTATCACCCGACAATACTCTGTTCAAAAATGATAGCAGAGCAAGATATAAGATCATTGAAAAATTCAATCAAAGAAGCCACAATTGCATGTTCTAAATGTATTGAATGCAGGAAAGAAGTGAAAACACTCCGAGAATATGAAAATATCATATTCATTGAAGTGAATAAAGTCGCCAGCCATAATATGAAAGAGTTTCCTCTGGAAGTAGTTCTGGGAGATATTCCAAAAATATTGGATATTATTCCTGGAAAACCGTTTTTCTTAAGAAGCTGTATTGCCTATGAGGGATCAGCCTTAGAAAACGCTAGTGGTCATTTCTGGGCAGTATGCCGGCGAAACAACAATCATTGGGAAGTATACAATGATATGAGGGACAAAGTTGTCAAGATCACAGAAAAATCGAATATGAATATATATTTGATAATTTATTCCATCTGAGTTTTGTATTTAAAGGCTGTTACTTAGAATTATTCATGTTTTTCTTGGGAAGATTGATTCTCATATTCGTTGTTGTTTAATTATAGTTTTGTGTTTTCTTTTATTCAATCGTATTTTAAGGCAATGTTACTAAGAATAATTAAAGTGTTTATTCGAGAGTATGATTTTGATATACGTTCCTGTTTTATATTTTTATGATAATCCGATCAAAACAATAATTCAAATGATCATTTTGTGTTTTAGTCATAAAATAAGTATTGTGTTGCTTTTCGAGATATCCTAGGTTAACTAGGCAAATTATTATTTGTATACCTACTGAAATTCCAAATAACAATATATGAATGTATTGTAACTATAGTTAAATTGAAGATGATTGGTATGAATACGCAGAATTTATTGCATGAAGGCATTTAGTCAGTTCAATTTTTTTTTCAAATTGATTATGATTGAATCAAGAATGTACTGCAATTCAACATGGAATAGTACTATCATGTGTCTTGTATGAATCAGAGTTCTGTAAAACCAAGCGATTGAATACGGAAACATATTAACACAAAATTTATTTGATGAATTTCATACACAAATCAGTCTATTTGATATAGATAACGCTGTTTGATATTTCAGAAAAGTTACTGATTTGCAAGATAATATATAATTGAGAATCAGATATGCTCATCTTTGATAATATACCGTCATATATTTATTTGCACTTATTGGGTTGAGAACATCCTTATTTATTAATCCATTTGAATTCCAAAAGTGTCATGCCATGTGAACCAGCCTAAAATTACGATTACATGGATATTAAAATATGCGTCAAAATTGGCAAAATAAATTGGCTCAAGCACTGACGTAAAGTCAGGAGCTTTTGCGTGCATGTTCTATTGTCCATTCTCCTGTGTTGGACATTCTTAATCGAATTTACTATGGTGAATTCTATTGTCCGTTCTCCTGTATTGGAGACAGGGGGTCCGGCCGGATTGTCAGCCGGACAGAATAAAATTTGACCACGAATTGTTCATTGGAGAGTCGAACCAAATCGTTTGAAACTATTTTCTTCAAAAAATTCGAAAGTTACAGACATTTGGGCAAAATGATAACGCGATGTTCCCCAGAACATACCCACAATAAGGAGAAACTGAATAAAAATTATTCATTCATCAAAGCACAACATGCAAATAAAAGCGTCAAGGTGATGATCGAGTCCGAAAATCAAAATATCTCGGGAAATACACAGAACTACTTTTGAAAAGGTAAAACTTGGCACAAAATGGACACAAACTAAGTACGATATTGAATTTGCAAAATTCCACATCTCGCCCAAGTCGTCGAGCTGGTGGCCCACCTAGAAAATTGAAAATATCTGGGAAAATACAAAGGCCCATATTATTTTTCATTGGATATAAAATGGAAGAAATGTAACAATTATATTCTTTTTTGGGAATTCCATATACGAGACAGGGCGTCAAGTTGGTAACCCACTCGGAAAAGTGAAAATATCTCGGAAAATACAGGATTACAATTTATTTTTACTGCAAAAATTGGCACAAAATGGACACAGAATACCCACGAAATCTGTTTTTTCAAAATTCCATATGCGGGTCATAGCGTCAAGTTGGTGACCCACTTGGAAAAGTGAAAATATCTGGGAAAATACACGAGCACAACATTCTTTCTTTACACAAAAAATTGGCACAAAATGGGCACAAAATACCCATGGTATTCATTTTTCAAAATTCCATATGCGGTCATAGCGTCAAGTTGGTGATCCACTTGGAAAAGTGAAAATATGAGGGAAAATACACCAGCACAAAATTTTTTCTTAGCAGCAAAAATTGGCACAAAATGGGCACAAAATACCCACGATATTCATTTTTCAAAATTGCATATGCGGGTCACAGCGTCAAGTTGGTGACCCACTTCGAAAAGTGAAAATATCTCCGAAAATACACTAGCACAAAATTTTTTTTTACAGCAAAAATTGGCACAAAAGGGGCACAAAATACCCAGCATATTCTTTTTTCAAAATTCCATATATGGGTCACAGCGTCAAGTTGGTGACCTACTTGGCAAATTGAAAATATCTCGGAAAATAGCAGGGCACAAAATTTTTTTTATACGGCAAAAATTGGCACAAAATGAGCACAAAATTCCTATTATAATCAATTTTCATTTTCGTATATGCGGGTCACCAACTTAACGGACCTACAAATGTCTTATAATGAAATGCAGAATTCCGACATTCTGGATAAATATTTGGAAAGATATCCAAAAACTCTTCATAGCTTTATCCAGCAATCGTTAAATAGAAACCGACAAATAGATTTCACATATGGGCCTAAGCATGATCATTTCACATCTAACCTCAAACTGTTATTCAACAAGGAACCTTCAGGATTTGGGCAAGAAGAGGAAGAAAACTATAAACAAATATTAAACATCACCAGCGTACATAAGAGGGAGTTTAATCCTTCAAAACAAATAAAAGCAAACAATGGCCATAAATATAAAAAGATTATAAAGAAGCTTGGAAAAGGTATGATGCAATATAATGACAAGGCGATAGAGTATAGGTATTGGGATAATATTAGTGAATTAGTTGATCGCTTGTGTTTATTACACGCATCAAAAGAAGCAGGCAACACTTCAAACGCTAACGAAATCGAGGCAATCGTTGAAGAATTGCGCGAAGCAGGAATTATATATTAAGTGGTGCTTATTGCACCGCAAGTCATTTTACCTATTACAATGGACAAATTTGGTAGGGTATCGTCATCTCGTAGGATCTCATCAGCGAAACGGTTGTGGTCTGGTTATACTTTTCTCATGACCAGTGATGGTAATTACGACTTTACCGGACATAAATTGTGTAATGTTGAGGAGCCTATAAGAAAATCTGACGGTGCCAACATGAATTATGTTGATTTAACTGCAAAAAGGATACTTGAATGCCTAGGTAAATTGGGTATTGTATTTTATCAGTATAAGGGTGTTATTGAAACGAAATGTGCACACCTTGACGTCAAATTGGAAAACACTAATGATAACAATATTGAAATGTTCAAGAAACTTAATGAACAACTTGATTACGTTTCAAAGCAGATACACAGGATCGAACAACAATTGCTGCTGAAAGATTTGATATCGATAGAAAAATAAACTAAATAAAAGCTTCAATCGAAACCCCGAATCGTAAGTTGAATACTGGAAGTCACAAAGATGTCACCCTCCAGATAATTAGCGCAAGTAGTTGAGGAACTTCATCGACCTGCTCGCAAAAATTTTTCTCGACGACGAACAATCATTAAAGGGTTAGATGATCTCTGGCAAATGGATTTAGGACAGCTTGATAAGCTTGCCACAAGTAATGATGGATACAAATATTATTCTCGTTGTAATTGATTGCTTTTCTAAATTCATATGAGCTCGAGCATTGAAAAGGAAAACTGGTGAAGAAGTGACTAGGGCTTTTCTCGATATCCTCAAGCATGGCCGAATACCTAGCAACTTGCAATCTGATCAAGGAACTGAATTTTTCAACCGACAATTTCAAGAACGAGTAGTTAGAAAGCATCATATAAATCATTATAATACGTATAATGATAAGAAAGCTGCAGTAGTGGAGAGGGCCATAAGAACGTTGAAAGAGGTGCTCTACAAAAAATTCAGTTTGAGTGGAACATATCGATGGATCGACATATTACAAGATGTAGTAAATGCGTATAATAATAAAAAACATCGCTTTATTGGTATGAAACCCCATGACGTTAATACAAAGAACGAAAGTAAAATATATAAATTCGCCTACAGTCACAGAAAAATAGCAGGACCCCATAAATTTCAGAAGGGTAATAAAGTACGTATAAGTTAATTTAGGCACGTTTTCACAATAGGGTATCTGCCTCAATGGACTACTGAACTATTTAAAATCACCAAAATCCAACTTACCAACCCAGTGAGTTACCTACTTGAAGATTTCACCGGTAGGCCAATAAGAAGAGCTTTCTATCAAGAAGAATTGCAAAAAACAAAGCAGCCTGATGTTTATTTGGTTGAAAAAGTATTGTGCAGACGTGGAGACGTGGAGACAAGGTCTTGGTGCGATGGCTTGGAATGAATAAAGAACACGATTCCTGGATTTAGTCTTCGAACAAACTTTGAACAAACATGCAATCATCACAAAATAGCATATCAGAAGATGAACATGATTTTTCTCCATGTAGTACGTCATAGCTAGACGGAAATGTTTATGATACAGAATTGAACCGTGTGTTAGGAAAATATAATGCAGCTGTAAAAAACGAAAGGCAATATCTGTTGAACAAACAATTTCACCTAGAAATAGAATGTGGACCTGCTTTTCTATACATTGATTGCGGTATGAGTCCAGCACGAAATTTTGTTCCTGCAATTAAGCTTAGTTGCAATGAGTGTGTGATATCCTTTGACCATTGGCAATGGAATATGTTTATCGCACAAATTGAAAATGGTGATAATAAGGATTGTGGAGCTGAAGTTATTAGATTCTCAGGTGACAGTATGATTACAAGCGTAGTCAAATGGGGAAACTACATGTATTTCCGTGAGGTTGACTTGAACAAAATCATTCGTTTGAATCAACTACTAATTTCCAATCGTCTACAGATGTTGAAAAATCTATACGAATATCTTTTTATTATTACAAGTTCCTGGACATCATCAAATATTTAGTTCGGAACGCCAGTGAAAATGACAACAACCAAAATTCTGTTGAAGGTTTTATAAATGCTTTTTGCGCGTATGTTCTGGGTAACATCGCGTTATAGTTTTGCCCAAATGTCTGTAACTTTCGAATTTTTTGACGAAATTGGTCTCAAACGATTTAGTTGGACTCCCCGATGAAGAATTCGAGGTCAAATTTGATTCTGTCCGTCCGGCCGTCCGGCCGTCCGTTGCCACGATAATTTGAGAACGAAAAGAGCTAGAGACGTGAAATTTTCAGGGTGGGTGGCGCATCGCAATACGACGGACATGTTCGTTAATGGGCATAATCGGCCCAGTGGTTTCCGAGTAATAATTTTGTTTTCAACCAATATAAATCCGATCAAATTGAAACTTGGTGAGTAGTTGTAGAATATGAACCTCAGCACGTTTGTGAAATTTTGGGCGAATCGTATGGCTAGAAAATTTTAAAAAAATTATTAAAAAATATTTTTTTTGTCACGATAACCTGAGAACGGAAAGAGATAGCGGCTTGAAAATTTCAGGTTATGTTGTGCATATGAATGCCACATCTGAGTTTGTTTATGAGCATAATCGACCAAACGGTTTCAGAGATATAGCCATCTGAAATTTTCTGATATTTGGTGGTTTTCTGTTCCTCATTAACTCGAAAAATACTAAACCGATTGAATTGAAACATGGTTATTAGTTGTAGAATGCCAACGCGAAAATGTTTGCGAAATTTGGTGAGGATAACATTTGTAGAAAATTTTTAATAAATCATTGAAAATAAAAAAAAAAAATTCCATATGTCAGAAACTATACGTTTGAAATTGCTGAAATTTTGCAAGAGCGTTCATTACCTAACTCTACTGCAAAGTTTCAAGTTTTAACACGATCGGTTGAATATTGTTGGAGATTCGAGCATTCTTGTGTGAGTTCAGTAGATGGGTGACCGTTGCCTCCATAACTTTCGAACCAAAGGAGATAGGGACTTGCAATTTTCAGGGTAGGTTGCGTATCCAAAAGGGAGAGTTGAGTTCGTTTTTGGACTTAATCGGTTTAATGGTTTCCGAGTTATATCCACCTGGAATATTGTTTCCTTGATAACTCAAAAAATAAATATTCGATTGAATTGAAACTTGGTAACTAGTAGTAGAAAATCAACACAAAGACGTGTTTAAAATTCTGTAAAAACCGTACTCCTAGAAAATTTGAAAAAAATGACGAAAAAAAAAATTTAAGAACCGCGCCTCCCGAAAATTAAAAAAAAATCACGAAAAAAAAATTGGTTCAAGCACTGACGTAAAGTCAGAAGCTTTTGCGCGTATGTTCTATTGTCCATTTTTCTGTATTGGACACCCTTAATCGAATTTACCATGGTTAATTATGTCGTCCATTCTCTCACTTAATTCGAATTTACCATGGTAAATTTGAATTAAGAGTGTCCAATACAGGAGAATGGACGACATAATTAACCATGGTAAATTCGATTAAGGGAGTCCAATACAGAAGAATGGACAATAGAACATACGCGCAAAAGCTCCTGACTTCACGTCATTGTTAATGAACGCTCTTGCAAAATTTCAGCAATTTCAAACGTATAGTTTCTGATATATAGAATTTTTTTTTTATTGTAGTATTAACAGGTCCGTTGAAAGTTATGTAATCTTAGAATATATGTACTTCTATAAGAATAAGGTATTCAATGATGTAGATTATATCATTTTTCTTTGAACCAATAAAATCACATGTTCTTAAAATTGATTTTTTATTTATTTTTTGTACAAATGCATGCTTGACTCTAGCATCAACAATACATTTTTCTGATCCAATAAATCAATGAAAACATGAAGCATGAAACAAGCATCTAATGTATAATTATTTTGAACGATGAAGCTGGCTGGCTTTTCCCAGTGTTCTTCTGACCTCGATATACTAGAGAATATTTTTCAGACACAAATTTCCTTTCTTTTCAACTTATCGACAAATTCCTTGAATAAAATGAACCCTACTTCTATTGATTCATTAATTACGCTTGGAAATATTATCATTGAGTCCCCGAATGCATCCCTGATATTTATCTTAAGGCAATAAGATAAAGCGCACTAATGAATGCACCTGCTTGGTAATTTTATGTGAGATACAGAAAAAAAGCTCCTTTTCAACTTATCGACAAATTCCTTGAATAAAATGAACCCTTCTTCTTTATCTTAGCTCCAAGGGTGGCGTAAATTCGAGATAAGAATTTTATACCGGATAATTGTGTATGAATTGCATTCCTCTTTTCTCAACACAGTCACCATGGCTCCGTAGCATAATCAGCTAGCACCTTGACTATAAATACATAGTCTGCAGGTTCAAATCCCAACGTATACCCCGTCTTTTTATACCTCGCAATCTACCATTCCAACGGGTTCTACCAAAAATAAACATCCAACTCTAGAACTCTAGATATCGCTATCAAAGTAAAGATTTCCTATCATTCCACACCAAAATTCACGCTGCTTCTCAACTATGTCGCTATCAAAGTAAAAATTGTCTGTCATGATATCCACATACACACACAAGTTCACGATGCTTCTTCACTCTAGATGGCGCTTTTCATAGTACAGATTTCCTGAACACGAGCCAACATCTGTGACGCACATACAACAAAAGTGAGGTTATGTCATATTCTGGTCCCATAGCCGGGTTGCTCTATCTACTATTCACACCCGAAACGTTTAGTGTTTTTCCTTGGGCTTTGTTAGTGGTCATTGTATAGCATAATCTTACTAGGAATTGGATCCGTTTGAAAGTAAATGGGAAATTATTGGGAATCAAAGGAATTCGAGGTATGAAAACACTCTCACCTACTCCACATTCCGTTAAAACTTCTGCCTCTATGACGTTTTGCTGCAGTTTGCTTGAAATTGCTTGAAAATGCTCGAAATGCTTGATTTTGGCGGACTTCGATTCCTAAGCAGGATTATGGGTACTCCGACTTTTAAATTTATCTTGTGAGCTGGCAATCCAGGTGCATTAAGGGATTCTAAAAATTCTACCGGATAGTTTGTAGATTCTGTGCCTTCCATAACCCTGTTAATGGAGACATACTCTGGACTATCCCCCTAGAGATAACTCAAAATTTCAGCATTTGTTGCTGCCACTTGGTCGTTACATGGAGTTAAAATAACTCTCCCGCATAACCAGGAGTTTTCGTTACTGGCTGTCTGCATTGCGTTTACATACACAAATGATATTAGGTCTTGCATCGAGGTATCTGTACAACATAGGATTTCGTGCAGAATAACTTCACCTTGTTCCCGTGGATACAAACCGTTACCAATCTCACTTAGCGCATCAGAAAACTCCTGTGCATTTTCGTTACCATTTGCGCTTGCATATTTATTGTCATATGTATAGATGTAATGTTGTGCCACAGCCTAGAACTCTTTATATAGGCCCTAATTTCATTTGTCCTTGTTCCAAGTGGTATTACAGGCAGAATCTAACGAAAGTCACCGCAAAAGAGTACAGGAACACCACCCATAGGTTGGTCATTTCGCTTGATATCACGTAATATTATATCTACTGCTTCAATTGCTTTACGGTTGGCTAGTGTGCTTTCATCCTATATAATAAGACTACAATCACGTAAAACATTAGCTTTATCGCTGTTTCTGGAAATATTACAAACATGTACGGTCTATGTCAATCAGAATTTGAACATAGTGTGGGCAGTTTTTCCCCTTGTCAACGAAGTGGCTGCTTTGCCCGATGAAGCAACAGCAAGTGTCATGACTTTCATATTCCGATCGTTATAGGACCATTTAAAGAAATCAAGGGAATATGACCAGCTCACCAAATGCAACTACCTTCCTACTCAACTCAGTGAAGATACGAGACATTCCTCCAACTTCCAAAGTCCAGCAACAGGCTTACGTGTATTCCCAGCCCGTAGATCTCTGGAATTTCAAAACTAGTTAAGATAAGTCCTTTGAAATCCAAAAGGGTTTTTCTTACCAGCCACGGCTCTTAGTCCTACTACCAACACTGAATTCTAATTGGGTGAGCAATTTGAATGGAAAATTTAATCAGAGACAAGATTTTGCTTATTCTTCCATTTACAAGAAAACTTTCCAATGCAATTACGACATTTACGGTCGAAACACAGAATCAGTAATATTGTAATATATGAAATAAGAGTAATTGAATTCATATTTAAATCTTCACTATTTCTCTCAAAAGAAATACATGAATGAAAACAAAGTGGTAACTTATTGTAATTGCAGTAAGCGTACAGCTCACTGAGATAAAATTTCTGAATAACTAGATTCTGAAAAAAACTACAGATCGATCAATTGGGCTGATATGGAATTCCAGTAAATAAAAAAATTAAATCTTACATACTCAGAACAAAATCTTAAATCTAGATTAAAATGTTCAGGAAAATCTACTTGTAGCTTGTCACTCGCAGTCCCTAGGATCCCTGGAGCCAGCTGTCTCATGGCTTGACTAAGCCTCCGGTGTGGGTCGATGTGAATCCTGGAAATCCTCGACAATTCTACGACTCCTATCGACTCTTTAATCAACAACTGCTTCCACCTGCTTTCTAGAAGGCGGTCCTAATCCATGGGATATGACACTCCGAAACAACTGTTAGTTATATCAATACTTCAGCGGTAAAAAAATCTGAGGGAAACAAATTCCCAAATCAATAAGATTGTCGAGAAACAAAAATGCAACAAAATTAAACGAAACCACTTACCCTGTTGATCAGGATTTTTCCGAAGCTTCTAATCTCAGACTGAAATGCAACGTGGCCTTATTAACCATTGACTGAAAATATATATCTGCCAAAGGAATTATGCCAAAATTTTATTGACACAATATTCCGAAATCTGGCGAAGAAAAAAAAGCCCACAACAATTGTGCATGGTTCAATTTTTTGCCAAGATTTTACCCTATAACTTTTCACTCGCCAAAAATTCTCAATTATATCTTCGCACGTAACGTTGAATATCGAAGAACCAGAATGCCCCTCCAGATGTCCCAAGAACATTCGAACCAGAACAAGCTAAAATGGACCGCGTCATAGCCCCCACCTCATCAATGATCTCAACCATAAATATTCGATTCGCATCGTCACACAAAAACAACCAAACAGATAATGGTATATCAGGAAGATATTTAATGCGGAAAATTTGAACAATTCAAAAGAACACAATAAATATTGAATATGAGTTTTCTGTATTATATAACAATAATTATTATACTTGATTTTTATTTCTTTTAGTTCATCAACATTTGGAATGGATCGTTCTCAACGGTTATAATTTAGAAAAGCCAACGAAAGATTTATGAAGCCTGTGATGAACGTTGGTTACGGTTGGTTATTCTCCAATAACCAACCGTAACATCTCAAGATAATCTTCATCTGCTCCCATTATGCTAATTCCTTATAGTTCCAGGAATTCGCGAGTCTACAGGGTCTCCCAAGTTCTAGTGCCTATTAGACATTTCTGGAGGACTGGACATATTTGAAATCTGAAAATTGGGATTACGATATTGCTAGAAATTCTCTATAGAGCTATAATATTTTCGAAGCCCAAGCACTTCCGGTTATACAGAGAGTGAAAATAAATTTGATTGAAAATTTTTTTTTTCAAATTTTGCATTCCTGTTATGATCACAAAGAACACAATTATATAGTAATCTTTACAAGAACAGGAAAAAGTGATTAACAGAAAACCTTGTGGAAAAACATACTTATTAATGCTCAAATAGCAAGTATTGCTCCATTATTTGAACGGAAGACTCCTGTGATCCTATTTTTCATCCATCTGCAGTGGTCGGACGATCTCTGAAAGAAATCTATAGGATCAGTATTGAACGTTGCTTCATCAGAAAGTAGTTCCATGTGTAAGATATTATAATCATCGTCAATCATGCTAATTGTTCGCATAGAAATCGCAAATCTATTTGCTATATCATTAGCAAACAATTCTTTAGGTAGGTTCAGAAGAAAAGGATAGAACTTTTGTTTCAGCATTATTCGGTTCACACTACTTTGTGAAAACTCAAATATTTCTCAGAGACCCACAACGTCTATAAGGTTCACCCTCTTGTCCGAAACCAACTACATTCAAGGCTTTAACCGCTGCAATATTTGCGTTAGTGATGTTGGATTCAACTTTCAAAATTTGTCAAAGTGAATACATCTTAACAAATTTCGCCAACAATTTCACAACAAGTTGCAAAATCGCGACTTGCAAGTTCAGGCAATTCAGTTATTGCTCACAAAACATACACATGCCCTATAATCACTCAGATTCACTGAAAGAAAAATATAATTACAGCAATGAGAAAATTCATGTATATGAATATGTATATCCCTGAACAAAACTTTCTATTTCTCACAGTTCATCTTGATTTACCACGATTTAGTTAATAACGGCTATATGATTCAATTCTTCATAACAGGAATAATACCGTTTTACAGCAAGTATTGAAGTGATTATACTATCGTAGTACTTTTGTATTACTGGTTTTGAAACTCTGTCTTACTACCGTAGTAAATTTGAATAACTGCGTTTGTAAATTGTAACTACGTATTATTATCATAGTAATCTGGTATAACTGCACTTGTAACTTTGTTTCACAACCATAGTTATATTGTATAACTACATTTGACTGCCATAGTGTACCTATTTTACCGCTCTTGTAATCTCATCTTAATGCCTTTATCAGCTTAATTTGCAATTTTAAGTAATTTTTAACTGCTATATTACAAACTGAGCTCATATGACAAAAAACAATGGCCAATTTAATTATATGTCTGTGCTTTAATGAATTTCTAATTTATTATTAAGACAAGTAATACATTTTTGTGCTATGGTGGCTCAGTCAGTAACATGGCAGTTAAATGAATTAACCAAAGTGCGCACTGAGAGATTAACCATATTATGAAGAGACTAAATTACATTACAGCAAATACTGAAAGTGTATCGAAGTATTTCAAATATAAGAGGTTTCTTGTCACAATACCATACTGAAAGACGAAAAAATAAATTATTACAGATGAACAAACACTGAGATTAAAGTTATCCATATAACGAAAATAAGATACTCAATTTCAATGATAAATTAACTGCACACTTTCTCAAATATTGGTAACAAAAATATATTCAAAACACCATACTATAGAGCAAACACATTCCAATGATAAGGAACAATTGATTCAACAGATGAACAATAATGTTCTATTTAAAGAAAATGACCTAATCTTTCAATAATTAATTATTTAAAATTTCGAGGAAAATTCAATTATCAATGTGATGAGTGCAATAGAAATTATATATGATTACATACTAGCATTCATTTGACTGATGAATTATTCATTCCGAACTCATGGTGGCCATTGTTTCAAGATCCAACGGCCAATATTATCATTATGGAAAATCAATGGTTAATGAATTCTGATTGATGCTCTAATAAGCATTAAGAATATAAGAGAACTACCTGTGAATTTTTTGATATAGTCTCCTAATCCCTAACTTTGCAATAAATTTGCAACTCTCCATTAGGAAGTTAAGAATTCTGCAAACTTCTGTTTGATATGTGCAGGAAGATTGATTGTAGACACACAAAACAAAAACGGTGATATTCCAATGTAAACACTACACACTTTGAACTACACTATGATGATGCTTGTTGATTAATATCATGAATAAACTAGGATTCATAATTCAAAAATTAGTTTAATCGTGTTAGCTGATCGTCTCAAGTCGAATAGACAAACGATGAGTGAATGCTATGAATCGGGTGGCGCTCAACCCTGTATTCGAGCATAATCGCTTATATACTACTGGTTTAATGAATCAACATTAACTGAAGTAGTAAATTTATGGAACTAAAGTATCTCGCATAGTATCGCTTAATTGTTATGGCTATTGGACGCAAGTTATAAAACTTTGGTTTACCGTGGCAATTCCGCATTTGAATGAGATAATGAAACACTTTCATTGGTTTAATAGGAAAACCGAAGTAAGATCTATTCAATAACTATAGCAAATCAATTTACTATGCCTATAGTGCTACTTAAACCGAACAGTAAGAAATATATCAACCCTAGTTAAAATATGTTTGGTAAACCTATCTCATTGAATCATTTCTTTCAGTGTTGAAATACAAATTTCTCAAACTTCGTCACAAAAATTATCAAACGTCCCGATAGGAAATATAAATCATCAAACAATTGAGTATTTCAATTTAATTGAATTATCAAAAAACAAATTTAAATTTACTTTTCTATACTTCTCAATACCATCTAGTTTTCTTCGAATCAAATTTGAAATTAAGCTCTTTAAGAATTAGTGCCTTTATCGAAGTTGAAATCCAATTTAATATTTCATTTTCAAAGATATCCACGTCAAAAAGAAGAGAGCTAAAAACAACTCAATTACAAAAAAAATTCAATGTCTTAAAAATCCACACAAGGCTACAATCAATTTTAGATAATCGGAAATGAATTGTCAATAAGGATTAATCCTACCCCAGTTCAACACTTCACCATTCACTTATAATTACCCTTATTTCACAACACTCTTAACTATTAATTCGTCGTTGGATCTGCAACTTGATTTCCTCTAGAGCGGTCTCCAATTTCTTTAAAAAAAAGCATCTCCGTCTTGTCGAAATGTACATATATCTAACTCAGATCAAAAGTCTAATTAATCACGGATTGAGCTTTTAAAATGTATGATTTTTATATGAATCGCCTAGGGGATGATTGAATTACTCTCCTAACATTAAGTCTTTCACGTATTTGGTTTTCAAAAACACTTGTTCTGATATTTACACAATGTATTCACAATACAACTCAAAGAAATATTTACAACTTCGACACCATTTAGTTTAACAAGTACCGCAATATACTCTAAGTTCGTCTAAGTCGGAATTCAATAAAATCGTCTCATGGATAAAAACTCGTATTCTCAAACCGTCTTAATTCTACCGTCTTCGTCTTATCCCTGCTCAGAACTCACTGTCCTTCCCTCGAATCCTCATACCCATGTACCTACTCTGTTTGCTCCCCCGCCCTTGGCTTGCCCTCGATCTCACAGGGTAGCGCAATGATTGGTGATTCTCTGGCTGAACTACCCCGCCTTAAACCAAAAGGATCCATGGGTACAAATCCACGGTTTTAAGGCAATTCCAGCATATAGTCGTTGTTATTATTGTACATCAAGAGCCCTTTGAGTGTTATAAAATGCATATAGAAATATCGCGTAAACCCCGACTTCCTTGAAGATGCCAGAGAGTTGGGGCTTGGTACATCTGTCAAAGATCGCTAACGGTATAGTACTGGGCTTCAGGTGACAGAGGGTTCAGAGAACGTCTGATGTATCGATAATGCGTCACTTGCGCGCTCAAAATGAAATCTTAATTCTAACTATACACAAGTAGAATTACAATCCTTCCTGAAATCCTACAGTTATTAATTAATTATTTCCGAAAATATGAGGGGTCAAACAACTCATATGTTGAATCATCATCGGACCCTCATGACGACTCCACGAAATTCACTTGCATCCTAGCACAAGGATCACTATAAAATGCCAGCTTACTTATGCACATGCGCAGTTCAATGAAAGTGTGCCAAATTCAGCTGGTACCCAAAACAACGAACAAGCTGTGTGCTCATGCGCAGACTGAAAAATGTCGGCACGAACACCCCAAATCAGAAATAATGCTATGCCCCCAAAACTGACATTTGCACAGAATTGCATGATTTCATGCATTTTCCTTTAAAACAGCATAATATTGACCTAGCACCAGACCCATGACCAGCAGACGTAAACCACTCCCAATATAAATCTTACAACCTAAAAATATCCAATTCTTCTTTGCGCATAAGTGTTCCATCCGTGGCTGAAAGTCCTCACAAAATTACGCACGTCACACAAAACTCCGATTCTCCAACACCAGTGGCTCAGTAGATATCGCAGCTGCAATCCAAGCATACACGGACTCTCTAGAGGATTCTATGGAGGCATATAATCCTCCTCTACAAAACCTCACTTCATTTAGACGAAAAATCCAGCAGTCAAATCACTATCCATCTGCTCATACGCAGATCGAAATGTCTGAAATTGGCAGTGTGAATTTCAAAAGGGGTCCAAAGACCACGGTATGGACACTACCCCTCGGAAACTACGCTATTTCCTCGAAACTGGCTTGCACAAAAACATATGTGACATGAGGTGGTAATATGGTATTCCACTCCCTCCTAAGTCGCTCAACTTCCACATGTCGTACTAAAATTGGAAATAATAATTCAGTGGATTTCACCCATTAACAAACTTAACCGAGATATATGTGCCCAAGCCTACCCTGCAAATCGGAACTCTTTTAGTGCTTACGAATGGCCGGCTGGAAGGACCGAGGATTTGATTTGACACCAGATTATTCGTCAGTGAGTAGAGCTCAATTTGAAACCATTTTCGAACAACAAAAAATGCCAAAATATGTGCATCTGGGAAAATGATAGCACGCTGCTCCTGGCGGAACAAGCGCGCAATAAAGTAGGTAGTTTCAGCCTTAGTCATATTTTTCGAATATCAAGTTGCACCTAAACGTCAAGGTCCTCAGCTCAGGATTTTTCGAAATATCCCCATATAACATGTAGCAAACCTGTATCGTAATATCGTATTTGAAAATAATAATTCGTGCAGGAAAACCTTGGACGCAAGAAATGAGATTTTCACTAACGTTATAGCGTCAATGTAACATGATTCTGTTTTTATCACATAATCTAAATTAATGACGTCTAATTCGATGTATGACGGCGGGGTCTGAGACAAAACCCCTTTGGGCCCATACGACATGGCAAACAATAATACATTCATGCATCGGCATGAATAAACTATCTACACTCTGCAGATTTCCCCAGCAGAGAGCAGAGAAGTTTGTCAAACCCCATAGCTCAACATTTACATATTCTGTTGAGACGAGAGGGAAAATCCAAGTATGATACAATCTCATTTGTTTCATGAAACCAAATCCATTTCCTAAGTTGTATGAATGTAACAATCATCGGAAATGCAGAAATAAGAGAATCCTTAGAGGTATTTATTCCATTTCAGTATATTCTAGTCTTACATAAGAGAATAACATTCATTTTAAATATTCTGAAATAAATCAATTTAATTTCGATTAATAAAAACGAATGAACGAATAATATCATTAAAGTGTTAACATTTCACGACATTTCAGATCTGTAAGTAAGCTCCCATAGCATCGCAGCGCACCCAGTGTCCTTTTTCTCTCTTATATATTTTTGACGATTCGAATATTAGAGAAAGAATACTAGGTCAAAAATTCAAATGTAAGAAGGGACCTTTAATTTTTTTTTAAAAGCAATGCCGTAAAGTCAGGTGATTTTGGGTGCGCCTTCTCTTGCCTATTCACTCCTCACACACCCTTAGGAAATAATGGATGAACCTTCTTTTTTCAACCCAGCAGAAAATTTCAATTCGATCGGATCTGTTTTTCTGAAAATATTGGGAAATAGTCATCAGATTTTGAATGATTTTCAAAATTATTGAATGCACAAGCTCGGAATCACCGAAGGTAGATTTTGAAAACTATGAAAGTGGCGTGAACGGTGAATATCACGACGAAAAGGGAGAGAACGGACGTATCGTCTAGATTGGAAGGCCGCGAGTCTGAAAAAACACCCGTTTGAAAAATCATTTCCTGAGAAGTCGCGAGACTGGCGAAATCAATGAAAGCGGGGTCGCTCGAATCTCTAGAAGTATTTCGTTCGGGACGGAGGCCGGTTGTAAACGGTATGCATCCACAGAAGAAATATCGACGGATAAACGTATGGGGCCAATTTTTCCGTTCATTTTCTACGAGCCTTTGAAGATCGCCAAATGGAGAAAAATTGACAATTTTGATGAGAACACCGAAATAAAACTTCCCAAGGCTAATCGAAGTTGACTGATCCTCTGGAACTAAGTTGAAGGTGTTGTGCACCCGATTCTTAGGCCAGCCAATCACGATTAATCGTTCGATTTCAAATCATTCGATCAAACGTTCGATTAAATCTTCTCATACACGCTTCGGTTTACCTTCCGATTTTGGCTTCGATTCACCTTCCAGATAGAAAGTGACAAGTGCGCCTTGTCAGAATACCTTTGAATCGATGCCTATATTTATTTATTAATGTAAGAATTTTTCTGAGATCGTAGCATTCATTGAATTAATCCCGCACACACGCTGTGGAAGTAATCCGAATGGATTGTTTATTTCCGATTCGATGGCTTGTGCAAGCCAAGAAATCGGATGGTTTAGTCGGCATATACAGGATGAGTCTTTGATTTGTACATACAATTCAACCATATATTCCTCTCATCAAATAAAACACTCTTTTCATTCACCATTTTTCCAGATTCAGCACAAGAAAGAAGATACAGGCTGTTGAAATTTGAAAAAACATCACTTTTTGCGCGTATGTTTTCTTTCGTAGCTTTGTCATGGTTATTCAGGATTGAATGAATTTTGGTATGACTATAACTATGGCACATAATCTTCAATTAACTGTTTTTCCCTACTTCTACTGGTTTCTTCGTTATAGACTCGTGAATTCCTAAAACTATGGGAAATTAGCATAATAAAAGCAGACCAAGGTTATCTTGAGTGACTTCCGAAATACTCACTCATTTGGTCAGTAATATCAATCATTCTAAGCCTAAGATTTCAATCTACGCAGTGGCTGATTTACAGATTTGCCACCCGTAGGCTATTAATTCTACACACCACAAATATTTCAATTTCTCTCTAATTTTCGAAATTCGTATTTTGTGTGTAATATTTTTTTTTCAATATGTAAGTCGAAATAAAAAATGTATGAACTAAATTTTCCAATATGCCGCCCCTTGAAATTTGTCGCCCTAGGCTCCACCCTACTCAGACTGCTTGTAAATCTACCACTGAACATACGCTTTTGTCTTGTAGACAATTCCAGAAAAGATTTACGTCTCTTATACAGGGTGTTTCAAAAAAAGGTGACCCCCTCTCTAGGATAGGTAGAAAACTGAAAAATAATTGGGGTTTGCTCAGTAAAAAATTTTCGTAACGCCATCCGTATTCAAGATACAGGGCGTTGAAGAAAAAAAAATTATACACATTTTTTAAAATTTTGCAGAAACTACTGGCAACATTGTAATGAAATTTTATACGAATATGTTTTGGAAGCTGATACATCCAATGAATTCGTTTTTATGTCTGACTCTCCTAGAGGGCGCTAGTTACACGGTTCGTACCAAGTAGTATTAAACATAACTTTTTTATTATTAGATTTATTGAGCAAAATTTCAAGCGTACTTAAACATCATTCAATTTTACACAAAAAAGGTACTCTTGGTAAAACTCGATAATGTGTACCGTTCTCGGAGTATTTTGATTTGAAAATTCTACACGGCAATAGCATTTTCTCTGAAATTTCAGTTGCCATGGAAAACTGTCTTTCATTTAATGGTTGTGACGTTGATTCAAGAATAATTACATTTCTATTGTTAAATTAGATATTGTTAATCAAAATGTATTCAAATTTTGAATACACTGACATGTTATTAACCTTAGGAGAGTGTTTAGGAAACGCTAGTGCAGCTGTTATGCGTTATTCAGAAAAGTTTCCTCGAAGAAACTTTCCAAGTAAAAATACATTTAGAGCAATTGAACGACGTTGTCGAGAAACTGGGAGTGTGAGACCTAAAAAAATAAATTCTGGTAGGCCAAGAATAACAAGAACCATTAATAAAGAAAATGTGATTTTAAATTTAGTTGATCAAAATCCAACAGTTAGCGTAAGGGATGTGGCAAGACAAACAAATACGTCTTCTTCAAGTACTTGGAGGATACTTAAAGAGCAGCAGCTACATCCTTATCATTACAGACAAGTCCAAGAGCTCTTGCCAGACGATCTACCGGTTAGAATGGATTTTTGTCGAACATTACAAGAAAGGACAGCCATCAATCCAAATTTTTTAAAATGTATACTTTTTACGGACGAGGCCAGTTTTACGCGACAAGGTATGTTTAACTCCCATAATGCACACTACTGGAGTGATGAGAATCCACATGTCAAAAGGGTAGCACATTACCAACACTCATTTAAAGTTAATGTTTGGGCAGCAACTTTAGGCAACAAGTTAATAGGTTATCACATTCTACCTGGAAATTTAAATGGTGATATGTACCTGGACTTTTTAAGTAATCATTTATTCGAGATATTAGAAAATTTAACGGTAAACGAGCGAAGATATCTAATTTTTATGCACGATGGAGCTCCACCGCACTTTGATAGAAGGTGTCGTAATTGGTTGAGTAACCATTTTCCGAATCGATGGATTGGTAGAGGTGCAGAAGCTCCAATTCATTGGCCTCCTCGGTCATGTGATTTTAATCCCTTGGATTACACAGTTTGGTCGTATCTTAAAGAAAAAGTTTATGCTGCAGAGGTAAATTCACCTCAAGATTTGAAAGATAGAATACAACGTCACTTTAATGATCTCACAGCTGACTCCCAACCATTTAGAAGATTAATGGATTCTTTAGAAAAAAGGATAGCCTTGTGTATTCGTGAAAACGGAGGACATTTTGAACACCTACTCTAATTGAAATCATATTAATGTTATTAGCCATTTTTTGAATTTTCTGATTTTTGTGTGAAATTGAATGATGTTTAAGTCCGCTTGAAATTTTGCTCAATAAATCTAATATTAAAAAAGTTATGTTCAATACTAATATCTAATTTAACAATAGAAATGTAATTATTGTTGAATCAACGTTAAAACTATTAAATGAAAGACAGTTCTCCATGGCAACTCAAATTTCAGAGAAAATGCTATTGCCGTGTAGAATTCATCGGTTATTACTTCATAATTTTCAAATCAAAATACTCCGAAAACGGTACGCAGTATCGAGTTTTACCAAGAGTACCTTTTTTGTGTGAAATTGAATGATGTTTAAGTACGCTTGAAATTTTGCTCAATAAATCTAATAATAAAAAAGTTATGTTCCATACTACTTGGTACGAACCGTGTAACTAGCGCCCTCTAGGAGAGTCAGACATAAAAAGGAATTCATTGGATGTATCAGCTTCCAAAACATATTCGTATAAAATTTCATTACAATGTTGCCCGTAGTTTCTGCAATATTTTAAAAAATGTGTATAATTTTTTTTTTTTCAACGCCCTGTATCTTGAATACGGATGGCGTTACGAAAATTTTTTACTGAGCAAACCCCAATTATTTTTCAGTTTTCTACCTATCCTAGAGAGGGGGTCACCTTTTTTTGAAACACCCTGTATTGTATATTATAAATAATAGGCTACCGACTTCGAAAGTTTCGAATAAAAACAGTATCTATCTATATAAACATTATAAACCGTATAATATCTCACCAGAGTTGATATTTCCTCTCCAAGTTATAGGTGTGTTACCCCTGTCCAATTTACAGATCTCTCGTTTATTTGAGCACGTGTTTCTTCAGGTCGTTAATAACACCTACGTCACCTGCAAAAATATTTAATATTTCTCAGTCTTTGGAATGCATATTCACGAGTAATGCAAGACTTAACTATAGCTTACGTATAATTAATTAATTATTGGAAAATGCACTCAAGTATGATATAAAACTTACCCGAATTTGTTCACCAGAAGACATTCATGGAAGTTTACTCAGCGAATTTAGATTAACTCTACACTATGTAATCAAAGATAAGACTGGCACAATATATTTATTCCAAATAATTAACTCTCTCATAACAGACTAAATTCGGGATAAGAATATCAGGAATTAAACATCCACATGACAAGGCGTCGTTCAGAACGGAAGAGTGCCAACCCAAGACTGCCAATATGGCGGTTTGTTTTGCAAGTCAAGCTAATAACATATCAATCTTGCATTTCCAGCAATATATCCAGAATATAAAAAAAGTTACCTACATTACAAAAATAATATGTATGTTACATCGTTGTTATATATATGGTTTACATATCTGCGAATATAAATATGTTACATAAATATCATATGTTTCCAGATGGTAGAATTGTTATATGCTTTTGATATGTAGCAAATACATAACTCAGGTTATATTATTCTATCAATGTAACAGATTTATAAAAAGATCAATGTTCTCAAACTTATACAATGGTATATTAATTTTCATACATATCAGATATATATCTTATTCATACCACAGAGCTGTAACTAGAACGGGTGTGTTTGCTGGTCTCCTTTTAGAACATTAAATTATTCTTCATCATTTCTCCTAAAACGTACCGTTTTCTAGATAGTCTTCGGTGAATGTCATGAAGTATGGAAAAAATTACAGAAATTTACCTGCTTTTATCAATCCGAACCTGGAAAACAATCACAGATGATCTGCTCGAATGATAGCTTAGACTGAGTATTGATTTCAAAGTTGACACTTATAGAAATTCAATTCAATCTCGCTTGTTTTCAAATTGATTGGTTATAATTACCATCTTAAAAAGGGATAAATTGATAAGAACTTTTTCAAATAGTTCGCACGGTAGTTATCTTTTGGAAAAGAGATAAATAGACTTCCCATGATCTGTATTCATCTATGTATGCACAATAGTGGATATGAAACTAATAAATTATCTGTTATCCATGCCATCTAAACAATAATTTTCATACTGCTTTGATTCTGCACAATCATCCTAAGGATTTCTCTAATATATGGAACATAATTTTATAGTTTTCAACAGATATAACTCACGTCACTGCATAGTTGAATCTTATCAGTTTATGAGTATATTAGTTGGCATAAGGTAAATACCAACAATAAGTATGATTCCACCTATTCATCTCAATTATTCTTGACGAGAAATGTAAATATGAAGAACCACCGGCAACCGGCGTAATATTCTAAGGTTAGAACATAGAACAGGTTAGATTAGATTATTATCTTTCTGTGCTTGCTTCTGTCACAGTATAATAAAATATGATTTTACTGTGTCTATACGAGGTCGTCACCACAAAATATATAGTCATTTGCATTTAGATTTTTTAGAGAACACATATTACAGATTGTTTATCTCAATTCAATAGAGTAGAGGTTTCAATAAATGTTGTTTAGTTGGTTGGATACCTATTTATATATTCGTTTATATGATGCTAATTAAAATATGTAAGAAATGTGAAAATAGTCAAAAAAGATATTGTGGATAATCTAATAGTGGTTATTCAAAGAAAATAATATTGGAGTCAGTGTTTTTATATTCAAATAGAGCTTTTTTCAAAAATGCAGCTTGAATATTTTTCAAAACCATTTCACTTCAGTGAGTAAATAAGATTTCTCAACCAATTTCATAGAATTTCGAGCATCAGATTATAAAGCATTCATTTAATTATGCGATATTGAATCCAGTGAGTATTTCTGTGTTCAACACTTACAGACAGTTGAGGGTTGGCTTTGCACATTGTGAAATATTTAAACGCTAATAACTTTTCACCTCAGCCGAATCTGGAAACATGGTAAATGAAAAAGTTGTTCTATTTTTTGAGAGGAATCCACGGTTGAAAATAATGTACAACTTAAAGACTCACCCTGTATACTTCGATTCATTGTTGGGTATAATATTGAACGATTGAAGTGAACACTTTATTTCCGCTATTCTATTTTATCGGAAATAAAGTGTTCACTTTAATCGTTCATAATGTAAAGACCGTCAAGTAAAGACCGAAAGAATCAAATATTTAATATCGAACAATAAATCCAACGATTGATCGTTAAGTTTGTGACTGTCCTGAGAAGAGCGATAGCAACTCATCGAATTAATGCACATCTCTAATTTTGTGAAACAACTCAACCTTCCGAATTCAGAATGAAGTTACTTTTCGTAGAATATAGAAGAAATTAACAAAAATCGATCGATTGTGGATCTGAAACGTGCCGAGAATTATTTAGGATCGACAAAAACCGTTGGATTCTATTTAGAATAATTGCACTTCCAACGAAAATTGATATTTTTGACGGTAACTATCCGGCAGTTGTTTATGTTGGTTAATTTGAATTGAATAATGAGTCCTTCAAGCTCAGCGGATAGAGCGAGTCGGAGATCTAGTCCAAGGGTAGTCGACATAATTTACTGTTGGGTCAAAGATTAACAATGCTGAGCCTGAGCTGGCTCGAGGATACAGTAACAAAGTCGACAACTTACACAACTGACTCTCTTTCTGACAAGCTCATAGTTGCTTGTGGGGGATCTCCTTGGGGAAGTAATAAATAAATCGGTCAATCGCTCAAAATCGTATATCGCCCTAAAAAAATAGCAAATGCAATGGTTGAACGAAAAAAATAACTATATCCCAAATGCCAATGCCTATTCGAATCCTTAGCAGGTGAAATCTCAACACTAAAAATCCCAACCTAATGCCTGAAGGGCCAAACTCTATTATTGCAAATAAACTCCAAAAGGGCCAATCTATGAACTCTCAAATATATGCCTGAATTGCCAAACTATTATCTCCTAAATACATACAAGACGAGCTATCTATTAAACCACACCAAATACCCTGAAAACAGTTGCTCCGCTGAAATAATTGTTTATGAATCAAATGGCAGATTTCCAACAATACAATAGGGAATAGTTATATATGTAAAGGAGAACTATGCAAAACTCAAATCCTGATTACCTTGCTACGATGAGTATGAAGAAGGCACCAGATTCCAGATATTCATAAATTCCCAAATATTAAACCTATGGAAGGGTTGGTGGTATGGATGGTAAATCCCATCGTCGCATAAAGTAGCAGTGTCTAGGAAGTTACCACTTTCCAATGGATATCAACGAAGATGATATGACGTTCAGCAGCATGAATATCAGCTCGTGAATAGCCGTATCTTGAAAGCCACTGATGTTCTGAGGATATATCTCTAAGGATTGGAGTCCTCCTGGAATGTTTAATTATCATGTATAAAACGTTATTCCCAAATATACTCAAAATCACAATATTCCTCAGGGAATTATTCAAATTGAAGTAATAATCTTCTTCAATTCTAAAACACTTTCCATAGACGACAACTTTTTCCTATATCTCAGAACCGTAAACCTCTTATTTTATTCCTACCATGGAATAGAACATATCAATTCTCAAAACAAACTTTTAAGACCAAGAAGAAGAACAAAAACAAGTCGAAAAATTGTTGAATATCTCACGGGTGCGATCGTAGACGACCTTGTATATACGAAATAAGGAGTTCTATAAATACAAATCTCAAATAAATCATTGCCTGTCGTAAATCAACCACAACAAAAATTATGGAACCTAGCCCCATTTGAGAGTCCGATACCACCAAAGTCTCTGTACGACTCTCAGTACAATCTCACAAGAGAATATCAATAACACCATTTAAAGAGCTAATACGAAATATAAATACGGAATGCAATAAAGGACTAGAAAATAATTACTTAACGTTGAGTTAATCTGAAAAAGATAATCCGCCGTATTCACAAAGCATTCAATCTCCGTTAAATCCTAACTGAGGTCCTCAGTTAAGGATAAATTGGGGATAATAAGCAACAATAAGGGATAGGGGTAGTGAAACAGGCCTGTTTCACCACCGTTAAATACGTAAACTGAGGTTGCGATTCTTATTTATCCTTAACTGAGGACCTCAGTTAGGACTTAACGGAGATTCAAACTCTTAACAATGCTTTGTGAATACGGCGGAATGTTTCGAACAAGGAAAACAAGTAATAATGAGGAAATATATTCGCGTTGAGTTGAATTCAGAAAAAGGTGAATATATTGACTATGAAAAACAATTAATGATTCAAATTAAACGTTACACTGGCCATTAGTATTGCTGTAGGTTGAAATAAACAAAAGATTGTGGCTTGGGGACCCTTGTTACGAACGCAATAGCTTACACCTATTCTTCAAATCCAAATATATTTAATACGGCTGTTCCGAATATAGTTGTTTATAAATTTGTCCCAAAAAAAGGCCATCCCAAATGACTCAAACGTTGGCTCAGCACCAGGGATACTCCAGCACTTCACAGATTTCTGACTTTATGCGACCAAAATCTGCAACAGCAACAGACTGGAGAGCTGAGTGAAATAAGAACCGAAGAGTTTAGACATACCCTGAAGAACAAGAATGACTTCATGGCACCTGGAGTGGATAGCATTCTGAACTACTGGTGGAAAAACTTTCCAGCTACTCACCACCACCTGGCTAGAATACTCAGTGAGATAATAATTCACCGTGAGCCAATTCATTCATGGTTGGTAGAATGCAGAACTGTACTGATACGGAAATTAGCTGTTCTAGGACAGCCAAACAACTACCACCCAATCGTGTGTTTCAACCATATACGTATTAGATATATACCGCGTATGTCGAATAAAAGTTGAAGCTTCCTCAGATAGCCATGAAATTCCGAAATCATGTCCTTAAACTACTTCTGCGCATGCGCGAAAGTCGTTGGCCGAAATTTATAGGTTAACGTTAATTGTTGTCATATTTGAATCCCATTATTTGGTTGATGTCTTCCTGTTTTGTTTAGTTTTTGTGAATTTTTAATGTGGTTTTTGAAGTTTTACTGGTAGTTTGGACCATATAATGAGAGAAAGAAGATGTTTCGCTTCTGGAAAGGGCTCAAAGGATGTATTGTTAGAGAAGCGAATAAATATTTCGTGAAGAAACATACAGTAACAGCCTTTATGATGAATTGGCAGTTCAGCAAGAGCAGTTTGATATGAACATGGATATTTTTAATATGAAAGGTTTTTCAATTTAGATCTTCATTAAATTTACGAAGCGACATCGATCGATTGTTGAGCAATTTTAGGAACGAAAAAGTCTCGGGTTGTGTTTTGAATTTACATATTTGGAGAGGACAATTGTAGGAGTTGCTATTTGTGGAGGAGGACTAAAATAATAATATAGGCTCACTCAGCGCTTGGCTATTCACATAATCTTTATAATTCACGTACAATTTCACTTTGAACTACGGAAATAATTGTTTAGTCTCCTAATCGCTTGAAATAGAATACTATTCCAGTGATTTCCGAATAATAGTTTTTTAACATGAATTATACAATTCATATTTGTTTATTTGTGAAATTATAATAAAATTATATATGAAAATGGCATTTAAGAGAAGATAAGTAAATTCTCCTGAATTGATGAAGATGACAGTGTAGAAAAGGCACAATAGAATGGTAAAGTTCATTTCAATATATTTTAAATACTATTTTAATATTGAAACAATATTTTGTTTTTGTACCAATTCCCTAAAAAAATTAAACTAAAATAGCTACTTGCAATTTTACTGTTGAAGCATCAACTTCATATTCTAATTTGGTTGAGTTGAAATAGTTCTGAAGCTAAATCAAATGCTTTTTAGCTTTATTGAAGACAAATTTGTTTCAAGCCAATTATCATTATCAGGAGCTTTGCTATTCACTTATTTATTGATAGTTTTTCCAATTAACTTGTGGAAGAAGCAAGATCATCCTCTAATTTTAGTAAGTTGAAAAAGTTACATAATGGAGGAGATACAAATGTAGTAATTAAATCAATTAGCTCTATTGTAGGCAAATTTGTTTTGAAAAAAATATATATTTAAATTTTATTGACTGATAGATGTTCTATCTTTCTTTTCTATTTTATTTTTAGACTATATAGGTACTTTGAAATTGCAATTAATTTTTTGTGTGTTAGTACCTTGTTGTTTATTAAAACTGAAATTAATTTATTGAATGGTTTCTTTCTGGGTTTTCTCTCCAGAACTCTGAAAAATATCTATAAAATAAAAAAAATATGATTTTGTGAATTGCTTCAATGATGAAACAACTATGTCATAACGTATCAGAGTCTATATCAGACTCCTTTTATTAATATGGGTTGTGCTGGGCAGACGAAACCCGCCCCTCCACTGCGACCAATCGGTCTATTGTGGCACACCTTTAGTATATAATCTATACTTCACCCACAAGCTCAAGTCTCTTGATGAGGGATATGAGTCTGGTGGGTGAGAACTTGTCCAGTTCCCTCAGTGTCAGTTTGTGGACTCCAAGTTCCTCCAATCTGATCCTGTCCCCAGCGGGGCAGTCACACATGATGTGTTCGATAGACTCGTCGTCCTCCAGGCAAAGTCTGCACTCGGAGTCCTCAGTCAACCCCAGTGTATTGAGGTGTTTCCTGAGGCCACAATGGCCCGTGTATACAGCTGTAAGGATTCTCAGGTCCACCCTAGAGAATTTGAGCCATTTTCTGGCTCTTTCAGCTGATATACCAGTAATTGTTGAGCGAGCATGTCTGTGTCCAGGTATGCTGCTCCAGATTTCTTGGACCTTTTGGCCCACCCATCTGTTGTTTTCCTTCGTGGCTGTTCTGAGAGAGATGCTGCAGGCCGGTTCAGGTCCAATGAGCCCCATGGAAGCCCCCCCGTGCCGCCAATGAGTCCGCGATCTCATTACCATTTATGACTGAGTGGCCCGGGACCCACAAGAGCTGCATCCTGCAGCATCCTCCAAGTTCAGCGATTGTGGTCCAGCAATCCTGCACAAGCAGGGATTTGCAGTTGTATGAAGTCAGACTCCTTCGTCAGACAATTCTCGAATTCCAGAATAGCTATGAACAAAAAATAATTCTGAAGATATTTGTTAAGTGTCTGATATAAATTCTGAAACGTTACAAAATAGTTGTTTCATCTTTAATGTTGTTTCATTATTGTTTGTTAGGCAACATTGTTCGATAGATTCAGATTGCTTCTGACAATTATCTTGTGTTTCTTACGCAGAAGCAATTCACAAAATTTGTATTATAGGTATTCGTATTGAAGCAACTTCTTTCTCCTTTTTTTATCCAAAACTGAACCTCAATCCAAAGAAACCAGATATTATATATCTTTATATGTAGATAATTAACCCGCTCAAGCTCTTCGATAGCTTATGAGGGGTCTCCTTGGGAAAGACCTAGGAGGATCAGTGTAATAATCATAATAATAATTATGGGCTTCTGACAAAGCAGTATCAGGTATATCTTTTGTAACTGATATTGTTTTGTCAGCAATTAACTACATGAATAATCATTGGAGAAACCTATTCGTTTTCTGAGGAAGGAATCCATATTGAAGCAAGAAATGCCCATCAATATTTTAGCTAATTTTGTAAACAAATTCAATATTTACAAATCACAACACTCATGGGGTGACAGAGTTTTTTTGCTGAGGTTTTTCCCTAAGCTCTTGTATCATGCTTCGATTTGTATGGTTTCCCGTTACACGAACATCTGCAAACACATATAAAGCTCTCAATCAAAATAATATTATACTGGAGTAAATAAAGATCCAGAAATAATATATTTCAATGTATATTAATGTATGATTATTGACATAATACATAATTATATACAAATTGAAATCAATAAATGGTATTCTAAAAAATGGAGTTTTACATTTCATATTATTAAAGCCTAGAGAATCTTCTACTGGCAGATCACTGGAAGTATAAATTTATATGAATAATTATATTTTTTATTTCTTCGGGATTGTGTCCCTATCCAAGACCTTATATAAAAAAATAAAGAACAAATCTTCAAAGAAGGAGAAGCAATTTTCAGAAGAAATGGTAAAATTTCAGTTGACCCTCCAATTTTATTCCTCTAAAGCATACGACTATCTACGAAGAACATGGAAAAATGGTCTCATCCATTGACATTACGCTCATGGTATAATGTAGTCTCTGGAAAGCTAGGTTTTAATGGCAGTTGGAAAGTTCCCTTGAGTTATTTTCTAATAAAAAGTCTTGGTGCAAATGAATGGGCCAAGTTGTTGTTGAAATGTTTCAACTACTTTATGAAACGAAAGCTCACATCAACTTCGTCACATTTGAAGCAGCTGCATCGAATTTGGCAATGTTTTCACGCCCTGTTGGCAATATTGATTCATTTTCATACAATTTTAAACCACATATAATCAGCCCATTTTGTAAAGAAAAAATTCGATATTTTTAAATGCTTGAAACATGGTTAAATTGATAAGGAATATTCTAGGTGCCTGTAAAATTCTGTCCCAAAATAATAAAATCATCAAAGGGGCTTATTTTGGTCGCTTGGTAAGCATCCAGAAGAGGGAAGGTTTGCATGTTGCAAATAAAATTGGGATGAAGAATATCAATTTCACTCAGAATAAGATGTCAGTGGAATTAGCAGCTCAGATATTGAGCAACAGCGTTGCGAATGCATTCTAATTTTGTTTGCAAAAGTATGAAGGAAGTGAGGCAGCTATAGAATTTTGCATGATGCATTCGATATTTTGAAAGTAAAAAATAAATTTATAAGAAACCAGTATCGTGTGCCCCTACAATGTAGAATGAAGTCAGGTATACATGAAGTTTATATGGAAAACTGGCCCATTGGGTATAATTATAGATCTGCAAAATATGATATTATTTGAAATTTTACAACAAAAAAAAGTTGATCATCTACTGACATTCAAACTATCTCAAGATTCCATAGAAAGGCAGATCTCAAGATTCCTTGAAATTTTGCAAGCTTCTTTGCGATGGATAAAAAGTCAAGAATCTATTGAGGATGAGGAAGATGTACTTGTTAGTGAATTTCAGCACGATTTTTTGAGGACAATGTGGTCATTAGCAGCTTTTGTTGAAAATCATCAAAAAGAACTGCTTTCATACCATCTGATGATAGGTTGTCCAGGTGGTTGAGGCATGGTTAGTCATCTCTTAATCCTGTCAAATCCAAGGCTGTATCATTGGTTCTAGGAGCACTTTGTTTTTTACCCAAGCAGGTCGCTGCCCTCACCTGGAACCTTCCTCTTTTATCAAGGCTTGGGACCGGATATGAAGTCACTGAGCTACTCGATCCACCAGCTCCTAACATAGGCAGAGTTGAAAATATTGTGCATTATATCGTAGGCTTCCTCGTGGCAAATTTAATTAAGAAGACATGTTACATGTCAGACTTGCATTGATAATTTAATATCAATAAATATTGCAAACCATACAAAATCATCTGTATATTGAGAAATAGAGGGCCATATTTGTTTACACCTTCAGACGGGATACATATATGCCAAATAACAGAGAGTTATTCGAAAAAATAAAGGAATCTAATTAACCAAATCAAATATAGTCAATTCTTTAATTAATCCTGAATTCAGGAAATCCATAGAATGAATTTGGATAGGCAAGTCTTGAGAAAACCCATGAAAAAGCTGTCTTTAGGGAATGAATAAACCCCCCAAAAGATTGTTCAATCAATAATTGATACTGATACTATGAATGATATAACTCTTACTGAATTTGGAACTGTAAATGGCTACGGACAGACCATATTTCTACTCATTTTTCTAAGAATGTAGTGAAATGGAATTTTATTTACCCCTCGTTGTTATGTTGATCCAACATGTGGTAATGCTATGTTGTTTATTCTCATTGGTATTTCTATTACTAGAGTACCACACGTATATAGTGCGTTTCACTGACTAGACACCAAATGTCAGACGAAAATATTCATATATCCAAAGCCATAACTAGTGCATCAAAATTCAGAATGTTTTAAATTACTAACCACATAAGTGCATATATCTTCCTCATGCAAACAATTCTATCCGCCTGTTGGAACAACGGATTGGAAGATTACTACACGTTCCCTTACTATGACCAACAATCTGAATCATTCTATGGATATCTTTTCACAAACAATGGACACCTTCAGAAAAGCCATGTTATCTTGTATCTCTGGAAATTTAACTGTCATAACTTTTTTTTGCTTAGTTATAAGTTTAAAGAGGATTTCCCGTGTAGCATACGCTGTATGTATCTGAAAAAATAAATAAACTAACTTCAAGTCCATGTCATATTATTCAGAATGATTTATTACGTAGTTGTATCGGTCTACATCCAGATTGGGTTTCGGGTACCTTGGAGAATCTTCTCTGCTTGTTGAAGGAAGAAGCGATAATAAAGAAAAAGATACCCTTCAATATTTAATATTTCAGCATATTTTGTTAACGATTTCAATTTTCATAAATCTTAACACTAACGGGGAGATAGGGTTTTTTTGCTGAGGTTTTTTCCCTAAGCTCTAGAATCATATATCAAATTATATGGTACCCCGTTACACTAACCTCTGCTAACACTTTTTTCATACACATGCTTTATTGTTAGATAAATAACAAATTGTAATGCTCAAGTTCAAAAGAATATATATATATATCGGTCTACATTCAACATGAACAAGCTTTCCAAAGCAAAAAGACTTCACGTCAGTGCTTTTAAGGACACCGGTTTTTTATATAGTATTTAATATTCTATTTTCCAAAATCTTTCTTCTTCTGCTTCGAACAATAAGAATAAACTCATAAAAATAATATTAAGTAGTTCCATTTCCTAGATTAAAGTATTGACCAGCCCTTATATATGTTAACTTTTTGATATAGAATCTTCATTAGAATTTTCCCAAGTGGCATATGAGAGGAATTATCCAGGCTTATAGTTTTTAATCTACAAGTAAAAAAAGCTTGAGTATTCAGTAAAACACTCATGTTGCTTGAAACATGCTAATTATATCCAAAACAAGTAGTTCAAAATGAATGCAAATCATAATGTGTTGGCAAAAAGGAAAAATGAATGATTTACTGTCACACGAAAGTGTTCACAATACGTACCAAAAGTTTTATATCTTCAATAGCAAGAAAGTATGTTTACATAAAATTTTCCAGACTTCCCTTCTCGGATATTTTGTATTTCTATCCAATTGTTTGATGCATAGTTAGATAAAAACTCATTTATATATAAGTCTCATGTGAAAATTCCTTCTCGAGTTTCAGAGAGCCAAAGTCAAGGTAATGTAGAATCCATTCGGACTACTACCGATAAACAGGTTTGGACTTCCAAATTGACTGCCAGGAAGATTTTTATTCGATCTAGGTCACTATTTTGTGAAATTAGCGAGAGAACACAATTTTGGAAACAGATTTCTCACATTTCGGAAAACACATTACATATCTCGTTTTGACGTTTTCAAATATTCGAATAAGATTTGTTGGTTATGTATATGTATGTATGTAAATTCTCGAACAAACAGAGCCCCAAATTAGTAACCCCCTATTTGGGGAGGTTTGAACATAGGCTCAGCACAGTAAGGCTATGTACCCAATCTCGGTAATATTCTTTGTCGTATATCCTGGTGTCCCTGGGGCCAACGGGAGTCTCGGATGATCCGATCACCAGGAATGTTATAATCTCGTGTACGCTCACAATTCAACAATCACCAAACATCTTGACAATCGTTCCAAATTTTCACAAATTACAATAACACTTATCACATTTAATAATCTTAGTCGTTCTTATTAATATATTTTCCAATTTTATACTAAATTTTGGAGTTCCAAACTGGGAGGCGGGGAAAGTAGACATCCCGCCGTAACGACCATTTTGGAACTCCCAACCATTTGTTGGTTATGTTTTCAAATCATTTTGACATACTCTGCGCATACGCAGTAACGTTGTAAGGACATGACCTTGAATTGTTCGAGCTTCAATTTTAAGGAAGGAATGTTCTGATGTACGCAGTATATGTCTATTAGGTATATGGTTTCAACACGATGTAAAAAATTCTCACAAGTTTTCTTCATCATCGGCTACTGGAGTTCATTTGAACAGTGTGGAATCAAATCTACGAACGAAGGGGATCAAGGAAATGAGTACAGGGGCACAAGGACAACCTTTTTTATAGACAAGAACATTTGTCAAGATGCGAGATACTACAAGCGCGACCTACACACATCATGGTTAGATTACGCGAAAACTTTTGACACATCGACGCACAGCTTAATAATCCAGCTGCTAGAGATGCTCTGAATCTATCCTAACATCGCCCATGTGATGAAAAGCTTTACGGCACTATGGAAAACTAAGTTCGCCGTTCGATCTCAAGGTCGAGATACAGGCGAGACGTATTTCGAGGAGACTTGCTAAGTACGCTATTGTTCTGCATAACACTAATATCATTAACAACTGAGTTGAGAGCAAGCAGAATAAGGTAAAAGGCCCGGCCACCAGGCAGCAGAGAACACCTCAGCAATAGGAAAGTCACTCAGTTTGGATAAATGTGTTATTTTTCATCTATGTAAAGGAAGAACTGGAGAGACAGGAGAACACATTGAATCAGCTTTCGACACCTCGAAGAGGGAGAAACTTACAAATTTCTTGGAATGAAACAAAGAGGCGCGCTGTAGAGAACCCAAATCAAGGATGCTTTAACACCTAGCTATAAAAATAAGCTACTAGATATATGGAAATCACAGCTGTCCGGAAAAAATAAAGTGTCTGCTACGAACAGCTTGGCAGTCCCATAGTCACCTACTCATTCGGGGAAGTTAACTGGACAGTGAATGACATTCTTGAGCTCGACAGATCCACACATAAAGTGACCAACATGAACCGTAGCCTGCATCCCCACTGCTCGACACAAATAATATACCTCCCAAGAACGCTGGAAGACAGGAGTTTGCAGAGTTTGGAATACCAACACCATCAACAAATATTGGAGATGCCAATAGCGATATTGAGAAGCGTAAACCTGCTTCTGAATGTTGGCTTATCATGAAACTAGGAACCAAGAATCACTCCTATGTAGGGCTGCTCAGAGAGTTTCGGAGAAGCTCAGTATAAATGACATATCCGTCGATCATGAGCTAGCAGGAACACCTATCTCGCCGACAGACCAAAGAAGAGTTGGCAGAGAGATAAGACAGGCACAAATCAAGACACTACTTGAAGATCACGTAAGTAAACATCTGCACACCATATATTCAGCAGGGCCTGTCGGAAGAACTGTCCTTCGCTTTTTTTAAGCGAAGTTCAAGTCTGAAAGAGAGGGATTTATTATAGCCTGTCAAGATGGGGTGATAAGCACCAGATGGTATAAAAAGAACATAATGAAAGAGGAGACCTCCAATGACTTGCAGAGTATGCTGCAGTCAGCAAGAAACTGTTATGCACATTCTGTCTGCTTGCAGAGTCCATGCTCCATCAGGATATGTCACAAGACACAAGACACAATGCGGCACTTCGAATTCTCTACTTCCCTCTGGGAGAGTTTTATGGTATAGACAACGAACCAGTACTACCATATGTGCCTCTGGATGTCGGAGCAGTTGTTGAAAATGACAGAACTCGCATCTACTGGAACTATGCGATTCCAACAACTTGTGTGATTCACGCCAGATATACTCCTGCTGAACACAGAACTCAAGGAATTGTTTTTCGTCGAATTTTCCTCCCCCGCAGAGAATAATTTGGTGATGAACGCAGAACAGAAGCGGGAGAAATACAAGGATATAATATTCGAACTGGGGATCCTGTATGCACGGCATAAGGTTAGGATGGCCGTACTAATTATAAGATGCCTAGGTGGAATCAAAGCGAACTATGTGACCGAATTGAAGACTGCAAATCCCTGGCTGAGGATTTAGCGCAAAGAATGCAGAAGGCAGTGTTGCTCGGATCGCTTCAAGTCATCAGGTCCAATCTACTGTGAAGTTTCTTTTGTTAAAGCATGCTGTAAGGTAGGACGAAGAACTAATCCATGGAATCAACAACTGGTCTCACACTCCTAAGAGAAGTTGACCTTCTCACGACAGACCTATAAAAGTTTTTTCCTCTCAGGCGAAACAAAAAATACTGTTATGATTGAATAACTGACAACCGTTCAATCTAAGCTACCTAATTGTCAAAGCCTTCTGTTTAGGTGTTAAATTTGTTGCAATTATATTGTAATCTGAAAATGTTCGTTTTCCAAAAAAAGGTTAGGGTACACCTATATGGAACTATTAAAGTATCTGACAGAGAACATAATTCTACACCTATTGATGACATAAAATACAGGGTGTTCCATTCGAAATAAATAAGTTATTACCGTTTAAAACTTGTAATTATTTAGTCATAATTTTCGAACACCCAGTACATTTTAGTCAATTTTTCAACAGTTCGATAAGAAAGTGACTCAATTACTAGTCCTCAAGTAAAATTTGGCCTCAAAGCAATTATAAAAAAAATGGTTCAAGCCCTGTGGACATGAGCTTTGGCGCTCTTGTTCAAACTTTGACAAATCATATCTCCGAAAGTATTGCTTTCTCAGAGTTGGGAATAGTATCAATGGATTCTTATGATAGAACTGTATCATGAACAGAATTCAATTCAAATAATAGTTTATTTATCAAGATTAAATGAGCAATCTTCAAAGCTTTAATGCTTCAAAAATTATCATTTAAAATAATAAGGAAAGTATCATCGAAAAGTCTAGAGCAAGGCTGGAGACAATCATAGCAGATTGTCCTTTTATTCCTAATATTTTAGTAGGTAGAGGCTAACGAACAAATTATTTAATAGTGCAAATTATTTTAATAAAATACAATCCTCTTTTCATAATTTAATAATTCATACCACTAACAGATTCATTCTGTATTATGAACCTAAACTCAAGAAAAAGTATTCGATACACAAACGTAGATCCATATTTCAGCATTGCCTTGCTAGCAACATTATGAAAATACTATATATCGGAACATATCTTACTATTTAGGGAAGTAAAAGGTAATATTAACCTCAGTGATCAACGAACAGTAATTTGTTTTGATGATTCTATTATGTTCTTCTTTCCTAGTGTCTTCATAAACTACATCATTAAAATTATCCAATTCTAAATCATCTGAAACATCATCCCGAATTTATACGTAAATTATTCAATATGTAATCAATATTATTTTCGGTTTCCAACCAGTCTTGTATATGTTCACAAAGTCTAGAAGAGGATACTTGTTTTCCAGCACAAAATATTTTCAAACTACGAATTGACATGTATCTAATAGCTAGATAAGATGTCATTTATGAACAGTGAACACAGACAGATAGAATTCGCATTCGATGAATACATAGAACTATGATGTATTATTGAAATTTTGAAACATCATATCTCCGAAAGTATTAGCTTGTTAGAGTTGAAAATAATATTAGTGGAATCTTATGATGAAACTGCATCTAACAAAAATTTATTCAAAAGTTGTAATGTAAAAAAATCGTTTTCGTTACTCCGAAACCATCAGGCCGATTTAGCCCAATAACGAACTTAGGCGATATATTAATCCCTCAAACTTACTCTGAACATTTCAAATGTGTAGCTCATTCCGTTCGAGAGTTATCGTGTTAACGGCCGGACGACCGGAAGGCCGGGCAGAATGCTTTATCAGTGAGTCGAACCAAATCGCTTAAGAACATTTTCAGCCAAAAATTCGAAAATTACAGAAATTTGGGCAAATCGATGAGCACTCTGTTCCGGGGAACAAGAGAGCCAAGTAAGAAATCATCAGATCAAAGTTGGTACTTCATATTCACATAACCCTCACATAGTATAAAACAAAGTCGCTTCCTGCTGTCTGTCTGTTCCTATGTATGTTTAGATCTTTAAAACTACGTGAAGGATTTTGATGCGGTTCAACGTTGATATGTATAAAACATGCATAATGTATTAGAAAAACAATGACAACTTTAGAGGTTTCTAATGTGATATCGTAAATAAACACATTTTTTTGCGCTCACATTGCAAAAGCTGGCTGAGCCCTACGAGATAGATCAAAATAATGTAGTACAGTATGGTACACCTTAAGAAGTTCTATAAAAAAGTCCGCGATGGTATATGTCTATCTCTTAAGGATAACCCACAATAACCATTTTTTATCCTTTACATTCTAAGAGAAATACTGGCTTGATTACGAAGCAGTTTGAAGCAATACAGCATTAACCCTCATCCAATTAAGTACCTTAAATGCATTGTGCATTTAACCTTGATCAATATGGCCCTTTACAGCATGTAATTTAAATGAATATTTTCGAATATATTGCAGATTTGAAATGCAGGGACATAGTGGTTGCCGTGGTACCGACCGGGGGGCCGGCACAGCCAGGATAGGGATAGAAATCGAATACAGAGAGCCAGATAATCAATGTAGAGCATGAGGCTAGCCTCAGCCAGGATAGATGTATTGATTCCCCGAATTCCTCTGATACCATCGGATTTACTGATCCAATTTATATGCCTACAATTTCCGGTGAAGATATATTTTGCTATGACCATTAATAAATCACAGTGTGGATGAGTGTTTTTACCATGGCAAATTATATGTCGCTCTTTCAAGAGTAACCTCTAAAGAAAACATGTTTGTATGACGAAAATGCTGTGAATGTTTTATGTAAAGGAATTCTGTAGTATGTTTAGCATTTCAACCGTGCGAAGCCGGGGCGGGCAATTAGTACAAAATACTCAAAAAGCCCTTAGGTTTAGGTTGGGTAAATCCAGGAAGCATATCCTAAAACCAGAATGCGGCAGAATTTCAGTTGAAAAAGTTGTGGCAATATTTTGCATGAACTACCCTCTCGTGGCCCAACAAGCTATGTGGGTACGTCTTTCGATTCATTTTTCCTCCATGAAGCATATCCGAAAGGAAGAATGTGGCACAATTTCATTTAAAAAGTTATGTAAATATTTCATCCAAAAAACCCCTCCTATACCACCCTCTCAAACTCTTTGGGGGATGCCTTTCTATTATATTCCCTCCATGAAACACAATCTAAAACTGAATACTCATTTTCAATAATTTAATCAACGTACCTAATTCCTTCTGTGAACACTGAAACTATATTGACAATACTTCTGCTGCGGAGTATATTTGTGGATGTGTGTGACTAAATTCACACCGGTTTGCGACAGAGGTTCACCAGATATTAAATTATCTGAGGGATAAAAACACTATCCCGCAAACCCTCAGGTGGTCAGTAATTTTTTCGGGGAAATTGATATCTGTATAAGTAACCCACCACAATATGTTTACGTGCTCCAGCATTTTTGCGCGTATGGTCTGGGGAACATCGCGTTATCATTTTGCCCAAATGTCTGTAATTTTGGAATTTTTCGCCGAAAATGGTCTCAAACGATTGGGTTCGACTTCCTGATGAAGAATTCGAGGTAAAATTTGATTCTGTCTGTCCGGCCGGCCGTTGCCACGATAACTTGAGAACGGAAAGAGCTAGCGACTTTAAATTTTCAGGGTAGGTGGCGTATCCCAATTCGACGGACAAGTTCGTTGATGGGCATAATCGGCTCAATGGTTTCCGAATTCACCATGGTAAAGTCGATTAAGAGTGTCCAATACAGAAGAACAGACAATATAATTCACCATGGTAAATTCGATTAAGAGTGTTCAATACAGTAGAATGGACAATAGAACATACGTGCAAAAACTCCCGACTTCACGAAAATAAAATTGGTTTAAGCACTGACGTGAAGTCACTCATTCAGGGATATTGTGATTTGTATAAAAACATAATTAGTATATGCTCCGGTGAATATTTCCCGACATACCTATCGAATTATGAATTTAAGTGGCTGAGAAAACTACCCCGTAGCCCTTAAGGAAGTGAGTTATTTATAAAGGGATATTGATACTGTTATAAGTAATACGTGTTTGAAATCTGTATGTGCTCCATGGAATACTTCTTGATATAATTAGTTTTGAAATGTTTTAAATGAATATTCTACCCCGCAACCCCTCTGAAATTCGATCCTGTTGTCGGAGGATATTCTCATCGCTACATGGAGCCACATCCAAAACCTGAAAGTGTTCTCGCGAAAATATGAATGAAAAATTAGAATCAGCATTCACGCAACTGATCAACGGCATTCAGGTGTTTCCGTCAAACATTCTGCAAGGTTCACAACGGTCAACCGGCCAATCATTTTCCTAAAATTTCCTTGAACTGGAACTAAGGAACAACACCTTTTAGAAAATCTTTGTTCTAGTAAATTGGTTTATGATTGAAGGTAACTAAAGATAATGGCAGTGATGAGATAACAAGCATTCGTAACATTTCATCTAGGAAGATGGTAAAATCATTTCCAAAACATATTATCCAAGCAAGCCAGAATGACGAATATGACGTCCCATAGCTAATTTTTGGTCTCATTCCTCATTTGACCAAATAATGACATCCAGAGGACGTCATATACATGGCGTCCTACAGACGACCATCTATGGTCTCAATATGTTACGTCACTTCTGTGACGTCGTACAAACGTCATTATATGGATTTTATATGTCTACCGATCGAATCGAGTTATTTAAGCTCACATCTATTGTCTACATTCCTCCAAATCATTATACCTAGGCAATCATTTTCTTAAACTAAACATTCCACCATAATATTGCAGATATGCAAAGAAATGAAACACGGATCTCAAGTAAGAGCTTATTTTTATATAGGTTTGTTTTGATTAGGAGAAAATGCACAAATACTAGTGACCAGTACAGCGAGTGAAGCACTCTCTGACATTTGCAATCTGCAGTCACAGCCATTGTAGCACAGATTACTGTAATCTAGCGTATGGTGTAATCGCGGCCATTCCACAGTTTATTGTGCTTGGTGGTTGGTCATGTTTATTTGTTGATTTCGTCGTGCGTTATTAGTGTGGAACTATATCCTATCATTGTTTCAAACAAAGGTCATATGGTGTTATTATTTTTTACGAAAGTGGAAACTATGCTTTGGTTACAGTTTTTCAGAGTTATTAATACATTTCGAATAGTACTCTGATCCAGAATGTAAATGTATAGTTTTTCCATTACAGAGTAATAATTATTCAAGTTTCATTCTTATTATTTTGCTTCGATCTTATTTATAATGTTATTTTATACAGGGTGTTTCATGAATGATTGTACAGACTTTCAGTGCAGATGCAGGACATTTTGGTGAGTCTAAACCAGTGTTCGGAATAGGACCAAACTATCTTCGTTCAAGAGATACAGGATTTTTTATGTATTATATCAAAAACTTTCAATCGGCATAACTCTTGAACACCTGCATGGATCTTCATAAAAATTTTAGAGAATGAGTATAGGCCTATGCCAAATATTCACTCATATTGACTTGTTGTTAGTGCTGGTACGGACTGAGAAAATCATTTTCTGTATTCCAAATCAAGTAAAACATTCATATGAACTGGACAGAGAAGACACAAATGAGACAGAATGGGGAAATTCAGAGGTATTCGAGAAGACCATCCACATCAAGTAAGACAGCCACAAGAAGTAAGAACAAAAAAAAATTGCCCACAAAAAAAAGATTCAAAGCTAGGAATTAAGTTAAGAACTAATTCAGGAAGACACTAAATGTATGTAAAAAAATATATATACTTACTGGAAATATGAAGAGGAAAAAAAATGGGGGAAGAAAAAACAGGGGGAGATCTTAGTCAATTCGTAATTTCCTGGTGGTTGAAAGAAGGAAAAAGGGGAATTTAAGTCATCAATATGAATCAGTATAGTAGGGATTATCAGGAGGTGAGCTATAATACAAGGATAATAGATAATATAGACACATTCGTAAAAGATGATGCAATTAGCAAAATTGGTAATCTAAAATTTATTTATTTATTTATTTATTTATGAAAAACAGGAACACTAACAGGTCAACCCCAGAAACAGTAGTCGCTTAAAATTAAAAAATCTATATCTATGCAAAAACTTCACAGCTTAGAGATCACAAAGGTAAATTAGATATACAAACAAATGAGGAATGTATTCAAAACAATAATCTCGGAATCAACAAATACAAGGCACCAGCAGTTCAATAATCTATGAGAGCTCCTTCTTCAGTAATCTCTTGAATGTTAAAAATTTAGTGTTAAATAGATCAAAACCATCAAAAAATGTCATATATGTATTCATCATACGGATAAGTGGAGAATTCTGTGAACAATTTGTACGTCTGTATGGAGTGTAAAACAAATCATTGTTACGAAGCCTAATATCAGGAATTCTAAATGGAATCATTTCCAAAGTACTCGGTATCGACACCATATTATTTACGATTTGAAAGAGCAAAAGAACGTCCGTTATTTTTCTTCTGTCCGAAAGTAACATAACACCGAAATCTTTCCTAATCTGTGAATAATCGTGATTGAGAATAGTACAATTATTTTTATATGCTAAAAATCTCAAGAATCTTTTTTGTATTTCTTCTAATCTATCTATATAACATTTATATTGTGGATTCCATATAGAGGATGCAAAATTTAATTTACCATATACAAATGAATAAAATAATGTCAAAAAAGTTTTGTTATTCCCAAATAGTCTGCTCTGGCAAAGGATGAAGCCTAGCATACGATTACAGTCACTTTTAATCTTTTCTATGTCCAAATCAAACAGCAGCTTACTATCAAAGAGAACACCTAGATCTCTAGTGAAATTTAGTTCGTGAAGATTTTCGCTATTAATGATATAGTTGAACTTTATCGGTTGTCGATTTCGGGTAAATGTAATTTTATGACACTTTGCAAAACTTAAAAACAAGTGCTGCTCTTGACAGTAACGTTGAACTCTATCCAATTCACCCTGAATCATGTCACAACCATCGAGACTAGATACCCTTCTGAAAAATTTAAGATCATCCGCGTACAGTAGAAATTTACAATGCTTAAAACATCCTTTTAAGCCATTAATATATATGATGAAAAGTAAGGGTCCCAAATGTGAACCCTGTGGTACGCCAGAAGTACAATAAAAAGTATTTGAGAATTCTCCATCAACCACGACATATTGTGAACGATTCCGTATGTAAGACGAGAGCCATCTGAGAAGGTCTCCACCAATTCCCACCCCCGCCAGCCTCTCAGACAATAACTGAAATCAAACTTACTAGCTTGCCCGTTACTAGCTCAGTGACTTATGCTAGCAAGTTTGTTCGTCCGCCTAGGAAACACCTTACCTAAGTAAAATGCCTCATAGAGCGCCTAAGTAAAAAGTATACTACTCCTGAATGTATTCCAAATCGTTGATCTGATGGTAAAGATAAAACCTCTTATTCCCTATCTATATATTCCAACTTTACAAATAAATATTTCAGTAATATATACAAGGATCAGTGGTAAGTCTGAGATCGATGAGGCACTTATCTTTGCAGTCTGGGTTCGATGGGTGAGGTAGGGCCGTCCAAAATGTCACATGTAGATGTACGTTCTCTCCGGAACAAAGGTACTTCGGTAGTAAGGGAGTTGTCTTCAACTGTTATTCCAGGATTAAGTTGTTCCTATTAGATATTCCACCGGATTTACGTTCAGGTATCAAGATATTCCACCAGATATATGCTCAGGTATTAGATATTTCACCAGTTTATGCTCCGGTACCAAGAAAGTTCTCCAGATTTTAAGGTCGTCTCTGAATGTTCAATCCGGAACTAAGAAAGTCGTAATCCAAATGTTCACTCCGGAACTAAGAAAGTTATCTCCAAATGTTCACTCCGGAACTAAGAAAGTTGTTTCCGGAACTAAGAAAGTTGTAATCCAAATGTTCACTCCGGAACTAAGAAAGTCCTCTCCAATTGTTCAATCCGGAACTAAGACGCCTTTTAAATAGACGTCTTGTAAGAAATAAATAATTTTACAATTCACACGATTATAATGGATTACGGTAGTACTTTAATTTGCTAAACTCTCTGGTGAGATGTTAACGCTTTGACTTTCAGTACTCCAAAGGCAGACAAAGATGTTCGCTTGAGATTGCAGCGGATCGTGCGCATGCGAAACATAAACTCTATCAACGCGCTGGGCGATACATAGAATCTAGGCAAGGCGTTTTTGAGTGTGCATTGAAGGTACCCGTAGAGAGTTTTTCGCGATTAAAACGGTAATCAATGGTGGAGCGTTTTGTAACGTTACACACACCACTTACCGGGGAAAAAAAAATTTTAAGAAATTTTTTTTATTAAAGGAATAAAATGCCAAAATTTTTTTTTAAAGTAATTTTGAAAAATGATGAAGAGAAAAATTTTTTAATGATAAATGCGAAATTGAAAGATAAGCCAATTTGTTGAAAGAAAAGTTAAACTTACAGGCCACACAGCATAACTGAATCATAAATATAGGTGAAGTTTAAACGGTGCACAAAGAGAGATCAAAACTCAAAAAGAAACGAGTTTAAAGTTTGCGGAACTAGCAGTGGGTTGACAGTTGTTCGTCACCCAAGTCGAGCAGTGCGATTAAGCGCAATCCAGATAAGCAAAATCCTCGTATACCCGACGTTCCAACAAAACCTCACAACACCGATCTGTAACATAGATGTACGACACAAGAGAAAAGGTTAAAAGCGCCGTTTAGACGCTGAAGGCCATTACCATCGGAAAAGGGTCGAGAGCGTTGCGGAGCATACGCTGTCGGCTGACTAAACGTCGCACATGCCCAAGCATTAACTAAAGTCAATGACGAAAAGAATTATTTATTTCTCGAAATTTTCGAAGGAATCGGGGTTGAGAAAAAAATTAACATCTCAAATAAAAAGAGAATAAGTAAATAGAAGCTCCGAAACTAGTCATCATAGCCTCCGCAAATAATAAAAAAAGTGAACCACTCAGTTCGAGACGAGAACTGAGTGGCCAGGGCATGGAGGTTTATGGATTGGAGACCAAAACCACTAAAAGGCTCCCATCATCCTGTGTCGGATTCAGCGAACACAAGACGATGTCAATTCCGAGAAGGTAAAAAAAGAAAAAGTTATCTTTGCAGTCTGGGTTCGGTAGATGAGGTAGGGCCGTCCAAAATGTCACATGTAGATGTACGTTCTCTTCGAAACAAAGGTACTTCGGTAGTAAGGAAGTTGTCTTCAACTGTTATTCCAGGACTAGGTTGTTCCTATTAGATATTCCACCAGATTTACGTCAGGTATCAAGTATATTCCACCAGATTTGTGTTGAGGTATTGAGATATTCCACCAGTTTATGCTCCGGTACCAAGAAAGTCCTCTCCAATTGTTCAATCCGGAACTAAGAAAGTTGTAATCCAGAACTAAGAAAGTCGTAATCCAACGGTTCACTCCGGAACTATGAAAGTTGTCTCCGGAACTAAGACTGCAAAAATTCAGACCCATAAGATAGTGCATGTAAGACGTGATCTCATTCCCAGTAACTCTAGACGAACTTGAAATTATTTACAGAGCAATAAATATGAGATAAAATATCTAGAATCCAGGAATAAGAGCACGTTATTCGATCGCAAGAATGAGACTAGAAATTAAGTATTATACAAAGAAACGTGTTAACCTGTGTAACCTGCAGAAAATGAAATAAAACGGAAATAACAACTTGGCATTCACTAAAGCAGAAAATATCAGTTCGAATCTACGTAGTACTTACCGCCTTTTAAATAGACGTTATTCGAGCACGTTATTCGATCGCAAGAATGAGACTAGAAATTAAGTATTATACAAAGAAACGTGTTAACCTGTGTAACCTGCAGAAAATGAAATAAAACGGAAATAACAACTTGGCATTCACTAAAGCAGAAAATATCAGTTCGAATCTACGTAGTACTTACCGCCTTTTAAATAGACGTCTTGTAAGAAACAAATAAATTTCCAATTCACACGATTATAATGGATTACGGTAGTACTTTAATTTGCTAAACTATCTGGTGAGATGCCAACACTTTGACTTTCAGTACTCGAAAAAAAGACAAAGATGTCCGCTTGAGATTGCAGTGGATCGTGCGCATGCGAAACATAAACTCTATCAACGCGCTGGGCGATACATAGAATCTAGGCAAGGCGTTTTTGAGTGTGAATCGAAGCTACCTGTAGACAGTTTTTCGCGATTAAAACGGTAATCAATGGTGGAGCGTTTAGTAACGTTACAGGTTGATAGAGGCTGAAAACCGAAACTCACCACCTATAGACCTGATGCACATCTGGGTTAGCTCAGGCGTCCTGGACTATACCGGGAGCTAGGGGGGTCTGACTTGGCTGTCTTCAATGACAGGGATGCGACGGTACGGCACTCGTTCTTTGGGGGAACCACTTGCCAGGCCTGGGACGGTGACCGACTAACCTTGCCGCTAGTGTGGGGGTTCCAGCTCATCTGTGGTGACCTCGTCGTATCTTGCCTTGTCTGGACAGCCTCTGGCTGTGGTTTGGCTCAGGGGTGGCGAGTCCCTCCACAAGTGTTAGGCCCTTGGGACCGGATGTTACCAGTTGTGGGGCTAACTGGTGAGAAACCATGAATGAAAGGAATGAGTGTTGATGTGTATGATGGAGTACGAACTGAAATTGTAATGGCTGGAATTGGAATGGAAGAGGTGTTATTTATAAGTGGTTGCTCTTGGTAACTGGCCACGCTCAGTAACCCGAGCTCTTTGATTTTTGCGCGTATGTTCTGGGGAACATCGCGTTATAGTTTTGCCCAAATGTCTGTAACTTTCGAATTTTTTGACGAAAATGGTCTCAAACTATTAAGGTCGACTCCCCAATGAAGAATTCGAGGTCAAATTTGATTCTGTCCGTCCGGCCGTTCGGCCGTTGCCACGATAACTTGAGAACGAAAAGAGCTAGCAATTTGAAATTTTCAGGGTAGGTGGCGCATCCCAATACGACGGACAAGTTCGTTAATGGGCATAATCGGCCCAGTGGTTTCCGAGTAATAATTTTGTTTTCAACCAATATAAATCCGATCAAATTGAAACTTGGTGAGTAGTTGTAGAATATGAACCTAAGCACGTTTGTGAAATTTTGTGCGAATCGTATGGCTAGAAAATTTTAAAAAAATTATCGAAAAATATTTTTGTTGTCACGATAACTTGAGAACCGAATGAGATAGCGGCTTGAAATTTTCAGTTTAGGATGTGCACCAGAACGCGACATTTCAGTTTGTTTATGAGCATAATTGGCCAAACGGTTTTAGAGTTATAGCCATCTGAAATTTTATGAAATTTGGTGGTTTTTTGTTCCTCATTAACTCGAAAAATACAGAACCAATGGAATTCAAACATGGTTATTAGTTGTAGAATGCCAACGCGAAAATGTTTGCAAAATATGGTGAGGATAGCGTTTGTAGAAAATTTTTAATGAATCATTAAAAAAAAAAAAAAAAATTCTATATATCAGTAACTATTCGTTTGAAATTGATGAAATTCTGCAAGAGCCTTCATAACCTAACTCTACTGCCAAGTTTCAAGTTTTAATACGATCGGTTAAATATTGTTGGAGATTCGAGCATTCTTGTGCGAGTTCAGTAGATGGGTGACCGTTACCTCGATAACTTTCGAACGAAAGAAGATAGGGACTTGCAATTTTCAGGATAGGTTGCGTATCCAAAAAGGAGAATTGATTTCGTTTTTGGGCATAATCGGTCTAACGGTTTCCGAGTTATACCCACCTGGAATATTATTTCCTTAATAACTCAAAAAATAAATATTCGATCGCATTGGTGCTTGGTAACTAGTAGTAGAAAATCAACATAAAGACGTGTTTAAAATTTTGTAAGAACCGTACTCCTAGAAAATTTGAAAAAAATGACGAAAAAAAAAATTTTAAGAACCGTACCCCTAGAAAATTAAAAAAAATCACGAAAAAAAAAATTCTGACTTCACGTCAGTGCTTGAACCAATTTTTTTTTAATCCTGTCGAAATAGGTATTTTAGTCCCTGAGTGAAATTTATTAGGTAAATTTTTTCAAGCAAGGGGGGATTTTGTAACGTTCGTTTTGACCCGATCCGGGGTTTGTTTACATTCGCCATGCGATAAGGTTGTCGTTCGTATTGACATTGAATTTGAGGTTGGGTCTCTGTGGTACCAATCGGCGCTAAAGAATTATGGTATTCTAGGAGCCGAATAGTTGGCTATATTATTTCGTTTTGTCAGAGTCCGTCAGATGAGATCGTCCATTTCGTGAAGATTCAACGAAGGAAGCATAGGTCAAGCGCATTTTGGGAACTCTGGTAGAATTATTGAAATCTTCCTAATTGGATATAGTTTCGAAAATCGAATTAAGAGTGAGGGTTATATTGGTTTGATTTGGAAGGATAACAGGTAACCTTCACTTGTCTCGAAAGAGGAGTAACCTTTTGCAAATCGAAGTTGAATACGTGAACGATCTTGGCGACTTTGACAGGTATGTGTTAAATGTTCTATTCTCGGAATTTCTAGTGGAAACAATTCAGGTTGTAATTATCTTTCTATATCCAGAACATTGATGTGTGCTTGAAGGATTATTTGGTGAAGGCACGGCCAGATTTAGTTTTGAAGCAAACTTATACAGGACGACCCCGAATATCAGAGTATGTACGAATTCTATAACTATTACCTAACAACGAATAACTGGTCTGATTGATATTCTAGTAACCGAAATTATTATGTATTGGGGAAATTCATATATTTCTTATCTGATGGTTTCTTTTCTGTCATCAGTGTTTTTATGTCAGGAAGAGTGAAACTGAGACATTCGAGTATATACAAGGTGGTCCATAAGTAACGCTGTGAGACAGCCAACGCAGGATTGCAGATCACGAGTGTATATACAAGGTGGCCAGTAAGCAACGCTGTGGGACATTCAATCGAGGGTTGCAGACTACGAGCACCGAAAGAAAGAGGACAATATTGCGAGACCATCGGCGTAATACTACGTTCAGGAATAGGAATAGCACGCAAGTTATGGGAAACTTATCTCGATATATATCTTATACCTGCTATAGGCGACTTGAACATATATTATCATCTATTATATAAATTATTATAATTGTGAAGCGGAAATTGGGGACAGATTTGTGGTAATCATAAACGATCATAGATAATAAACGTGGATGCACCTGAGCTCAAGCGACGCGTATTTGAATCAAAGGGAAATATCTACGTACAATTTCCGCCACCCTCATTCAGGGTTTCACAGTAGTTTTATTTTGTTGAATCTAAAGACCTGGGTTATAAGCTACTGGAATAAATTGTTCGTTTTTAGCGTGAATATTCTTTTGGTGAGCTTAGGAATTATTACTTTACGCTGGGGTATCTGGGAGAATTATTATTATTATTATTATTATTTATTGTTGAAGAGTAGAGGTAAAACCTATGAACTCACAAGTTAACAAAAAAAAAAGAAGTATTCCACATTAAATTTACCTGGCACCCATTTACTAGGTTCCCTTTTTGGAATCCACTCCCGTCTCCACTGGAGCTAGACCGCGGATCCCCGAGTTCTAGTAGCTCCGAATTTAACCACTGCGACTTGGGAACAGTCGTTTGTCGTTATATATATTTGGAAGATCTATATTAAATAACGTTCGGATTTAGAGAATAGGCGTAAGCTATTGCGTTCCCAACGGTAGTCCCATAACCGCATTCTCTTTTATTTCGATTGAATATCAAACCAGTCAATATTATTTTCGTTTTCAAAACAGTCTTGTATAAATTCACAAATTCAAGAATTGGAAACTTGTTTTCCAACAGAAAATATCCTCAAACTAAGAATTGACATACCTATCTCTAATATCTAGATAAGATGACATTTATGAACAATGAACACAGACAGATAGAACTCGCATTCTGTGAATACATAGAACTAAGATGCATTATTGAAATTCAGAAGAATCATATCTCCGAAAGTATTAGCTAGTTAGAGTTGAAGATGATATCAATGAATTCTTATGATGAAACATCTTAAAAACATTTATTCAAAAGTTGTAATGTGAAAAAATTTTTGTTTCCTTACTCCGAAAACATCAGGCCGATTTTGCCCAATAACGAGCTTAACCAAGAGATATATCTCTCAAACCTACTCTGAGAATTTCAACTGTCTGGCTCATTCCGTTCGAGAGTTATTGTTTTAACGGATAGACGGACATAATCGATTTTGACCATGGATTCTTGATCAGTGAGTGAAACCGAATCGTTCAAGACCATTTTCAGCCAATAATTACAGGCATTTGGGCACATTGATGAGCACTCTGTTCCGAGGAACAAGAGCACCAAAATAAAAATATTAATATTATTATTTACGTTACGATAACCAGAGAAAGGAAAGAGATAACGACTTGCATTTTTTAGGGTAGGTTGAGCATTTGGATACGACATAAGAATTTGTTAACAGGCATAATCAGCCGAACGGTTTTGGAGTTATACCCATCTGAAATTTGGTATTTCCTTAATAACTCAAAAAATACGAATCCGGTCTAATTTAAGCATTGTTGTAATTTCTAGAATGCTGGACAAAAGTTCTTGCAAAATTTCATGAGGTTCCGTATTAATAAAAAAGTTTCAAAAAATCATTGAAATCGTTGAAAACAATTCTAAACATCAGAATCTCTTCGCCTGACATTGCTTAAACTTTGAGAGAGCCTTCAAAACCTAACTCTATTGCCATGTTTCAAGTTTGAACACGATCAGATCTACAGGGAGTTTCATCAAAAACTGGACAAACGAATACAGCGTGCAGATGACATCGGGAGAATCATTTTTGCCTTATGACATATACACCGTTTTCGAAGCATAAGCGAGATACAGGGTGTTCAAGGTAATTTTTGAGCAATATTCTATCGAGTTTGGTCAGTTATGTGTAACATTTGAAATAATGGTTTTTGGTCACATCTCAGTATTTTTGCGCGTATGTTCTGGGCAACATCGCGTTATAGTTTTGCCCAAATGTGACATTTAATTCTGTGGTGCCGTCCGGCCGTACGGCCGTCCGATGCCACGATAACTTGAGAATGGAAAGAGCTAGCGACTTGAAATTTTCAGGGTAGGTGGCGCATCCCAATACAACGGACAAGTTCGTTAATGGGTATAATCGGCCCAATGGTTTCCGAGTAATAATTTTGTTCTCGAACAAAATAAATCCGATCGAATTTTAACTTGGTGAATAGTTGTAGAATATAGACCTGAGCACGTTTGTGGAATTTTGTGAGAATCGTATCGCTAGAAAATTATTAAAAAATTTTTAAATAATACTTTTGTTGTCACGATAACCTGAGAACGGAAAGAGATAGCGGCTTGAAAATTTCAGGTTAGGTTGTGCACCTGAATGCGACATTTGAGTTCGTTTATGAGCATAATCGTCCAAACGGTTTTAGAGTTATAGCCATCTGAAATTTTCTGAAATTTGGTTGTTTTTTGTTCCTCATTAACTCGAATAATACAAAACCGATTGAATTCGAACATGGTTATTAGTTGTAGAATGCCAACGCGAAAATTCTTGCAGAATTTCGTGAGGATGGTATAACTGGAAAATTAAAAAAAAAAACAATTAAAAATTATTGAAAAAAAATCTATATATCATAAACTATTCGTCCGGCATGGCTGAAATTTTTGAAGAGCCTTCAGAACCTAAGTCTACTGCAGAATTCCAAGTTTGAACACGATCGGATCTATATTGTTGGAGAACCGCGCAGCCTTTTGTGAGTTCGGTAGCGGATGCGAATCGTCGTATGATATGTTGTCTATGGTCGTATTTTTGCGAGATCCTTCAAAAATAAAAATATGAATGTCATGATGACATATCTTTTACGCGTATGTTATGGGAAAATCGTGTTATTTCATCACAAATCTATGGGAGATGATAGCCCTACATTAGTGGTCAGACCTGGTTTTGAAAGAGATCCTCCTTAGGAGGAGGCAACTAAATATTGAAGGGATTTCTATGAACAAGAGTGAATATCTTTGAGAAATAGAGAAGAAGATTCTTCTTCAAGAGATCCATGTGCCTTCAGAGGAGTATATTTGCGAGAGGCGACTTTTGAAAGGTTATGTATTATTATTAATATGATATCGCTGAAATTTTGTTGAAGGCTTCTGATCTTGTAAGGTGAGAGGCTCATTTGTGGATATTAAATCTCGTGATGGGTAGAGAGGAATTTTATGCCAGTTTTTCTATCACTAAGGCCCACTTGCACGAATGCGGGTTATCTAATTAAATCCTGGTTAACTCTAAACCTAGGGTTGAATTGATAATTTGTCTTGCACCTTCAAGAGTTAGAGCCTAACCCTGGGTTAAAACTATAAAAATTTAACCTGGCAAAATAGCAAGGTTAAATGGCTAAGTCCGGGTTAGTCATGTAAAAATTGACATTTCTAATTTAAATAGTTTCGATTTGTGATGAATTTCTGGTAAATAATAAATATTAGCAGTGATCGGTAACTTGCTTGTGTGGTATTTTTGAGAATGATTCATGATTTATGGATATACTACAAACTACATTCTGATCTACGCATGCGCCCCGTTTTAACCTCAACATCGAATCTGAATCTGATCAAAACACAAATACAAAACGTAAACAAAATATTCTCAAACCACGAAGTACGAACGAGTATTCCTTCTGTTGAAAATAATCGAGATTACCTTGTATTTGAAGATTGGAGGAATCTAGAAATATTGTTTACGTATGTGAAAGAAATTCCAAATTATGGAGAACTGTGGAAAAGTTGTTCAGAAAGAAGATATCTGGTATATGTCCTTCAGGATTTAGGGCTAAAGATCAGCAGTAAGTAATAAAAGTGAATTGAATGAATTACTTTACTCAGAGAAATTCAAGTCTTAATATTTCCTTTCAGGTTGGAATGAATTAAGGTCCAGTTGACGTAGAGCAAAAAAGTAATGCTTTTCGACAAATAGAATGCATGAGTTACTCTTGGAGTTACTGCAGATAGAATTCCTAAAAACAAGGTATATGGAACTTAGTCGATTGAATATTTGTGAAGATTAAGTATACCTCATGAGAAAATTTAATATTGATAAGAGGCAACCAAGATGACATGAATACTAAAATTTTTAAATGGATAAGAATAACGGGTGATTCCGCAAAAGAAGCAGAGAAAATAATTCTGCTGGTACCTGCCGACACGTGTTTCTGCTAGTTGGCTTCTTCAGGACAGGGCAACCAAGAAACCAAAAAAAGGTGAAAAGATAACTGAAAACAGGTGGCATCACATCAGGAGCGAGCAACCAATTTGTGCCTTCAGCTCTAGGACCTCCAATTCGGAGGTAAACTATGGCATCGGCACGAAGGAAGCATAAGCTACCTGTGCGATGCGACCTCAACCCGAGGATATGTATTAAAGAAAATAGGATAATGCGGATAAGTATATTTAAATGGATAAGAATAACGGGTGATTCCGCAAAAGAAGCAGAGAAAATAATTCTGCTGGTACCTGCCGACACGTGTTTCTGCTAGTTGGCTTCTTCAGGACAGGGCAACCAAGAAACCAAAAAAAGGTGAAAAGATAACTGAAAACAGGTGGCATCACATCAGGAGCGAGCAACCAATTTGTGCCTTCAGCTCTAGGACCTCCAATTCGGAGGTAAACTATGGCATCGGCACGAAGGAAGCATAAGCTACCTGTGCGATGCGACCTCAACCCGAGGATATGTATTAAAGAAAATAGGATAATGCGGATAAGTATATTTAAATGGATAAGAATAACGGGTGATTCCGCAAAAAAAGCAGAGAAAATAATTCTGCTGGTACCTGCCGACACGTGTTTCTGCTAGTTGGCTTCTTCAGGACAGGGCAACCAAGAAACCAAAAAAAGGTGAAAAGATAACTGAAAACAGGTGGCATCACATCAGGAGCGAGCAACCAATTTGTGCCTTCAGCTCTAGGACCTCCAATTCGGAGGTAAACTATGGCATCGGCACGAAGGAAGCATAAGCTACCTGTGCGATGCGACCTCAACCCGAGGATATGTATTAAAGAAAATAGGATAATGCGGATAAGTATATTTAAATGGATAAGAATAACGGGTGATTCCGCAAAAGAAGCAGAGAAAATAATTCTGCTGGTACCTGCCGACACGTGTTTCTGCTAGTTGGCTTCTTCAGGACAGGGCAACCAAGAAACCAAAAAAAGGTGAAAAGATAACTGAAAACAGGTGGCATCACATCAGGAGCGAGCAACCAATTTGTGCCTTCAGCTCTAGGACCTCCAATTCGGAGGTAAACTATGGCATCGGCACGAAGGAAGCATAAGCTACCTGTGCGATGCGACCTCAACCCGAGGATATGTATTAAAGAAAATAGGATAATGCGGATAAGTATATTTGAATGGATAAGAATAACGGGTGATTCCGCAAAAGAAGCAGAGAAAATAATTCTGCTGGTACCTGCCGACACGTGTTTCTGCTAGTTGGCTTCTTCAGGACAGGGCAACCAAGAAACCAAAAAAAGGTGAAAAGATAACTGAAAACAGGTGGCATCACATCAGGAGCGAGCAACCAATTTGTGCCTTCAGCTCTAGGACCTCCAATTCGGAGGTAAACTATGGCATCGGCATGAAGGAAGCATAAGCTACCTGTGCGATGCGACCTCAACCCGAGGATATGTATTAAAGAAAATAGGATAATGCGGATAAGTATATTTAAATGGATAAGAATAACGGGTGATTCCGCAAAAGAAGCAGAGAAAATAATTCTGCTGGTACCTGCCGACACGTGTTTCTGCTAGTTGGCTTCTTCAGGACAGGGCAACCAAGAAACCAAAAAAAGGTGAAAAGATAACTGAAAACAGGTGGCATCACATCAGGAGCGAGCAACCAATTTGTGCCTTCAGCTCTAGGACCTCCAATTCGGAGGTAAACTATGGCATCGGCACGAAGGAAGCATAAGCTACCTGTGCGATGCGACCTCAACCCGAGGATATGTATTAAAGAAAATAGGATAATGCGGATAAGTATATTTAAATGGATAAGAATAACGGGTGATTCCGCAAAAGAAGCAGAGAAAATAATTCTGCTGGTACCTGCCGACACGTGTTTCTGCTAGTTGGCTTCTTCAGGACAGGGCAACCAAGAAACCAAAAAAAGGTGAAAAGATAACTGAAAACAGGTGGCATCACATCAGGAGCGAGCAACCAATTTGTGCCTTCAGCTCTAGGACCTCCAATTCGGAGGTAAACTATGGCATCGGCACGAAGGAAGCATAAGCTACCTGTGCGATGCGACCTCAACCCGAGGATATGTATTAAAGAAAATAGGATAATGCGGATAAGTATATTTAAATGGATAAGAATAACGGGTGATTCCGCAAAAGAAGCAGAGAAAATTATTCTGCTGGTACCTGCCGACACGTGTTTCTGCTAGTTGGCTTCTTCAGGACAGGGCAACCAAGAAACCAAAAAAAGGTGAAAAGATAACTGAAAACAGGTGGCATCACATCAGGAGCGAGCAACCAATTTGTGCCTTCAGCTCTAGGACCTCCAATTCGGAGGTAAACTATGGCATCGGCACGAAGGAAGCATAAGCTACCTGTGCGATGCGACCTCAACCCGAGGATATGTATTAAAGAAAATAGGATAATGCGGATAAGTATATTTAAATGGATAAGAATAACGGGTGATTCCGCAAAAGAAGCAGAGAAAATAATTCTGCTGGTACCTGCCGACACGTGTTTCTGCTAGTTGGCTTCTTCAGGACAGGGCAACCAAGAAACCAAAAAAAGGTGAAAAGATAACTGAAAACAGGTGGCATCACATCAGGAGCGAGCAACCAATTTGTGCCTTCAGCTCTAGGACCTCCAATTCGGAGGTAAACTATGGCATCGGCACGAAGGAAGCATAAGCTACCTGTGCGATGCGACCTCAACCCGAGGATATGTATTAAAGAAAATAGGATAATGCGGATAAGTATATTTAAATGGATAAGAATAACGGGTGATTCCGCAAAAGAAGCAGAGAAAATAATTCTGCTGGTACCTGCCGACACGTGTTTCTGCTAGTTGGCTTCTTCAGGACAGGGCAACCAAGAAACCAAAAAAAGGTGAAAAGATAACTGAAAACAGGTGGCATCACATCAGGAGCGAGCAACCAATTTGTGCCTTCAGCTCTAGGACCTCCAATTCGGAGGTAAACTATGGCATCGGCACGAAGGAAGCATAAGCTACCTGTGCGATGCGACCTCAACCCGAGGATATGTATTAAAGAAAATAGGATAATGCGGATAAGTATATTTAAATGGATAAGAATAACGGGTGATTCCGCAATAGAAGCAGAGAAAATAATTCTGCTGGTACCTGCCGACACGTGTTTCTGCTAGTTGGCTTCTTCAGGACAGGGCAACCAAGAAACCAAAAAAAGGTGAAAAGATAACTGAAAACAGGTGGCATCACATCAGGAGCGAGCAACCAATTTACCTCCGAATTGGAGGTCCTAGAGCTGAAGGCACAAATTGGTTGCTCGCTCCTGATGTGATGCCACCTGTTTTCAGTTATCTTTTCACCTTTTTTTGGTTTCTTGGTTGCCCTGTCCTGAAGAAGCCAACTAGCAGAAACACGTGTCGGCAGGTACCAGCAGAATTATTTTCTCTGCTTCTTTTGCGGAATCACCCGTTATTCTTATCCATTTAAATATACTTATCCGCATTATCCTATTTTCTTTAATACATATCCTCGGGTTGAGGTCGCATCGCACAGGTAGCTTATGCTTCCTTCGTGCCGATGCCATAGTTTACCTCCGAATTGGAGGTCCTAGAGCTGAAAGCACAAATTGGTTGCTCGCTCCTGATGTGATGCCACCTGTTTTCAGTTATCTTTTCACCTTTTTTTGGTTTCTTGGTTGCCCTGTCCTGAAGAAGCCAACTAGCAGAAACACGTGTCGGCAGGTACCAGCAGAATTATTTTCTCTGCTTCTTTTGCGGAATCACCCGTTATTCTTATCCATTTAAATATACTTATCCGCATTATCCTATTTTCTTTAATACATATCCTCGGGTTGAGGTCGCATCGCACAGGTAGCTTATGCTTCCTTCGTGCCGATGCCATAGTTTACCTCCGAATTGGAGGTCCTAGAGCTGAAGGCACAAATTGGTTGCTCGCTCCTGATGTGATGCCACCTGTTTTCAGTTATCTTTTCACCTTTTTTTGGTTTCTTGGTTGCCCTGTCCTGAAGAAGCCAACTAGCAGAAACACGTGTCGGCAGGTACCAGCAGAATTATTTTCTCTGCTTCTTTTGCGGAATCACCCGTTATTCTTATCCATTTAAATATACTTATCCGCATTATCCTATTTTCTTTAATACATATCCTCGGGTTGAGGTCGCATCGCACAGGTAGCTTATGCTTCCTTCGTGCCGATGCCATAGTTTACCTCTGAATTGGAGGTCCTAGAGCTGAAGGCACAAATTGGTTGCTCGCTCCTGATGTGATGCCACCTGTTTTCAGTTATCTTTTCACCTTTTTTTGGTTTCTTGGTTGCCCTGTCCTGAAGAAGCCAACTAGCAGAAACACGTGTCGGCAGGTACCAGCAGAATTATTTTCTCTGCTTCTTTTGCGGAATCACCCGTTATTCTTATCCATTTAAATATACTTATCCGCATTATCCTATTTTCTTTAATACATATCCTCGGGTCGAGGTCGCATCGCACAGGTAGCTTATGCTTCCTTCGTGCCGATGCCATAGTTTACCTCCGAATTGGAGGTCCTAGAGCTGAAGGCACAAATTGGTTGCTCGCTCCTGATGTGATGCCACCTGTTTTCAGTTATCTTTTCACCTTTTTTTGGTTTCTTGGTTGCCCTGTCCTGAAGAAGCCAACTAGCAGAAACACGTGTCGGCAGGTACCAGCAGAATTATTTTCTCTGCTTCTTTTGCGGAATCACCCGTTATTCTTATCCATTTAAATATACTTATCCGCATTATCCTATTTTCTTTAATACATATCCTCGGGTTGAGGTCGCATCGCACAGGTAGCTTATGCTTCCTTCGTGCCGATGCCATAGTTTACCTCCGAATTGGAGGTCCTAGAGCTGAAGGCACAAATTGGTTGCTCGCTCCTGATGTGATGCCACCTGTTTTCAGTTATCTTTTCACCTTTTTTTGGTTTCTTGGTTGCCCTGTCCTGAAGAAGCCAACTAGCAGAAACACGTGTCGGCAGGTACCAGCAGAATTATTTTCTCTGCTTCTTTTGCGGAATCACCCGTTATTCTTATCCATTTAAATATACTTATCCGCATTATCCTATTTTCTTTAATACATATCCTCGGGTTGAGGTCGCATCGCACAGGTAGCTTATGCTTCCTTCGTGCCGATGCCATAGTTTACCTCCGAATTGGAGGTCCTAGAGCTGAAGGCACAAATTGGTTGCTCGCTCCTGATGTGATGCCACCTGTTTTCAGTTATCTTTTCACCTTTTTTTGGTTTCTTGGTTGCCCTGTCCTGAAGAAGCCAACTAGCAGAAACACGTGTCGGCAGGTACCAGCAGAATTATTTTCTCTGCTTCTTTTGCGGAATCACCCGTTATTCTTATCCATTTAAATATACTTATCCGCATTATCCTATTTTCTTTAATACATATCCTCGGGTTGAGGTCGCATCGCACAGGTAGCTTATGCTTCCTTCGTGCCGATGCCATAGTTTACCTCCGAATTGGAGGTCCTAGAGCTGAAAGCACAAATTGGTTGCTCGCTCCTGATGTGATGCCACCTGTTTTCAGTTATCTTTTCACCTTTTTTTGGTTTCTTGGTTGCCCTGTCCTGAAGAAGCCAACTAGCAGAAACACGTGTCGGCAGGTACCAGCAGAATTATTTTCTCTGCTTCTTTTGCGGAATCACCCGTTATTCTTATCCATTTAAATATACTTATCCGCATTATCCTATTTTCTTTTATACATATCCTCGGGTTGAGGTCGCATCGCACAGGTAGCTTATGCTTCCTTCGTGCCGATGCCATAGTTTACCTCCGAATTGGAGGTCCTAGAGCTGAAGGCACAAATTGGTTGCTCGCTCCTGATGTGATGCCACCTGTTTTCAGTTATCTTTTCACCTTTTTTTGGTTTCTTGGTTGCCCTGTCCTGAAGAAGCCAACTAGCAGAAACACGTGTCGGCAGGTACCAGCAGAATTATTTTCTCTGCTTCTTTTGCGGAATCACCCGTTATTCTTATCCATTTAAATATACTTATCCGCATTATCCTATTTTCTTTAATACATATCCTCGGGTTGAGGTCGCATCGCACAGGTAGCTTATGCTTCCTTCGTGCCGATGCCATAGTTTACCTCCGAATTGGAGGTCCTAGAGCTGAAGGCACAAATTGGTTGCTCGCTCCTGATGTGATGCCACCTGTTTTCAGTTATCTTTTCACCTTTTTTTGGTTTCTTGGTTGCCCTGTCCTGAAGAAGCCAACTAGCAGAAACACGTGTCGGCAGGTACCAGCAGAATTATTTTCTCTGCTTCTTTTGCGGAATCACCCGTTATTCTTATCCATTTAAATATACTTATCCGCATTATCCTATTTTCTTTAAAATTTTTAAAGTTCAAGATTGGAATAGCCAAGAAGAAAATCTAGTGTTTCTATTCAAACAAATTGGTGGTGGTTCTCATATCGTTGAAATGACAAAGGGACGTATCTGCAATAAGCAAGTTTAAAGATATTCACGTTTTGAAATTCGAGAGTGAACGATAAATCAGGGAGTTAACGAAATAAACCATAAATGCTCGATTCAAGGTGCATTTAAATATGTTCCACAATCTACTAAGGAAGTTGTTGTTATGCATAGGCTATGACTATAAAAAATAAAGCCAACTCAAAATTTTACATTTTACACTTAATTCTGTTTTGTCATTTTGCCGAAGCTATATATATTATGGGATAAGTATTCTATTCATCATGTACTTAGGTGAGAACCCAGTGCACGCCTAAGCTGACGTAAGGATACATTAATAAAATATACACAGAACAAAACTGACTCTCCTGGGAGCTTCTGTGGGATTTCCTTAGGAAAGACCTAGAATGGTTAGTATAATCATAAACATGTCATTAACAAGCAAAACTGCATGATCTACATTTCAAATGACTTCTGCACCTACCCTATTATTCAGATTTGGCCCTTAGCTACTTTTACCTGTTTACACTTAACATTTGCATAATACTATTGCACAAAAAAAAACAGTTGAATTACGCTTAGACCAGTGAATTTTGAACACTTTTCTGTTTTCCTGATATCATGGGTCTCTTACGATCCATCATCAGGGTGTTTGGATGCCAGCGTGTACGATCGAGATGTCGAGGCGTGAAGATGAGTTAGCCGATCGCTCTGCGAATACGAATAATTCAAGCGAAAATTTTGAGAAAATGTGCAATTACTGCATGTCTAAAGTGAATAAGTACGACAAATGCAACAAGTGTGAAGAAATTTTCCATCCGTCCTGCTTAATAAAGGCAGCTAGCAGAAAAAATGCAGAATGTCAACATGAAACATCTGACCTGGAAGTAACTGAGGATAAATTGTGTTCGAAGAATATCTGTAAAGAGCAGGTATTTATGGAAAATATGTATTTGAAACAACTACTAACTGAAGTAAGGGAAAAGAATGACATTCTAATTCTGAATAATAAATTACTATTGGAAAAAATTACATTATTGGAAAAAGGAAACGAAACTAAAAAAAATTACTCGGTAAACAATACAACAAAACAGAAATCTTCGGCAATGAGACCTGAAAGTTATGCGAACGTGTTGACATCTAGGGAGAATTTTCAGAGGTCAAATACACAAAGAGATAAGGATCCTTCAATTAAAACTGTAAATGAACACATTGTTAATTCTGTGCAGAGCTCTTTATCTCATATAGTTCCATCGACAGGGACTGCAAGTGAAATAACTGATACTATGGTAACAAGGGAACATAAATTGAATGTAAACATTAGTAACCTGAATTCGGAAGATCAATTTAGGAAAGTTTCTTATAGGAAGAGAAGTAAAAATAATAAAATTGGAACAGGACAAAATGATGAAAAGGATGGTTTTTCTGGTGCTTCTAGAAAAGTCTGGCTTTACTTAAACAGAGTGAATAGAAATACTCAACAGGATGATATAAACAAATATTTAGTCGAGAAAAAAGGGCTCAAACAAAATGAAATTTTAGTAAAGGAGATTCCTTCTGATACAGGAATGCTCAAAAGGTTTTTGGTCACAGCACCTATTGGTATGAAGGATCAGCTATATGACCCTACATTCTGGCCAGAGGGTGTTGGAATAAGAAGGTTTGATTTTTCAAAACATAAAGAATTTTTAAATCAAATTCAAGCAGCAAATTTTTTATAAGTCGTGTAGAACACTAATCAGACAATGAAGATGATACAAATAATGTAAACAGAATAGAAAATAATGAGTTATGGAGTTTAATCCACCAAAATGTACAATCTATTGGTAATAGCTATTGTCAGAATTATTGAAGAACAATGAAGAATGCAAATTTCTGTGTGTAACGGAGCATTGGAAGACGGAACAGCAACTTCAATTACATGGTCTGGATAATTTTCAATTAATATCCTTCTACTGCAGAATCGAGGATAAAGCACATGGTGGATGCGCCATTTACGCAAAAAATGGCATCAATGGAAAAAGAAGAAAGGACTTGGAATCATTTTCTGTTGACAGGAACATAGAAGTGGCGGCTGTTCAGTTTCGAACAAGAAATGGGCCACTCTTGATAATCACAGTATATAGGCCATCTGGGGCATGTATAGACATTTTTTTTAATAAGATTAATTGTATTCTTGAGCAAATGTCGCATAATGCTGTAAATACTATTATCGCAGGTGACTTCAATATAGATATGTGTAGCAACTCAGATGATAGGAAAGAATTCGAATCATTGCTAGGCACCTACAACTTTTCATTCACCATAAAAGAATACACAAGAATAACACCTACTAGTAAATCGTGTTTAGATAACATATGGATAAATTTTGAACATACAAGGTCTTTAGTTATACATTCAATGATCTCGGATCATACGGCACAAAAGATTTGGTTCGAAGCACTGAATTTGATTTGTTTTATAGAATGTAGATCTTTTTCGGAAAGGAATATGGAAATTTTCAAAAGTGAATTAGCTAACACATGTTGGTTGAAATTGTTTCAAACTAGGGATTATGATGTAGAGCAACAATGGGACATATTTATTTCATTGTTTCTAAGAGCATTTGATAAGTCTTTTCCTTTGGGAAAAAGAAAAATGTTTAATGATAATAAGAGAAAATATCAGGTAGTAGATAATAAATCAGATGATGTATGCATTGCACTCAAAGAAAGGCTGGATGTTCTTTATGTTTTGGGTAGTTTCAGTGAAGTATACAGGGACGATTATAACAAAACGAAGAAAGCTTATAATGAACAACTTAAATTGAAGAAACAAAAATTAAACAATGAACATATTCTGAGATCTGATAATAAATCGAAAGCGGTTTGGGGTTTAGTAAACGACATTCAGGGAAAAAGCAGAAGAAAAAAATTAAATATCCAACAACAAAAACCGAGTTCTGTTATTGCTAAAGATTATAATGAATTTCTTAAAGATATTGCATACAAACTAAAGTCAGTGACACAGAATATGGTAATAGGGCATAATATTTCAAAAAATGATAAATCAATTTTCATTAGACCTGTTGATGCAGAGGAAATTTTGAATGTTGTAGGTGGCCTCAAGGGTAGTATGAGTTGTGGTTTTGATGAAATTCCAGCTAAAATTTTGAAAAATTGTATTAAATGCATTATTCCCCATTTAGTTTTTATTGTGAACAATTCTTTGAAATATGGAATATTTCCAGATTCATTGAAACTAGCTGTAGTGAAACCAGTGTTCAAAGAGGGTGATCCATCAGAGTTGAAAAATTTTAGACCAATAAGCATTTTGTCTACATTCTCTAAGGTTTTCGAAACAGTTATGTGTAACCGTGTTAGATCATTCCTAAATGACTGTAATATATTAAATAAGTTTCAGCACGGTTACCAAAAAGGAATGTCAACGCAGACAGCAATTTATGAGTTCATAAATATGATTTTATCGGGATTGGAGGAAAAAAAAATTGTTCTGGGTATTTTTCTGGATCTGTCCAAAGCATTCGACAGCGTAAATCATAATCTGCTTTATGGAAAGCTTGAAGCATACGGTATTCGCGGTCCGGCATTACAATGGTTTATATCATACTTGTCGGGTCGAAAACGTAAGGTAATGGTTGATATTGGGGGACAAGTAGGTTTTTCTGATATAAGTGTGGTGGATATGGGTATACCTCAGGGCAGTATCGTAGGGCCATTTTTATTTTTGATATATTTAAATGATATAGACGAAATAATCGGTGAGGCTTTTGACCTGGTTGCATATGTAGATGATACTAAAGTTGTCATAAAGGCTAATGACTTGTCGAGTTTAACAGCAATCATGGAAATAACACTATGCAAAATAAATAATTGGTTCTCGAAAAATAATTTGATTTTAAATGAAGACAAAACAAAATGTGTGATTTTCACTACAGTAAGACCAAATTTTGATATTCCGATAGAAATCAATGTGGGTGATCGAATTTTTCCTTGTATTAAAGAAGCAAAGATACTAGGGTGCATCTTGGATAGCACCTTATCATTTGAGTCTCATATAGACAGTTTAGTTGGCAGGCTCAGCTCAGTCACATATTCCTTTAGAGGGATTAGGAACCATGTGAATGCCGATATATTGAAAATTGTATATCATGCCAATTTCGAATCCTTAATAAGGTACGGGATTTTATTCTATGGGGGAAGTGAACAGATAGAAAGGGTATTCATTTGTCAAAAGCGTGTTCTAAGAATTATTTTAGCTATGAAATATCGGGAATCTTGTAGGGGGAAGTTTAGGAGTTTTGGGGTTCTGACGGTTGTGGCTATATATATTCAGGAAGTACTGTTGTTTTTCTTCAAAAATAGAAATATGTTCAATAATTTTAAACAAGAAAATATTTATCCGAAAAGATCTTTATTTTATAACTATCCAATACACAGACTCACAATTTCAGAAAAAGGACCGTTATATAGATGTATCAAATTTTACAACAAACTTCCAAATAAGATCAAAAACATTACTGATTTGAAAGAGTTCAAAAGATGTGTTTGTAAATGGTTACTTGATTTAGAACCTTATAATTTGAGGGATTTTTTGAATTCATGATGTGTTACATTATTGGAAATCGATTGTTTTGATTAGTTATTATTTGACACTGTTTTGTTTGAGCCTCATTATTATGTAATTGAGAGTTTCTTCCAAATAAAGATGTATTATTATTATTATTATTATTATATAATAGGCATTTTTAACGAAACATTTTAATTTTTCTAATTGTAGAATATTTTGAAATATAGGAGTAGAAGGTGATGCAATATAACATGTGTGTAGGTATGTGCGATTGGCTCAGTGGTAGAGTAATTGACTTGGGAGCGGAAGCCCCAAGTTCAATTCAGAGGCTAGGAAAGAAATTTTCTAGTCACGGTAATCGCCACCATTCGCTGTTGTGTCAAAAATTAACAGTGCTGTGCCTAAGGTGGCGTAAGAACACAGTAACAAAGCCTACACAGAACACAACTGATTCTCCTAACTCAGGGCAAGCTCTTAGAGCTTATGAGGGGTCTCCTTGTGGAAGACCCAGGAGGATCAGTATAATATTAATAATAATAAAAATAATAATAATAATATATTATGTATATTGTTTTCCCGTGGAACTTCAGGTATATGTTTCTTAAATGCTCGTTACTTAGCATGCTTAACAATGAATACCTCTGAAGAACAGATTTTACTAATATTATAATAGAATGGCTTGATAATTCAACGCTAACTTTGAAAATGATGTATCCTAGTGTTGCGGAGGAAAATCCAAGTATATTTTACAACGAGAAGTAGTATATAAGGAAATGGAGAAAGTCAGTTATCATATTTTAATAATAATCTATATACAAGTATTTATCCTCCCTGCAGTGTTTCACGAATCCTCCATGATTATGTGGGCAGCAGTGGTCCAAACTCGAAAAAATGTATTGCATGCTGCTTGATGTAGTATTGAATTTTCAAAATGAATGTTATTCTTGATCTCTCTTGAAGTAAATAATCGAATATGTTAATAGAGTTTTATTCGAAATTATTTCCTTTGTTTGTATTACGGCTTCAGTGAGGTATACAATTTTTTTGTTCACTGAGGGCTGATATATTTTACGACCTGTAAACTGTCAAGTAGCCTAACCGAAAGGAAAGTAATCTGTAAATGTTCACTTTAAAGGGGATCAGTAAATTCAACGAGCACATAGTTGACGAATACTTTACGGAGAGGTTGAATAAATCGGCCCTTAGTAGATAGTATAAAACAAAATATAGATTGGTATCTAAATGAATGAATCTTATTTTCACAATAACTCTTTTCCCCTAACCCATGAAAACAAATTTTCACAGACAATTTACATGAATCATTAGCTTCAAACGTTCATTATCTTGAAATACTAATGAATAAGTGGAAATTTAATTTTAATATTTCAATATTGAATGGAATATTTAGAGTTTATCTATAATTTCAGATATCTCATCTCATCAACGAGTGACAAAAGTATTGAAATTGATTATGCATTAAACGATGTGTTCAAATGTCAAATTATTACCATATTCCATATCGACAGACATTCTTGTAATGATTATGAAGAATTAAAAAGGTTTGATGGCTAATATAAAATTTGTTCAAGCACTGACGTGAAGTCAGGAGCCTTTGCGCGTATGTTCTATTGTCCAATACAGGAGAATGGACAACATAATTTACCATGGTAAATTCGATTAAGGGTGTCCAATACAGAAGAATGCACAATAGAACATACGCGCAAAAGCTTCTGACTTCACGTCAGTGCTTGAACCAATTTTATGTTCTACACTGAACAGATTCCCATGGTTCTGCACATATGGTATACCCAAACGATCAGACTTATGAACACACTATCTTATCTATCAACTGTTTCCTTCCTCTGCTTTCTCGGTCGAAATGAAAGGGCCGACTTTGTCGGCTCTCCAAGTGATACGTCCTTCATACAAGGATAGTTTCAAATTACTTTTTTAAGTTTTTACGAAAGATTTATCGTCGCTATGAGTTATGATATGAGCTTGCATCACTTCGGTGCATATACAGAATTGGATTGGAAGATCATTCATTCTTGGGTGCTTAAACCTGTTTCATCAATTTGATCTGAAACCTTGTTCGAGAATTGAAATTAACAGACTTTGGTGTTACAGATCTTGACTTAATTAGTTGCAATGTTATAACCATAATTTCGTCAAAAGTTAATCAAGCAAAATTGAATTTAGAGAAGGGCTTATGTATTTCCTCGTATGGTCCAGAATTATTGATTATAAAAGGTAGGGAAAAACAGATTGAAAACTAATTATTGACATCTGGCAAACGTAATTTCTTGTTTCACTATGGGTAGTGGAGTGACCATTTTTTTTTGAAACGTTAAAAGTTAAAATCATTACAGTACGTTTGTCGATTAACGCGCCAACTATTACGATAAACTGAAGGGTTAAATATATTAGGGTAGGATATCCTACTTTTTCTTGAGATCTTCATAACTAATAAGTTCATTAAGGAATGTTAAGTTCAATAACAAAAATAAAATTATCTACTGGGTAGTGTCATGTCATCTTAAATGTCAGAATCATATACATGATTCTCTCATTATTCAAGTCTGTCATTCAAATGGTACGAAATGTATTAATAGCAATCATTATCTTATAAAAGCTGAGAAAACGGTTTAGAATTCATTTATCAGAATGAAAACTGAAAATTTTAGTGGGGATAAAAAAAATGTTTCCGCTGCAGGTACATTTTTTGGCGCTCTTGTTCCTCGGAACAGAGGTCTTATCAATTTACCCAAGTGTCTGTAATTTTCAAATTTTTGGAATTTTTAGTCTTAAACGATTTGGTTCGACTCACTCACTGATGAGGAATTCGTGGTCAAAATCTATTCTGCCGGTCAGTCCGGCCGTTAACACGAAAACTCTCGAACTGAATGAGCTATAGGCAATTGAAATTTCCAGAGTAAGTTTGGGACATATATATCTCAGTCAAGTTCGTTATTGGGTAAAATCGGTCAGATGATTTCGGAGTAGAGAAAACAAATTTTTTACATTAGAAATTTCAAATACAATTTTTTTAAGAAGCAGTTTCACCATAAGAATCTATTGATGTCATTTTCAACTCTAGCAAGCTAATACTTTCGGAGATATGATTTTTCAAAATTTCAATAATACTTCTATCTTTTTATAGAATGCGAATTCTATCTATCTGTGTTCACTATTCATACTATTCATACAGTATGTCATCTTATCTACCTATAACAGACATATCAAATTTATTTCTGTTCTAGTAAACAAATTATGATTGAATGCAAAATGACCAATTATAGGATTTTATATTACATGCTCTTGGATAATCCATATGATGATGGAAATATATACTTTGGTAAGTTTATCAAATTGAGTTTAGAATATCTTCAGTGAAAACAAAACTGGAATATTGGCTAAATTTCAATTGATATAATATAATTGAGGATTTGAGGAATGAATATCTCAGATGTGTTCATTATTAAATTTTAATTACTTTCTTTTATGATGCAGTTCTATAATAAGAATCCATTGAGTCATTCATAACTCTGAGAAAGCAATATATTCGGAGATGATTTGTCAAATTTTAAACAAGAGCGCTAAAGCTCCTATCCGCAGGGCTTTCCCACATTCATTTCATTTTCTGGTAAAAGTGATTATACATTATTGAATCAAGAGGTAAGTGATAATATTATATTTGAGATTTTAAGAAATTCAAGTGACATGCTAACTTTGCCAATCTATAAAGAAATTATTATAACGATATTTTACTACTATAACAGTTTACCCTATTATTATTGGTCATTGGAACTTAGAGTTTAAAAAACATACATAATTTTAAGTAGTTCCTATATTCAAGTATATATCCTACACTAAGGGCCAGTTTTTTCAGTTGCGAGTTAACTCAAAGTTGCGAGTAACCCGAGTGTTGCGCATATAGAAAGATAGCTAGACACTTGCATAACTCGTTACCTCGAGTTAACTTGTGAAACCGGCCCTAAGCTTGTCGTACACTTTGCAATATATCAAATCTTCCAAGCTTATTTTTTTTATTTAAACCATAAAGCTAAACCGGTGGAATAATCCAACAAAATAACACTTAAATGCGCAAGGCATTTCATTAGTGAATTTACTCAAAGTTAGCAGATATAGAGCTATCAACAAATTTTATTATAAGGGGAGCAATTTCTACTAAAGAAACATTTTCTATGTTTGAAATAGGTTTAGACATCTCTTTATTGTTCTACAAGTGCTATGAGATATTTTTCTAATTGGCATGAACTGACATTTTCTTTATGGGTGTCGGGTGTTGTACAATTCATATGCAATATATACTCGCAAATTTTGGCCAAACCTGCAAACTGGAACACATAATAAAATAAAATATCTCGAACGGAATGGACTAAAAATTTGAAATTTTCAGTGCAGATTTGAGGAATGGATATCTCAGATAAGTTCGTTATTGGGTAGAATCGGTCTGATGGTTAATAATTTTTGGCACTCAGGTTTTTTTTAATGACACCTTTTGAATTCAATTTCTTTCATGATGCATTTCTATAACAAAAATCTATTGATATCATTCCCAATTCTGAGAAACCAATACTTTCGGGAATATGATTTGTCAAAATTTGAACAATAGCGCCAAAAAGTTCCTGTCCACAAGGCTTTATCCACTTTTTTGATGGAATTGTGTACCACAATTAAGTAGAACATGTTTTTACCACACGAAATTGCCCTATTTCCATTAAAGCAATTGTAAAAATTTTCTCTCTTATATCGTTATTGGACAAATCGACAAATGTTCGTTTTTTAGGAGAAGAAAACCGCCTTTTCTGCAAGTCACCAAATGTAGTAATAGCCTCAATATTGAGTGGGCCAATTTGTAAAAGGAAACGGGCCTTTCTCCATTGTCCAGATATAAACCTTTTACATATTCCAGGTCGAAAACAGTGTTTATATCATTCGGTTCGCTTCAACACAAAGTGTTTAAAATAACGGCTGCCGCTATTACTATTATATGCTCGTGATTATTGTAATCAACACCACTCAGCCGAGAAGCCTGGTTCTCTGCCCGACTACTCTTTTTCCTCTTTTCAGAGATGTCGACTTCAGATACATCTTATGAGCGTAGATTGAGGCCTTATTGACTCATTATTTGAAATAATTGTGGATTTCGAAGATGGGCCGTGAGTCAGTAACATTTAACTAATGGATTCGCACCATTATCTCTAAAGAATAATCTCAGATCTGATACGATTGATGATGCGGACAGGTTATTCGAAAGAGGTGAAATTGTTGTTCTGTTGGTTTGGTAGATGAAATGACAATGAAGAAAAGCTGCGAATTCCAGAAAAATTATTATTGATTCATCTAAAAATTAGGAAAAATCATTTATTTACCGGGAACACATTATTTGGCTATTCAGAAGTTTTTGAATCCAAGAATAACTCTCGCAAATTGTTCGTTATCTCAGGTTATTCAGTGATAGATAATCAATGAATTAGTAATAAATCAAAAACCGCTTCAAATGTTATACGAAAGTTTATTATCTTTTCATCAAAACATACAAATTTAGTACATTCTCTATAAACATTTATTAATTTTTCCTTATTATTTTCCCTACCATCATTCTCCTGTATTGGACAATCTCGAATTTACTATGGTAAATTCGTTTAAGAGTGTCCAATACAGGAGAATGTACAATAAAACAAATGCGTGCAAAAGATCCTGACTTCACGTCAGTGCTTGAATCAATTTTGTTTTCGTAATTTAAAAAAAAAATTCTATGGGTACGGTTCTCACAAAATTTTACGCACGTCTTTAAGTCGATATTCTGCGACTAGTTACCAAGATTCCATTCGATCGAGTCAATATTTCTCGAGTCAGCTGCTGAACTAATACAAGGCTGCTCATATCTCCAACAATATAGATCTGATCGTGTTCAAACTTGAAACTTGGCAGTAGAATTAGGTCCTGAAGGCTCTGGCCAAATTTCAGTGAGGTCGGACGAATAGTTTCTGATATATAGAATTTTTTTTCAATTATTTTCGAAACATTTTCTAGTGATACGATCCTCCAAACCAAATTTCGCAAGAATTTTCGCACTGGCACTCTACAACTGATAACCATGTTTAATCCATGATCCATGAAATGGATCGGTTTTGTATTTTTCGAGTTATTGAAGAAATGACAACCAAATTTCAGGTGGGTATAATTCCAAAACTGATTTGCCGATTATGCCTATAAACAAACTCAAATGTTGCATTCAGGTGCACAACCTAACCTGAAAATTTCAAGTCGGTAAAATTTTCTAGTGATACGATTCTGACAAAATTCCACGAACGTCCCTAAGTTTGTATTCTACACCTACTCACCTAGTTTCAATTCGATTGGATTTGTATTGGTTGAAAACAAAATTATTACTTGAAAACCATTGGGCTGATTATGCCCATTAACGAACTTGTCCGTCGTATTGGGATGGGCCACCTACCCTGAAAATTTCAAGTCGCTATCACTTTCCGTTCTCAAGTTACCGTGGTAACGGACGGCCGGCTGGACGGAGATAATCAAATTTGACCTCGAATTCTTCATCAGGGAGTCGAACCCAATAGTTTGGGACCATTTTCGGCAAGAAAATTGAAAATTACAGACATTTTACAGACAATTTACCATGGTAAATTCGATTAAGGGTGTCCAATACAGAAGAATGGACAATAGAACATACGCGCAAAAGCTTCTGACTTCACGTCAGTGCTTGAACCAATTTTTTATGTTCAATCCTGAAATGATATAAGATTCTGAAAATAGTATTTAAAAATGGCGGAAAACCTGCAAAGTTCGAATTTTTTTACACGGTTGCCAATTTGAGTTTCACTGTATGAATCATCTCAAGTTTTTAAGAAATTCTGTGAAAAAATTTTTTCAAAATTTGAACACAACTTTTTTTTTACATGTCTACAGCAAAAATAAAATTTCATCCCAAATTGATGATCTTTTCCACGCTTATACTATTCTTAAACCTCAACAAAAATATGGAAACAGAACCGAAAAATATCGATGGGTTTGTTTTTTATAGTCATTCAAAATTTCCACTCGGATATCTAACTTATTCGTTTTTTGAAAACTGGTTTGGCTATGAGGGCAAAAAGTTTGAAATTGAACTGCCGAAGCATTCCATATGGAAATTAAAATTTCTCAAAAACAAATTTTTTTTTTCATATTTCAATAAAACTCTGGCTGGAATCGAACTAGTGACCTTGCGATAGGAATTACTCTTAGCTCTAGATAGAAATTGGAATTATTCGGAACATATTAATTATCGTTACCTAGCAACAGTAATTCACAGAATTTGACAGTATGTTCGAATTCAACTGAATAATATTTCGTTAGTTTCTTATAAAACATTTCAATTCGAGCAGAAATTAAATAATCAATGTTGGAAATAACTATTTGGTTCAGCGAATCAAGAAAATCAAGAAAGTGAGAGAATATTTCACTAACGCAAGAATATAACACAATAGTAGACAAATTTAACAATTAATTGAACAACTCTGACAAAATTATAGATTATAATTCAGTTTCAAAAATATTCCCATTCAGTTGAACACACAGTCTCGCTCTTTTCACCACACTGTTCACCGCTGAACCTATCATTCCTTGATTATGACGAATTTCCTGGGCAGCTGATTCAATTCGTTGAATCAATTCTTCTTTCGATTCTACTGGAGCTCGCTTGTCGTAGACCAGACTTTTCATATGACCCCAGAAATAAAAATCCAGTGGAGTTAGATCTGGAGAACGTGGAGGCCATGCAACAGTGGGTATTGGGAGTCTAGAAACTCGCGTACACTCCTGACTGTGTGCGCAGGACAACCATCGTGTTGGTACCAAATACCTCTAAATTGAGGCTGGTACTCAGGTGGACGCGATTTATACGGATTTCTCGAAAGCGTTCGACAAAGTAAATCATAACCTCTTAATCGCTAAGTTGGGTGCACTCGGTTTGTCAGGTTCTCTGCTGCAATGGTTTCGATCATTTTTGTGCGGACGTACCCAGCTGGTAAGATACAGAAGCTTCATGTCAGGGGAATTCATGGTGACTTCAGGCGTGCCTCAGGGATCCCACTTGGGACCAATTTTATTTATGTTATTCATAAATGATCTGAATACGATTCTGGATGTGAGGTTTCTGTTATTCGCTGATGACCTCAAGATGTATTCTCCGATCAAGAATCTTGAGAGTGCATTACAGTTGCAGCAGGAACTTGAAATATTTCATTCGTGGACGGTAAGAAATTGCTTGCATTTGAATGTCTCAAAGTGTAAGATTATTAGTTTTCATCGCGGCACTCGGTCTTTCACTTATTATTACAACATCAATGGCTGTTTATTGTCCAGAGTGGAGGTGATCGACGATTTGGGCATTAAATTGGATAGTAGACTCGATTTTAGGAATCATATTGTTGATATAACTAGCAGAACTTACCGCACTCTGGGTTTTATTATGCGTAACAGCGCTGAGTTCTCTCCACATGTTTTGAAAATGTTATATGTTTCATTGGTTAGGCCCATTTTGGAGTACGGATCAGTTGTTTGGTCACCATTTTACAGCTGCCATATACGTGCTGTGGAGAGAGTTCAGAGAAGGTTCTTGCGCTATTTCAGCTTCAGGACTGACGGCGTGTATGACTGTGACGTGGATATGGTTCGTAGGGGCTCAGGTTTGGACACTCTTGAGGTCCGCCGGTGGTTGGCAGATTTTTGCTTGCTGTTTAAGCTCCTTAATGGGACAGTTGACTCTCCTAGAATTTTGGAGCGTATCGGTTTCAACATTCGACCGAGATTTACCAGAACTGTTCGTTTGTTCCGTAACATAACGCACAGAACAAATTATGGTAGGCACATGTTTCCGTCGCGTATTCTCGATTTTGATAATGGATGTGGTGAATTCGATTTCTTTTCTGTTTCACTGAGACGGTTTAGGAGCCGGACCCTTTCACGATTGAGAGAGATTTACTTATGCTGATTATTGTGGTTGACTTAATTGTGTTTGTATATTCGAGGAAATTTATACTCTAATATTTTTGTGTATTATCTTGTTTATTGGGGGTTTCCCGTTATACCTGTATATTACAGTGCTAAATAAATATAAATATAAATTGATTCAAAGGAATATTTTCCATGAGATCTGGTAGAGTCTCTCGTAAAAATTGATAGTAACCATTTCCAGTCAATGTTTCAGGGAGAATGAAAGGTCCGATGATGTATCTGTCCTTCATTCCCGCCCAAACATTGACTGAAAACCTTTTTTGACTATTCATCGAAACCGAAGAATGTGGATTATTGATTTGCCATACTACATTACATTAATAAAATGAGAAGTGGAAAATCTCTATTCGCACGCGTTCTTCTTAAAATTAATTCACAGAATTCTTTCCTTTTACTGCAATCACCTTCTTCTAATTTTTGACATCTTTGAAAATGATATGGGTGGTAGTGATTCCTCTTTAGAACTCTCCATACAATCGATTTACTTTGGTTCACACTGGGGTGATTAGATATCATTTTAGTTGATATTTTAGGATTACTCTCAACCTAATCCAGGACACGTTCATCGTGACTTCGTATTGTTTCTTTTTTCTTTCGGTTAACAGTGCCATCTTCACGTAATTTACGTACTGTTGCCATAAATGTTTTAAAGTTTGGTACTGATCGGCTTGGAAATCTGCAGGCGTATATTTCTCTCGCTTCATAATAAGCCTGAACCATATCATTTTTCTCCAAGATTGAATATTTCATTTCTGCTCAAATTAAAAAGGTTTTTAAGAAACTTGCGAAATAATTTTCAGTGAATTCGAATAATCTATCAAATGCTTTGAATTACCGTTGCTAGGTAACGATAATTAATATGTTCCGAATAATTTCAATTTCTATCAAGAGCTAAGAGTAATTCCTATCGCAAGGTCACTAGTTCGATCCCGGCCAGAGTTTTATTGAAATATGAGCAAAACAATTTTTTTTTGAGAAATATTAATTTCCATCTAGAATGCTTCAGCAGTTCAATTTCAAACTTTTTGCCTCATAGCCAAACCAGTTTTCAAAAAACGAATAAGTTAGATATCCGAGTGGAAACTTTGAATGGCTATAAAAAACAAACCCATCGATATTTTTCGGTACTGTTTTCATATTTTCGTTAAGGTTTAAGAATAGTATGAGCGTGAAAAAGTTCATCAATTTCGGATGAAATTATATTTTTGCTGTAGACATGTAAAAAAAAAGTTGTGTTCGAATTTTGAAAAATTTTTTTCACAGAATTTCTTAAAAACTTGAGATAATTCATAGAGTGCAACTCAAATTGGCAACCGCGTAAAAAAATTTCGAACTTTGCAGGTTTTCCGCCATTTTTAAATTCTATTTTCAGAATCTTATATCATTTCAGAATTGAGCATAAAAAAATACTGAGATGTGACCAAAAACCATTATTTCAAATGTTACACATAACTGACCACACTGGATAGAATATTGGTCAAAAATTACCTTGAACACCCTGTATCTCGCTTATGCTTCGAAAACGGGGTATATGTCATAGGGCAAAAATGATTCTCCCGATGTCATCTACACCCTATATGCGTTTGTCCACTTTATGATGAAACACCCTGTATATTGTTGGAGATCTGAGCAGCCTTGGGTGAGTTCAGTAGCTGGATTGATAACCGTTGCCTCGATGGCTTTCGGACGAAAAGACATATAGGGATACAGGGTAGGTTATGCATCCGAATGTGAGATTTGAGTTCGTTGTTGGGCATAATCTGCCAAACAGTTTCGGAGTTTTAACCATCTGGAATATTATTTTTCCTATAACTCAAGAAATACAGAACCGTTAGAACTGAAACACCGTATCTAATTGTAATATTGTCATGAAGACGTGTGTTAAATTTTGTGAGAATCGAAATTTTCAAAAATTTACGAAAAAATATTATGTCTGTTACTTGGGAACGGCAATGATAGTGACTTGCAATTTTCATTTCTCATCAAATTTCAAAATTTGATTCCCGAGTCATTAGTACCGAGTCATATGCATTAACTACATAAGTCTTTTTTTTATTTCAATGCTCGCAGTCTACACCACCATTATTAGAAAAGAAAACGTATTACATCTAAAGAAAAAAAAGATATGGCTACTTTGTTACCGTGAAAGTCATTCCCTCACCTTGTCCGTAGTTCAAAACCATTACCAAAATGTCTACTCATCTCAAATATATCAATATTTGTAATAATAAAATTATGCTAATATATTAGGAAGATGTTTGTTATTGTCTACAAAAGCTTCTATCTATCAACGAAGAATTTATAAAAACTATAATTCGATTTTAAATATGTCCCGGCAAAAAAAAACATTCCCTCATCCTATTACGAATATTCGATTTCTGAACGTATCCAACAATATTTACGAACGCAACCTTAAGTTTTAAGTACCTGGCAACAAATTATTCAAAATGGCGATTTCTTCTCAACCTTAGGTGAGTTTGTGCAAAAACATAATATGTAAAAAATTATTAAGAGTTACATTTATGGCGATCATTACCTCACGTTACCTGTATGTATTAAGCATTTTAGTATACTGATATATAATTTGTTATTTTGATGCGTTTTTGGGAGTAAAATCCATATTCGAAATGTAGCAAGCAATTTGAGGTTATGAGCCGGTGTATGTAACTTGTATTTCATGGTATTTAAATTTAAAACAGGTACAGGTATGTGAAAAAAATGGCACGACCAAAGAAGTTGAGTGATGCAGAAAAAAAATTAAACAAGAAAGAGTACGATAGAAAAAGGCGAGAAAAAATGAAAAATAATAATGAATCATTGAAAAAACTTCGTTAAGAAGAAAGATTAAAATATTTAAAGAAAAAGGAGAAGGGTCAGGTAAAATCAGTTATTGAAATGAATGCTAGAGATCTTAGGCAAAAGCGAAAACATTGGAAAGAAAATAGTAAAGTGTATAGGAATAAAAAAGCTATAGCACACCAAAATTTACAAAGAATAATTGATGATACACCCCCATCAAGTCCAGTATCAGTTGTGCAGCAAATTAGAGAAGATGTAGCTGCACGTAATAGACGACAGATGCGAAGGCGACGAGCTATTTTGTATGCAAAGATTGCAAATTTGGAAAAAAGAGAATGAGGAATGCAGTGAGGTTAAGCGAAAAATACAAGAAGAGGTATTTGAGACTGAAAACAAAAAAAAACTGTCCCTGATTCGCCTGAAACTAAAGTTAATGCACTCCTAAAGAATGTAAACGTTTCTGAAAGTGTGAAGAAGAAATTACTTTTCGGAGAAGCGTTAACAAGAGATCTAGAGGCTAGTTACAAAGATCATGGAAAGAAACATGGAAAGAAGAAAAACTATTACGAAATGTTGAAATTTAAATCACTGCAGAGATGTAAGTTGCTTTATGTATCAAAACCACAGTCAATTATAAGATAAGCTTATCAACCTTTTGCAGATTTAGACCCTTCTGGGTTACTTGGAAAAATGTGAATGACCGAAATACTTGTCAATGCATACAGCATGCCAATATTCAACTGATGATATCTAAATTGCATGAAGTCAAATCATTTAAATTTTGTAGCGTGACTTCAGCTTTAGCAATAATAACCTGCAATGTGCATTTCACAAAATGTCTATTCAGGGAATGTTCAACCTGCAAGGAACGCTCTTTGGAATACTACTTACCAAAGCCGAATCAGTTTGTGACTTATCGTCAATGGATTTATGAAGTCAGTTCATTTGAAAAGGACGGGAAAAAAAAGACAGTTCGTAAACCCGTGAAGAAAGAGTATAGGGTTAAATTGAAGCAGCTTGTTCAAAATCTGGAAGCAACATTACCACTTTTTTTTTACATATTGGCACTATAACACATCAATATCAAGCCATTCAAAATATAAAGACAAATTCAACAATAAATGACATTTTAATTCATGTAGATTACAGTGAAAACTATTGCTGCAAGTATAGTGAGGAAATACAAGCTGTCCACTTTGGTGGAGGAAGGGAGCAGATAACAATGCATACAGGAGTGCTTTACTTGCGTAAGGATGATGCAATCAAACCTGTATCCTTTTGCTCTCTCTCTAGTGACAATAGACATGACACAATGACTGTTTGGGCTCACTTAAAACCCATATTTGAATGGATAAAAACACAACATTTACCCATTTCCCGATTACATATGTTGAGTGATGGTCCTGTTAATAAATATAAGAATAAATTCATGTTCGAAATGGTGTGTCGCCATCTAAAAGATCTCTATCCAGAAATCGCACACTTTTCATGGCATTATTCTGAACCTGGGTACGGTAAGGGAGCGCCTGACGGTGTCGGTCGAACTCTGAAACGGACAGCTGATAAAGTCGTGGCAGAAGGCCATGATATCGTGGACCTGAATTCATTGAACCCTATCCTTCAATCCAGGTGTCCTTCTATTTTATTATTTGAAATTACCACAGCAGATATTTCACTGATGGATGATCTCATAAAACAGTCCAAGACTATTCCTACTTTCCGGGGAACACAAAAAATACTCCAATTCGTATTTTTTAACAACACCTTACAGTGCAGAAGACTTTCATGCATAGATTGCGAAGAAGATTGTACCCACTATCATTTGGGATATTTTCAACAATACCAAAATGATCGATTTACTAGGAGGCATAACAAATCCCCTCAAAAGTCAATGGAATTGGATATAATGAAGGATAATCACCAACTGTCTTTAGCGTCATCTTCACGCATTCAAGATCATACTGGGATGTTCAAAGAAAATGATACAATTGATTTAGAAAATGACGGATCTACTGTTGTCTCAGACAATCATAAGATTGCTACCATTGGAGATTATGTCCTGATGAAATGGGGCACGGCAAAGTATCCCGGAGAAATTTTTTCTGTTTTTGAAGATGGATTAATGGTTAGGTCCATGAAGCAAGGTTTGAAGTTTTGGAGATGGCCTAATATTAAAGATGAGCAATTATATAGCTGGGAAGATGTGATACAGAAGATAAAGACGCCAGAGTTAGTTAAGAGGGGGAATTACGTTATTACAGAGTTAAATGAATCTACTAGTGATGTTAAAATTAAGATTGAATAAGTACAAATGTTGAGTTTATTTTCTTTAGAATATGATATTTCATTGTTCAATATGATTAAACTTACATAATTTCCATTATTTTTACGTTTTTATTTATAATGAATCATTCCCTCACTCTGTTAATCATTCCCTCATTTATTTATTTTTTAAAACCTCATTTTTATAGAAAATATACAAAAATATGGAAGACCAATAATCTTAAATAGATCTCTTACTGCAACTTTTTTGATCTCTGCAAGAAAAATGTCTAAGAGTATCAAAAAAAATAAATTTCTATAATATCGAAAATTTTTGAATTTCATAAGAAATTCTCATAGGGATACAGGGTAGGTTATGCATCCGAATGTGAGATTTGAGTTCGTTGTTGGGCATAATCTGCCAAACAGTTTCGGAGTTTTAACCATCTGGAATATTATTTTTCCTATAACTCAAGAAATACAGAACCGTTAGAACTGAAACACCGTATCTAATTGTAGTTGTAATATTGTCATGAAGACGTGTGTTAAATTTTGTGAGAATCGACATTTTCAAAAATTTACGAAAAAATATTATGTCTGTTACTTGGGAACGGCAATGATAGTGACTTGCAATTTTCAGGGTAGGTTGCGCATCCAAATGCGAGATTTAATTACCTTCGTTAATATGCATAATCGACCAAATGGTGCTGGAGTTATACTCATCTGAAATTTTGTTGTTATTTCCTCTTTAACTGCAAATATACAAATCTGTCCCAATTCAAACTCGGTGATTACTTGTAGAATGCTGACCCACTAGTTTTTGCGGAATTTCATGATTACCGTATTCTGGCTCTACGTGTGGCATAAGTTTTTTCGTATTTAAATTTCAATAGAATACGTATCAAAGAATTTAAAATTATGTGATCATAGATTCTCTCGTTACTGCAGTACGTCATTAAAATGGAATTTAATATATTTATATATTATAAAAGCTGAGAAAACGGTATATATCGAAGCTACATTCGATAAAGAGTGTCTAATAGAGGTGAGTAGATAATAGAACATGCGCGTAAAAGCACCTGACTTCACGTCATTACTTGAATCAATTTTTCTTATTCATTTTCAATTCACACCACCTATGGAGCAGGGATGGTCGAACTCAAACCCATAGCCCCTTCTTCATCTCCAACGAATGAATATAGCCATATATCTGAGTTAGCTGGTCTAATCAGCGTTGTCATTTAAGTATGGCTATTGCTTTCGAGTAATACGAAGCCACCCAAGGAGAGGCCCAGATGATGCCATATACCTATGTCCCTGCGGACATAGAGGTCAAATCAAAAAATGATAGTTGGCTTGATAGTGCGTTTTTACAGTGGCTGGTAACGCGATTTCCGCCCGCGATCCAACGAACTGCTTTATCGGTGTTGTACACTGTTCGTCGAAGTAGATCCAGGGTCTGGAGTAATTTCATATCACTAACGCAATTCACCTAATTAGATTCCGGATGGGTGGCCGATAAATTGACTGGAGACCGGAGCCCATTTCTCATCAGCAACTTCATTGCTGTCAACTGCTTTCGAACCTGCCCCCCGATTGGATTTTCCAGGTTCTTCTTTTATGTTCGGCTTTTCCATCGTTCCTTCAAATATTGAAAAAGTATCGTATCATTGCTTGTTCGTAACCTCGCGACGGCGAAATTAAGTTTGTTTCCACTATCAGTTGAATTTTAGGATTTTTTGTTGGCATTTAGTTCTTAGTAGACATGAAATATCAATTATTACATAAGCCCTGAAACGGCTTCAGATTAGGAAATGAACCGTTATATCGGACATTGCTGAAATTTATGGATATTAGAGATCAATTATTCCCAAATTACAGAAGTTCACTTACACGTTCGCGTCAAATATAATCCCACCGACAACATTTCATGTAAAATTGGTTTCTTAGATTCACAAGAAGCTATCACAGTAGAAAAGTTGTCAGATCTCATAAAGAGCCAAGCCCGTAACTGTACATGGACTTACTCTACAAGGCCTAGTTCTATATATCAAGAAGTACGGATTGTCTGTTTCGCAGTTCAAGCACGAGACTGCATTGTACTTGTTAAGAAAGAGTCCATGGTCTATAATTTTGTGCTACATAATACTTCTATGAAACAGCCAAGCCAAACTTCTTGGGCAGAGTGTAGGATTTGTTGAATTAGAACTTGTAGAAAGAGGTCTTGTACGTTTTGGAGCATCGATCTTTACGTGATCTTATAACCTTTTAAATGTTTAAGATTCTAGTAAGTCTTGGCAACCAATTTGACATGTAATATTATTGATATTATAGATAAATGCAGATCTGAGTCCCCCTTTATGATGGTTGGAGGATAAAAATATTTCATATTTTTCTGTAGTTTGTTCGCTTATTCTACTCTGCATACCAAATTCAACATTTTTATAGGACTAAGATCTTCCATTCAGTGGGTTGGACGGTAAAAGTTACAGATTTATCATTTCTGTTGCCGTTTGTTTACTTAATCTAGACATAAAATCGGTAGATATCGGGAAATGGTCTGTAACAGTACAAAATAAAACTCAGTTATTTCATTGTTCACAATATTTCGAATTGAAATTTGGTGAGTAGTTACAGACCTAAAGTCGTTTGTGCAATTTTGTGAGAATCGTATCACCACAATTTTTTTTTAAATCTACTAAAAAATATTATTCATTTCACGAGATGAGCATCCGAATGCAACATTTGTGTTTTTGTTAATAGGCATAATCAGCCAAACTGTTCTGGCGTTATACCTATCTAAAATTGCATTTTTATTCACTCCTCAACTCAAAAACTATTGAAATAGTCCAATTCAAATATAGTAAATAGTTTTAAAATGCCAGGGCGCAACTTCATACGAAATTTTGCGAGGATCGTATTACCTGAAAAAAAAAAATGAAAGTCTTCGAATAAAGTTCTATATCTCAAAAACCATCCGTCTGCTATTGCTGAAATTTTGTGGAAGGCTACAAAACAGACTTTACAGCCAAGTTCCCAACTTGAACACGATCGGATCTATATGGTTGGAGATCTGAGCAGCATTGAGTCAGTTCAGTAGTTGGATGGGTGACCGTTGCCACGATAAATTTTGAATGGAAAGATGTAGCGACTTGCAATTTTCTGGGTAGGTTGCGCATCCGAATGGGAGAGTTATGTTCATTGTTGGGTATAATGGGCCAAATGGTTTCAGAGTCATACTCCTCTGGAATATTGTTTTCGCGTTCACTCAAAACGATTTCTGCAATTTTGTGAAGATCATGTCCCTAGAAAATAAAAAAAAATTATTTAATAATATTATTTATCTCATGATTACTCGAGAACGGATAGATATAGCGCCTTGCAATTTTTAGGTAGGTTGTCCTATTGCGACATTTGAGTTCGTTAAAATACTAAGGGCCGGTTTCTGAGAGATGAAACATGTGATTTATCTTCCGTTCATCTGCCCAATTCAATAGGATTCTGTAGATAAATTGAATATAAACTCCATTCAAATGCGTCAGAAACCGGCCCATAATCGGCCGAAAGGTTTTGGATTTATATCTATCTAAAATTTGGTTGTTATTTCCTCAATAACACTAAAAAATGCGATGCTGATTCAACTTAAACATGGTAATGAGTTTTAGAATGCAGACGAAAAAATTATTGTAAAATTTTGTGAAGATAGTCTTACTAGAAAATTTTAAAAAAATCATTGAAAAAAATTACATATATCAGAAAGCAGTCGATTCCATCATCAGGATGATGGAAACGAAGATTTCCGAAAGCTAGGCAAGGAATAAAGAGAATAAAACCAACCTCGTTTCAGTGGATATCTCTTAACAATTCACACATTTATAGTACGACTGTTAGTGAACTTGAAATATATTATACAGGCCGTCCTGGGAAGAATGCGACAAACAGATAGGTACCATGAATTAATGTCATCAGACTAGAATCGTATCAAGAGGTTTTACTCACCTGAGTGCATTCGTTTGGGATAAACGGGGTGATGTTCATCTTATTATTGAAATTTCACACTTCAATAACTCTTGAACTAATCGTCCGAATGATTTCAAATTTTGAAGTCTTGTCGCCCTTCACTATCGTCTTCCTTCGATATTTCTGAAATCGAAATAATTAAGAAGACTATTTCGATCTAGGGTACAACTAATAGCCAGACTGTATCGATAGCCAGAATGTGTTGAAGTTAGTTGAAAAAAATTAAAAAGCACTGACGTGAAGTCAGTACTCTTTGGCGCGCGTGTTCACGTTGGCTAATTTGAATTGAATGATCAGGGTTTCAAGCTTAGTGGATATAACGAGCCAGAGATCTATCCAAACGGTAGTGGACACCATTCACCGTCGAGTCATGAATTAAGAGTGCTGTGTCCAAGATGGCATAAGGATAGAGTAACAAAATTAACAATTAACACAACTGACTTTCCTTAGACACACAATCTCCCATGAGCTTCTGCGGTATCTTCTTGGTCAGTATAATCATAATCATGTTTATAGCACGCGCGCCAATTACAGATTGATTTCAAAATTAAAGAAAAAGGCTAAAATAGCATTGACCTGGGGTCAATCTGCTTTGACGCACTTGCTATAAACAGGATTATGATTATAATACTGACCCTCCCAAGTCTTCCTCGCGAAAATACCGCAGAATCTCATGGGAGATTGTTTGTCTGAGGAAAGTCAGTTGCGTTAATTGTTAATTTTGTTACTCTATCCTTATGCCATCTTAGACACAGCACTCTTAATTTATGACTCGACAGTGAAGGGTGTCCACTATCCTCTGGGTAGATCTCTGGCTCGTTATATCCACTAAGCTTGAAACCCTGATCATTCACTTCAAATTAGCCAACGTGAACACGCGCGCCAAAGAGTACTGACTTCATGTCAGTGCTTTTTTTTAACCTCAACTGACGGAGTACCTATTAACGATGTCACTTCAAATGTTAATATTTTTGCGGTCCACTGGAGAAAGAAACGTTTGCAAGTAGAGTAAAAACGCAGGTAAATTATGACCCAGAGAATTTCTGAAACATTGAAAGTTCAACTAGCTTTACCGATTTGAAAATTTAACATTACTGTTACTTGCTTCTCAAATTCCGCCACAGTATTGCACATCAGATACATAGTAGGTAGGTAGGAGTAGGATTCTTGAACTTTCGAAGGACAATACTTCTTGAATATTTGCAGATTTGATTCTAAATTAATAACGTGCAGATGTGCATGAAGTAAATAATCAAATTACGAGAATATGGATTCCAATATTCTTTTCAGAATAATTTCAACAGATATTTTACAAACCTTCATGCATGGATACGAAATATAATACTCACCTTGAAATTTTCCACTGTTTCTTTCTCGACTACCTACGATAAGAGTAATTCTTCAAGTTCCTAATCATTTACTCTGACTTCCAGGTAGCTAAGAATTGTAATAATGATCCTTATGAAATATATGAGTATGGAACGGTTAAAACACAGGCAAGCCCTGGATATACGCTAGTGGCGATTGAGATTTGAGAGAAAATTTATTCCTGTATGATAGATCGTACACGATTCATTCATGGATTTCACTTATTCCTGTAAACGAATTAAACAATAATATTAAAACCATAATTCTTGAAAACCATATTGCAAACAAATCGTAATTATATTGTTCCGATCTAAGAAAGTGCTCATTGTCCCACTGGTCAATATAATACTATCAATGTCATACTATAAATCATTACTTTGAGTTTATGGAGATTTGATGTGATACCAGAATTAATTTTTCGTATTTAGGCCTCATGATTTCAATTAAACAACTGCTGTTTATATACCAGCACGACAAGACCGCAACACGACCACGACGATACTTCTCAACGAGGGATTGATTTGCATCACCGTATCTTTAGTGTGGATGCTTCTATGACTAACCATGTACCACAATTTCTAAACGACATGAAGTCGCGGTAGCCTTTTGGTCCCGTAGTGCTGGTATACGGGCATACCGAATCGACACGATTCCAATCTCTTGAGTCCCTTTCCTATTCTCGGTTGCACTACGAAAGCGCAACACGACTGCAACTTCTTGTGGCTTAGCCTGCTCGTATACCAGCACGACAAGACCGCAACGCGACCGCGACTTCTCGTCGCTTAGAAGTCGCGGTACATGATTGGTGACAGAAGTCCCCACAACAAAGATACGGCGATGCGACTCAAATTTTTCATTGAAAAGTATCGTCGTGGTATCGTAGCTGTCGCGTGGTGCACCAGCACTACGCAACATACGTATATGAGCGGCCTCAGAAAATGGCGATGCGAGGTTAGTGATAGAAGAGCTCACACTGAAGAAACGGTGATGCAGTGCAAATCCCTCGTTAAAATGTATCGTCGCGGTCGCTTTGCGGTGTCGTCGTGCTGGTATACAAGCAGTCTTTGAATTATATGATTTGATTTCTTTACAGATTGTTTTTCCTTCAAGCATCATCTAATAACAAGAAGAAACCAAAATGAAATATAATACTTTATTTTGAAACTTTTAATTAATCCAGAATGAAAAAAAGGAGAAATTTAATTTTTTTTTGTTCCTAGTTTTTATGACGACATAACAATTAATATTTACATATTGTAAATTGATTGCTGATCCGGACAGTTCATTCATTAGGCGTCTCGAATAACACTGATTCGGTCCTAAAAGGTAAGTAAAGTTTTCGTTCGTTGAACTTGTCAGTCGTTTGAAGGGCAGCTGTAGGAATGGCTTCATAAAGGTTGTTTATTTAAAGTAGAGTTATCTTTAACAGTGGCTGCTGCTGATAATTTTGTTCAGGGCAGATTCGATAATAAAAAAAAATATATTATTATATTTTTGAAGGTAATTACCAAATACCGACATCTTAAAATGAAATTGAGTCCTTCTGTTTTCATCACAGATGATATTCTCGATCACGTTTTCGGTGGAGTAAGAAATGTCTTCAACTAAATTTCATTGGATGGACTAGATTGCGAGCGCCGTCAGTTTTTCTTCTGATATTGTATTCCTTAGGAACGTGTTGATAGATTTTAAAGTAGAGGGTCTTCAAAGGGAAGTCAAAACTAAACCTCTAGGACTATTTTCTGACAAAAAATCGAAAACTGCTGTAAGGTTATTGAGCAACTCATCAAATATTAAGATGTGTAATTAGTTGCATATATTTCGAGTTGCTCAGTAGCTGAAATCCCCTCTCCCATATTGGGGACTAGGACCGGTATTGGAAGGTACCGGCAGTGGAGAGACAGCGTTGTAAATGAGAGTTTTGTGGAGATTAATAAAATAGCGACATAAGAAAGAAACGTGGTTTATTTCAAATTCATTGTTCGATACCTCATAATAAGAAGGTACCGTATGTTACACTGCAGACATTTGGGCAAATTGACATGTACTCTATTCGGGAAAATAAGCGAGCCAGGAAAAGGCCGCTTTCATTAAATACTTTCTTTCTGGGTTTTCTCTCCCAAACTCTGAAAAATATCTATAAAATAAAAAAATTATTATTTTGTGATTTGCTTCTGCGTAAGAAACACAAGATATTCTTCAGAAGCAATCAATCGAACAATGTTGCCTAACAAATAACTACGAAACAACATCAACGCAGAAACAACTATATCGTAACGTTTCGGAGTCTATATCAGACTCCTTCGTCAGACGCTTAACGAAAAATCTTCAGAATTATTTTCTTGATCGATATTCTGAAATTCGAGAATTGTCACAAAATAATTCTGAAGATTTTTCTTTAATCGTCTGACGAAGGAGTTGGATATAGACTCAGAAACGTTACGATATAGTTGTTTCTTCGTTGATGTTGTTTCGTTGTCATTTGTTAGGCAACATTGTTCGATTGATTGCTTCTGAAAAATATCTTGTGTTTCTTGCGCAGAAGTAAATCACAAAATAATTAATTTTTTATTTTAATGATATTTTTCAGAGTTTGGGAGAGAAAACCCAGGAAGGAACCATTTAACAATGAAAGAATAATTTGACAGCTTCTTACTCCGACGACGCGACACATGAAACTCATGTAAGTATAACTCGGCGGTTGGAATGAAAAACCAATCTGCAAAATTTCAGATCCAAATTTGAACAAAAAAAAATGATTACAGACTTTTGCGACATTAGTAAAAATCTCACTTCTCGGATCACCCTTATTCATTTAAGGAATATTTCCGAATAGTTCAGGAGAATATTTCCAGAAAAAATATTATGAATTGAGCCAATACGATAAAAAGAACTGACTTCCTCGTAGTTTTGTAATATTGTAAAATCAATTCTCCAGTGTAAAGTTCCGGTCCAAGCAGTAACGGGCGCCAGTAGATGGAACGATAATTTACAGATGTCTAGAAAGGAAGAACACACGCTTATGTAGATCACAGCGCAATAAAGTTTCGGAACGTCGAATTCAATATGTTGGAGGTGTCAAGCTGCCTCTTCTTCTCCTACTGGTTTTATTAATTCCTTTTTAGACAGTCCAAACCACGCTGCGCATTCTTCTGATCTTATTGAATTTTTTTACGACCAACCGAAATTGGGGGCAGTCGGATTTTAATTAAGTTTATGGCTACTAGACTCGTTGGAAATTTATACCAAATTGAAAAAAGAAAAATCAAGCAATTTAAGTTCACCAGTATTCGTTAAAGTACTCAATATATATAATATATGTGTAAAATCATGTCATCTATATCGATATATAAAATGTTGTTAGGATAATTCAGGTAAAGCAAACAATATAATCCATTTCATAACGGTATTCACAAGGAAAGGACTACTGCCTATCGGACACCCAAAATTTTGTTTAAAATGGGATCCTTTGAACAAAAATAGTTGGCTAGTTGGCCCCGAAAACAAACTCTATACAGTTACTTGCAGACAATTTTCATCGATGGTATCTATGGTTATCTTCATAGAAATATTAGTTAACAGGTAGACGACGTCTAAAGAAAGCACCTCATCTTCAGAGATAAAACAACCCTGATAATTGTAGCAATTTTTGAATTTCATAATAGTTATAAAAAAACTAATTCTGAAGACTTCCGTTTGATCTCTGACAAAGGACTCTCTGAAATGTTAGGAAATAGTTGTTTTATCGTTGATGTTGTTTCGTTATTGTTTCTTAGGCAACATTGTCCGATACGTTGCTTCTGACAAATATGTCGTGTTTCTAACGCAGAAGCAATTCACAAAATAATAATTTTTTTATTTTATAGATAGTGTTCAGAGTTGGGGAGAGAAAACCTATAAAGGAACCATTTAATATTGAAGGTACCTCCCAAAGTATCCTTTGATGATTACTTAGAGAACTGTTTATTTTTGACCCAACAGTGAATGTACCTATGTATTAGAATGGATCCCTACGCCATCACAAACGTAGTCTTAATTATTTTTGACCCAACAGTGAATGTATAGATTTGAACGACATGCACTCGGTTACCGATTGGATTGACAAATATCTATTCGATTGATGTCCTGCTGAACTTCAATCTTCATGTTTCCTGTGCTGTACAAATCAAGTGTTGGTAACCGCATGGTATTGAAATCCATAACATCCGAATAACACTCCTGGATATATCTGCGACAGAATGTTATCTGGTCAATTTTTTTTCCCAAATGAGGAATGTTTGTACACTCCCTTCTGATCGGCCTAGTCAGCGAACATTTGACAATAATGTTCCAATTTCAGTTTCTCGTACAATTAGATTGTATATGGGTGCAAATCTCCATTAGAGATTCACCAACTTTGGGTCTGTGGTAGGTTGTTCTTGCACGCGAGGAAAATTACTTGCCTAGAATTACCGTGCAATCGCCTGCTTTTAGTGGCGATGATTTCATCAGGTTTCATGTCCAGATAACGTTTGTGCGTTGGTTGATTACACAATCAATATTCGACTAAGCAGCACATCGTATATTCCGTAAACAAAATGTATCTTATGGAGGTATATCTTTTAATTTTTTTTACACAGGGATAATATTATTTGTTCAAAACAGTGTTCCAACTTTCTCTAAAAATTGTTATTATACCCTCATTTTGCCACATGTTACCGGAATATTTCATTCAGATGAACATGGCTCAAAAAATTCGCGTTTAACATATCAAACATATATGTTTCTACTTCTATATCTGAACGCTTGGGTCGATTACCGACAAATTTATTTAAAAATATTGTGTTTCAAGCAATGACGTGAGGTCAGGAGATTTCTCGGGCGTATTATATTTTCCACCTCTATTAGCCACTCTTAATCGAATTTTCCATCGATATGGACCGTTTTCTAAGCTTTCATAAGATATTTTTTTTTATTTTTATTTTATTTCATTAGAAAAGACTGCTCAACAGGTAGTTTTGACTGCCCTATAACAGAGCGGCACACAGTTACAGAAAGAATGACATAAAGGATACGTGCAACAAATGAATCCAAAGTAAAACTGATCAATTAATACTATACAAAGAAAAGTACAAATTTCACACATCTACATCTCACAGAAAAATGCTTAGGCTATACAATTCAGGTTACAAGCCTGATAAGATCCTATAATAATCCTCTATACAGAATTCGTTTTATATGTTTTCTTATTGAAACAGAATTAGTTGAGAAAATATTCAAAGTTGTATCCCTTACAGTAATGGAGTTGAATTTTCTAAAGCATCTGTATAAGGGTGAGTTCAACAGATAGTTACTATGGTTTCTTCCCACGGTCAAAAAAGGTCTAGATCTTATATTATAGGGAGCACAGTTTAGGTACACCGAAGTCAAACCGTAGGGAGAATCGACTAAGTTGTTAAGCAATTTATATAAAAAGAACACATCGAAGTAATCGCGTCTCAAGCTCAAACCTTCCAACTTATAGAATCCTACGTTGCTGCTATAGATGAAATTGTGTCAATTCCTGTTGAATCGGAAATTAAGAGCTTTTATAAACTTTCGCTGCACTCTTTCGATTCTATTTATGTGTATATTGTAGTGGGGGCTCCAAATCACAGGTGCATAATCCAACCGAGACCTTACAATGAGACCACTGAATCTGATCTATCAAACGGTTTGGTTGTTCTCAAAATACATTCCAAATTTCTTATCGACCGTTGAACCATTTTGTCAATGTGTAGATCAAAACACATTTTGACATCCAGAGTTACACCCAGATCTACCACAGAACTGACCTCCGAAATACAGTGACCACCAAACATCAAGTTCGTCATAATCGGATTTTTATTCCTAGTGAAAATAATTTCGCGGCACTTACTCATGTTCAGGTGTAACCTGTTTAATCTACAGTACTCAGAGAATCTGTCAAGGTCTTGTTGAAAGAGGGCATAATCGGCGTGCGAATTTATCTCTTTGGAAACCTTTAGGTCATCAGCATAGAGCTCCGCATCAGTGTTCTCGAAACAGTCACAAAAATCATTCAGGAAAATGAGAAAAAGAGTATCGGTCCAAGATGAGACCCCTGGGTTACCCCAGAAGAAACACAAGCAGAATCCGATCTCATACCATTAATGGTTACATATTGTCTACGAGCAGTCAGATATGATATCAGTAACTCCAAATGGTTTCCACATATGCCAAAATTTCGCATCTTAGTAAACAGCGTCGGATGGTGAACCTTATCAAACGCCTTGGAGAAATCGGTGTATACAGCACTTACAGAAGAGCCCCCGTCTAGAGACTGAAGAACCCCCCTGCACAAACGGTAACAAGTTGTAACGTTAAGTTTTAACCAAGGGGCATTTGAGCATGAGATTCTAATACTAATTTCTCAAGGGAGGTTTGATTACCCCAGCAACAAGATTCCTAGTCAGGTTTTTAACAATATATTGTAGAAAGAACAAGGTGTACAATTCTCAATTTACAGTTCCAATTACAATCTCTCAAATTACACAAACTTATAACTACTTATTTTAAAAGAAACGTCCATATCGTGGTTCCACTTCCAATGCAATATGTTTCTGTTGTGTCAGATGATCCTTTCGGTAACGGAATATGCCCCCCAGTCAGCCTCGAGTTGTACTTCAGGTGTGCTTTCAGCTCCTCCACCATAAGTTAACTTTCAAGCAAACGTAGGTACAGGCAAACGTAACAGCCAAAAATTACTACAGCTTCCAGCTCCTGATTGTACTCCAGTTCAAGTCAAGCTTCAGCCTATGATTGTGTCTCGGTGCAGGTCAAGCTTCAGCGAATGATTCAATTTCGAGTGCAAACAACGTGGACCCAACCAAGGAGTGTAATCTAACTCGTGTGGTCCCAACCAAGGAAGGTCTTGAATATGGTCCCAACCAAGGAGCTATATGAAATTAAAGTAAATGAAAATATGCACAAAAATTCAACAGAACTCCTACTCGCTTCTCAAGAAAAAAAAATTAGGCATTTACATTATGTCGATAATCATTAGTGAACCTGAGAAGGAATTCTGCCCTGGGGAAATGAAAAGTGAAAAACAGAACATGTGCTGTAAAACAAAATGAAGGCAAGCAATGCAACAATTCAGAACCAGCAAAATATTCCCTTAAAATCCAAATCTCGACTTAAATTAAAGGAATTATGAGACTTACCGAGAATAAATATTATTTATCTCGCACTCTAAAACTTAGAAATTCCACTGGGGATACTCGATAAATTCAGATCAAAATTATCTCAACGATATACGAAAGATGATTTCTCCTTCAGATAAAGGCCGGAAAAAAACGTCAATCCGTTTCCTTACATCACGCAGACACGAAGATCATAGAAAAGAAGTAACCTGACATAAGGTGACAGTCCGTCAACGTGCATTCTATGATTACCAGTGGCGTTTCATAAGGAGATGAATAGCTTAAGCGTGCAATATGTTGCACACACCTCTCACCGGGGAAAAAAAAATTGCAAATTTTTTTTTTGTGAAATACGCTAAGGCAAACTAAAAGGTGAAAAATGCTAACGGTCGATAGTAGGTAGAGAATGTATGTGCAAGGGTACAAAACCGGTTTTGGTGACCTTGACCATATATGGAAGTTACCTATGGTCAAGGTCACCAAAACCGGTTTTGTACCCTTGCACATACATTCTCTATAATCCCCACTCCTAATTATTTCCATTACTTTCATTGTCCCCCACCCAAATTACCCCCACTCCACCCCCCACTCAAACTGGTGACCAAGGACGTTACCCCCTCCCCTTCATAGTTCAAGGTCAAGGACACTACCCCACTCCTATCCCCACTTTCATGCAAGGTCAAGGACACTCCCCCCACTCCTATCCCCACTATTAATTCAAGGACACGTCTATCCTCAATTTTTAGACCATGGTAAAGGACGTATCCATACATATATAAATCAGAAATGAAAGGTACGCATCTTGAATTCGAACACGTAAATATATTTCAGTTATAGTTGAGTTATAGTTAAGTTAAAAATTATATAGTTTTGGTGTGACTTCATAGTTTCAGTCCAGTGCAATTTATAAGTGGTGCTAGAAAAATGGCGTTCATTGTGGATTTTCAAGGTTTTCAATATAAATACGGTCCATACTACATCAGGGAAATCTGCATAATTAATATCGCTACTGAAGAGGTTCATCATAAACGGGTCAAGTTACCTTTTGACGTTGAAACCGTATCTTCAGATTTTCGGCACCATTTGTCGTACGCAATGCTGAATGTACATGGGCTGGATTATGATTCATATTATCCGGATGAAGACATTCATTTTATGTGTTTAGCGGACTTTCTTAAAGACATTTTGTGTAGGCAAAACTCTAGTGTATATGTAATGGATAGCGAAAAGGGACGTTTCTTCCGAGATCAAATGCGACAAGTGAATAGTGACTATGTTTGTAAGGTGGTTGAACTCAAAAATTACCCAAAAATGGAACAATTGAAGTGTAGATTCACTCCAGAAGGAACTGATTCCTTCCATTGCAATTTACACATGAGAAACAGACTACGATGTGCGCGAGAGAACGCTTTTTTAATTTTTAATTGGTTCAAGTTTAGGTTTAATTAGTTTTTTAGTTATTTATATATAGAGTTAAGTTATTTATTATAGAGTTGAGTTATTTTGCTTCAATAGTGTAAGAAAAGTAAATCATTTTGTAAATATTCTTTTAATAACCTTCCATTACAATTTACACATGAGAAATGGACTACGGTGTGCGTGAGAAAACGCTTTTTTAATTTTTAATTGGTTTAAGTTTAGGTTTAATTAGTTATTTATATATAGAGTTAAGTTATTTATATAGAGAGTTAAGTTATTTTGCTGTGTGTATGAAATGTAAATCATTTTGTAAATATTCTTCTAATAAAAATATTAAATGAAAATTCACAATCTAATCAGTTTCTATATCCAAATAATCATTTGGTTGCTAATTCAAGGATAACATACCCCCCACTATTAATTCATGGGTATTGGAGGGGATTGGTTCTGTAGCTATATATGAGATGGCATAACAGTTTGAAAATAAGTAAGCATCGTGAGTTCCAATATGTTTTATCGATTCAAATGTAGTGGTGGAATAATAGTGACAGAAATTCAGTATCAAAATCAGTTAGGTCATTGGAGCTCTGAAAAAGATGAATTGGAGAGAATTATTGATAAAACCGTAGTGTGCTGTGAGTGTTTTTCTAAAATTCCAAAGAAAATTCAAGAAACAAGTTTTAATATTAACACTATGTGTGATGAATCCGAGTTGGATTTTCTTTTGAAAAAATATGGTAAAAACTGCCAGGATTGTGGTAAAACTGTTACAAGTGTGATAAGTGTGGAACCTAGAGGTTGTCAAGGTTATAGTTTGGAATTTAAATAAAATGGAGTCACAGGAATTGATTTGGGAAATTAAAGCTTTGAAGAGGGTTTTGGAGTACGAAATTGGTAAAAAAGAAGGAAATTATACTAATTTGTTTTGGGTAACTGGTTTGACACTTCCAAGCACAGTTGAAAAGAATGCTAAGGATCTATGTGGTAAATTTCTTGCTTCCCATATCGGAATTGATGAATTCTGTCAACAACTAATACGTCTGAGCGTTATTTTGGAGCAATGGATTCTTAATCACTTATGTTTATCTGAGAAGCTGATGCTGAAACTTTTTCCAAAATCAAGGACAGTTGTAATAGAACATAGTCGTCTTGGTAAAAGATTTGAAGAATTCACTGAAGAGGAATTGAAATACTTTCCTGTCGACTACATTGTGCAAAACATGTCAAGTATTAACCTTTTACAAATCTTCCATAAGCTATCGAAACCTATGACCGAATGTTTTAAGTTAAACACTCATCTACCATGTTTCATACATTACAATCGACCTGACTCCAATACACACCGGGATGGTCCTCCTATAAGTCAAAGAAAATGTGGAGCGTGTAAATCGACGATATAATCCAGTAGATGTTTAATCCCCCACCATCTTACATCTCACTATATGCCCCACCATAAAAATATTTCAAGGACAAATTTTGTTTTAATCCCCCACCATCTTACATCCCCACCATAAAAATATCTCAAGGACAAATTTTGTTTATATAAAAGACTGTAATTCCTTACTTCATCAAACGTGCTTCAATATTATCGTCATCAATATCTTCGATAAAATGCATAGTAGTGGATACAGTGTAATTAACTCAAACGAGCCAATGTGTGAACAACAGTTATTGTGTCCAAAAATTATTTATCTTAATAAATCCAAGGGCAAGTATGTGGCGTCGGGTTTATCCTCGGATTTTCGAATCATTATAAGAGTTGGGGGAATGAAGCAGAACCAGTCTATCGATTTTGATTTGGATGGATTTCAATCGTTTTTACTACTTAGAGGTTTCATGGAAGAAGGAATCGAAAATAAGAATTATGTGGAAACTAAATATTTAAAGCAGTGTAAACTATTTATAAAAGAAGTGAATAACATACCAATTGTGGGATTAAAAAATGATTACAGTGAAGTGTATTTTGCAAAGGAAACATTATTGGAATTATTTGCATCAGCAAGTCTCATAACTGAATATTGTGAATTCTTAAATTGTCATGATTTTCCCGAATTCTATAGACTAATTCTATGTTCTGCATCCAAAATGAATGGTGATTTAATGAAGAACATACACTTTCTGTTAGATGAGTCATACAAAAATATGTTCAACACCTTAATAATGAAGGAATATATTAAATATTTTTCACAGATTATTGTTAAAGACATGTTTTGTTATTAAATTGATATAATGGTGAAAAAAGTATGTTTTAGTAATAAAATTGAAGTTCGAAAGACTTATGTATGGAATTTTGCTTATAGAGAAGCTCGTAAGCGTTATTGGGAATTTATAGCTATCGATAGTTTTAGGTTTAAGCATAGAATTATGAAACTAGAATCAATATTGTTTAAAATATTAGAACCTAAGCATAGACATAGAATTTTCATATCCAGATTTGCTACATAGTGATTATAATGTGTTTTATTTTTGAGTAATAACAAAGATTTTTTGCTTGATAAACTTTATTGAAAAAATATTATATCAATATATTGTTCTAAATCAATAAAAATTCATAAAATTTATGGGTTTTCTTTCATTGTAAATCACTTTTATTTATCCATGAATTGTGTCGCTTATCCATCCCAAGCCATGAGACATATAGTTTGGAGCCTTTCCGACGTAATACTTTTTCTATTAAGTAGACGTTCGGATACTTGACGTTTTTTAGTTCATATCCATAAAATCCACCCTTGATATCTTGTCCGCTTGAATCTTGTAATAGATAGGTCCTAGGATTAGTAGCTTTAATTTTACTTATGATGAAAATTTCATTTGACCAATTTGGAGTGTAAGATTTATTGAAAACTTGTCTAGTCTTGCTAACTCGAACAGATTCACCAATTTTAAATTTACTACGTGTAGGATCTATAGTTTTTAAATTGCTGTAAACTGTATTCAGCAACAATTTTTCATTTTTCTCATTTACATCCTTGGGCTTGAAACCAGTCGTAGAATGTTTTTTGGAATTATATGCTGATACAATATCTTGTAAAATATCAATCCATTTATAGTTTCCACGAACGCTAAACTCTTTCCACATCATGCTTTTCAAAGTCCGGTTTACTCTTTCCACGACACTACTCTTCAAATTAGAATATGAACTATAATGATTTATATTATATTTCAGCATAAGATTTTTGAAATCCTTATTATAAAATTCCTTCCCCAGATCAGTTTGCAGATTCTTAGGAGAATGATTTATATTTTTCAAAATCCCATCCATTGCTTTAGTTACTTCTATACCACTTTTGTTTTTAACGGGTTTCATCCAAACATATTTCGAAAAAACATTTATAACTACTAATAGGTACTTGAATCCTTTATTGAATTTTGCATAAGGAATTACTTCAACTAAATCAGCTTGGTACAGATCATTTATTCCTTTCACTATAACTCTTCTACGTGGAAAATTGATTCTAACTGGTTTATGAATTTCATTGACCACTTCTCTTTTAATATTAGAATTCATGATGAACTGGCAACTTCAATAATAATTGAACAAAAGTTTTTTCTGGAAAATTCGGATTCTTTATTACTTGTATGCGATCTAGTTTCTTCAAGCTCATTCCTGTTTGTACTGGCACTGCATTGATTAATAGAGTACAGTTATTATCAGTTACCGCTTCAATAATTTCAGCAGCATCATATGGAAATGGATAAGAATGTGATCCTGTGGTAAGGATGTAATATTGCTTTTCAGATGGTGAGGAATAACCTGATAGTTGAAGTGTTGTGAAATAAAAGAGTTTTTTGTTGACATACGTTTTTAATGCATCATTCAAGACATCATTCAAAAAATGACCATATTTGTGTTGATCTATATGTTTGTAGAACTTATCGATTGTCATGATGCTCTGCTAGTGCTGTCGATATCTACTAATGAAAACAATTCCCCCTTTGATGTGCATTTATATCATTATTTTTGCTCTACGTAATGCCTCGATGATATGATATATTTCATTTGAATGTGAATTATTGCCTGCCATTTGAGATGAAATAAGAATTTTCAATCTATTTACAAGGGTATTTGGGTTTTTCCAGGGTACAAATTCCAAACTTTTATTTGTAACCTTTAGAGTTCTTAGAAAATGGTTTTTGAAATTTTCATCTTTCACAAGTGTTGACGATCCTCCACCTTTATGTGTAGGGATTGCTGATTTAGGAGTAGAGGCCGTAGAGGGATCTATGTCTAGTCTCTGAAGCTGTTGTGTTCGTTGCCTTGTTTGAATTCGTGGTGTTGTATAAGAAATATTACCAATTGGTAAAGGTTTTTGAATTCTCTTTATAATTTTAATATACTTATAACCTTGATTGTAGTTAAGTGGCTTGTTGGGATTATATTCCTTATGTAATAGATTAGTTTTCCTAGCGATATCCTGATATTCACGAAGATCATTCGAATTAAAAGTTTGTGGTTTCGCCTTAAAAATTAGTTCAAATAGGCCAACTGTACCTTTATAAAAAATTGGTTCTGGTAAATGTTCTAGGTCGAGATAAAAATCATCACCATCAAAAATTATTTTAGAGTCCCCAATGCGAAAAGTTTCATCATCTGTATTAAATCGTACACCAAATACATGATCAAATTCGTTATTAGTATCAGTTATACACGCTTCAATATATTCTCGTGATAATCCTGAATATTGTGTCAAATAATTCTGGAAAACTTCCGAATGTTTGAATACTTCTATAAGATCTTTCATTTCTTCCGATGGTGGTAGGTCCTCAATTTCTCTCGCTGTGTCATCATCATCATCATCATCAGATATTCTTTCAAGTCCAGAGGAGGCTATTTCTTGACTACTTAAAAATTGTACAGACCTTTCAGGAATTGATGATGGTTCAATATCTGAAAGACCTAATCTCGTTGGTTTCAATGTTTGTGGAAAATCTCTAGATCTCCTAGATTTTTTTGGTTCAAACTGTGGAATATGTTTATCGAATTTCTTAGACTCAGGAGTAGAAGTTACAAATTCTCTCTTACGAATTAATGATTTGTCTTCTTTTTTAATTGGAGCTTCTAATTTTATTTCAGATAACAGCTTTCTTATGGGCATTGCTATTGGTTCAAATTTTCTCTCAAACTCCAGTTTCGAAGATCGAATATCCTCTTTTAATCCTTCTAATTTGCGTTTAACGTTTTTTCTAGCGTTAACTAGTTTTAAAGCTAAGCGTTTATCCATAGTGAAATACTTAGACTGTCATGTTATACACAGAAAACATATATTTATATTGATATGAACTGATCCAACCCTTTTCTATACCTCCCCTTAAAGACATCACTTTCTTTATCAATAACTAAAAATCCAAAAGGGGTTTCCCAACATTTAGAACACAACTTTAAAAATTGATCAAATGACATATCAACATTGACATGATCGTTATAAATATGTCTGAGGTTTGTCACATCTTGAGGAAATAATAATATAAAGTTACTATTATCACGAATAAGTTGTTTAGGAATAGATGAATATGTCTGACATAAATAGAAACAATCTATATCATAGTGTCTACCAAAGCAATAATAGTCTCTGATGATGCCTTGGTTAGTACATACGACGTCGTCAAATATCATGATCGAAAAGGGTTGTGCTTGACTAGGGGGTAGAATATTTTCGCCATCTTCAAATTCATAATATCCAACTTCTTTTATAGGATCTAAAACTTTCTTCAAAAATTGATATTTAGGTTGTTGCAATGATTTTGAATATAAATATATATTTCTGAATCGTAAACCATTAGGATGAAGCAATAGGCTTATCAAGGTGTTTGTTTTACCTTTGCCAGAACCACCTACTATTAGTCCACGTTTACTTTCAGAACCCAAGAGTTTACTATGACGTATAAATTTTGCAGACGGTTGACAATAATCGTGGTTTTCAACCTGGAATCTATCTTTCTGTTTGATCAACTTCATGTTGAAATACCGAACTATACTGAAAATATATTATTCGAACTTTAGAGTTTATATGTAAAGCTTTGTCAAGAGGGGAAGTATAAATAAAATATTTACATCGTACTAATTAATATTCTCTATTGTATTTATTTTCCAAAATCAAATATATTTACATAATTCATTGAGAAGATCATTCAACTCTACATTAGCTTCTAAGTTGGTATGACCCCATGCTAAAGTTCTACTTGATTCTCTTAAAACTATTCTCTTATCATCAAATGAAGATAAGGCTACTTTATTCCTCATTTCTGTGTACATTTCATGCAAACATGATCTAAATATTGACATCATGCAAAATATTGAACAGTTATTTTGTATAACATTTTTATAATCACTCAAACTAATTTTTTTTTCTACAATACGTTTACTGATACCTTTAGCTTTCTTATCAACTTTATCTATCAATTCAACACAATATGCCTTAGCGCCAGTTCCATAAAAAGATTTAATTATATTTCCCGAATATTCATCTTTGAATTTACCAACTTTGGAATCATTAGGCTCGATAGAATGGATATTATGTTTAGAATAATTTGAAAAATCAAAACGTTCGCTACTTTCTTTCATGTCCTGATATACGTTTTCTGAATAAATCTCGAGAATTTTGGAATCTGTATCAGTATAAAGGAGAGACACTCTATCCCCATATTTTGGTTTTAGAAAATTGTAAAAAAATCATACATTACGATCTTAGCTATTTCCAAAATACAAAAACCGATATAAATTGGTTTATCATAGACAACACGCACCTTATTCATTTCAATTGCTACTAAATTATCAGTAAAAATTTCTCTATTTTTAAAGTGCGGTTTGGCAATCCAAGTCGCAGCACCAAATTTTTTACCAATTTTTTCCCAATGACTAACTAATTTTATGTCTCGTCGCTTTTCGACGTTCTCCATTGTTTTCCCGAAAACACTATTTGTTAACAATTTAAAATGATCTTTTTCAAATTTTGTTTTAGCATTATTTCTTAATTTGGTGTTGAAATCAATATAGGATTTAAGCCATGGTGACTGATTGAATTTTAGCACGCGATGAATTTTTATTAGAATTAAGCCATGTTCTAAGCATTGTTTTAAATTTAAATAGTGAACAATATAGTTTTTTTTAGGATTTAAGTTTGGAATTAATTTTGAATATTTTCCACCAGGAGGAATAAAGTTTTCTGGTAAGAAAGGCATGTCATTATGACTATTATGTAGGTGATATGGATAATCGATATCTACCTCAAATATATATCCTATTGGCGAAGTATCCTGTAACTCCAAAATTTGCAAGTTTTCAATTTCTTCAGTAGATAACCAAACAAACCCTGATTCGGGTAAGAACTGACTCATCGCATATCCGTATAAGTTGGTCGCATCTAGATATAAGATATATGATGTATCTTTATTTGGATCATAATTTGGTAAAAATGGATTATTTGCTTCTGCTGAACGTTTAACACATGTACTAACACCTCCACGTATACCCTTTTTGATAAAGTGAATCATGTCTATATCAGTAAGTAATTCTAGTGATACATCCGTTTTTTTGAGCATTGCATCCCAACTTAAAGATGGAGCAGTCAAATAATGTGCAGGATCTAGTTTATAGTGTGCCAATGACGTATTACGAAAATTTTCAAATATGTCAGCTAATAATAATATGTCCGATTTCAGATATAAATCGGAGTAATCGCCCAAAGTTTCACATTTGAATGTCGTCCAGACTAATTTGGCTCTTAAATATTTTTCGTCAGTTATGTGTTCATCATGTAAATTATCGTAAAAGTCTTGCTGTTCAGGTAATGTGGAATAGTCAAGTTTAGACCAACTGTCTATAAAAGAATAAGGAAAAACTCCTTTTTGACGAATTAATTTAAATTTTATAGGATCTGGAAAATGCTCACGAACAATTCGACAATGTGAATCTTCTAACGTAGCAGCAAGTTTATCTAATGAAGAAGTTAAAAATTTAAAAGAGTCCACAAATCTTAATTCTGTATAAAGTTGTTTGAAAGTATTTTGTTTGGTTATTTTCGCACCTACGTGAACAAATTTTGAAAACGATATATATTTTTCCTTAGTTTGACCTAAAACTTTTATCTCCTCGTTTCGAAGAGCAAGTCTCTTTATAAATAGATGTGCATCATAATGCGCTAAATTATGAATTAATACTGGAATAAATTTTGGTGTGATATAGTTCACATTACAACTTTGGTGACTAGGACCACGATAAAAAGAGGTTATATGATCATGATCTTTAACTTTTAAACTCCCATCAAGAAATGGCTTTTCGCAAATATGACAAGTTGTTGAGAGTTGGAATTCATTTTCTTGAATATCAGAAAGGGGTTCCATCTTCGCTATACATGATAAATATCGAGAATAAATAAATTTTGTGTCGTTTTCCAAAGACTGTAAAAATTTGTCACAGCAGTCAGAACCTCTAAATGACACATATTTTGAAAGTGAATTATCGAAAGAACACGCCATGTAGTAACCACATGAATAAGGTTCATGTTGAAAAGTCTTCATAATAAAAGATTTTTGGGGGTCTGGTTGTGAAGTATCTAAAGGTTTCAGTAAACTTTCAAAATCAGCATAAAATACGAAAGGCACTTTGATCTGCTTATGATAATTACAAAAACTTAACATGTTTGCAGGTAAAAACTGTTGCAGCTTATTTTGAACAATATTTGTAGAAGGAAGTTTTGCATATAGCTGATCACAGTCCCTTTCAAAATGTATATTTAATTTTTCCTCAGTTGGAAAATATTGTAAACATCCATCACATATAAATTTTCTAGTTGTGTGTTTCGAAATTTGAGATGACACTAAGGCCGACAAATTTTTTATAGTACAATAATGTAAATTTTCATTATCATCATCTAAAAGTAGCATATTAACATGAATTTCTTTCTTGTTACCACTAAAATAAAGGGGACCTACGATCTCATATTTTCTCTTTCCATTTTCTAGATTTGATTGTAAACCATAAACATTTATCGAAATACCAGGGTTCAACATTTCAAACTTGGAAATATTATCCAATTTAACTGGAAATTCAATATTAGTAAAATTGAAGCATTCTGAGAAATGTGGATATGATGTCGTAAGATAATCAGGACCTTCCGGTTTGAAAATACCTGCTACTAAAGCCCATCCGAAGCAATGTGCGTCAGAGTTCCTAACATTAATGATTGCACGTTTCCTTTTGAGAGGATGGGGAAGATCGATGAAGGACGATGCTCTTAGTGGGTTATACTCGTTGATATTAATTTCAAGACTGAGAATTCGAACCAATGCCCAACCTGTAACAAAATGCAATATAAATCCCCATAATTTTTGGAAGATTATTAACTTACCTGAATCCCTTTCTGCAAATTCAGCCATCTTGCGTAGAAGAACTTCGATAACATCATTGATGATTTCGGAAATATTGGAACCAAAATTTATGATGATATTTTTAGTATTGAATGATTTTATGTCATAAGTATCTTTTACTTCAATTGTGAATAATGCATTCAATTCAAAGTTCACTTTCATGGTTATCAAATTGCGCAAATTAACTTGGATCAGGTGCCCTAATTTTGAATTTATTGATTTAAAAAAATCATTTAGATTGATGAAATGTTTTTCAGCATCTATCCTATATGATATGATCCTATTTTTAAAGGCTGATGCAATAGTCTTGATACCATCGCCTATCGAAGTTGCAGTATTGTCTTTATGCCTTCTTGTTTTCGAATGTGTGTATAATGAGTTTGGTAACACTTCAACATCACATGCTTCACATTTGACGATGGTAGACTCTTCAGTACGTCTCCTTTTTGATTGTTCGTTGTGAGATTTCATATGTCTCTTCAATCCCTTCGCTGATGTAAATGCAGACACGCAGTTTGGGCATTCGAAACACTTTTCTTTCTTTATTTGGAAAGAAAAAGAAAAAATAAGTATTGTGGTCGTCATTAGTTATCATAAACGATTTTTGAGATAAACACTTTGAAATGCATATTATTAAATTTTGTACTAGTAATCGTTTATGAATATCCAGCAAGACCAACGAGGAGGAACGACCTGCTTGCCATAGTTTGTTGTGATTTTTAAATTTGTCTACAAATAATTTTGAAAAAACAACCAAATAATCACCCGCAAATCTGAAATACTCGCAAGTCCCACATAAAATATACGTTCATAAAAATAATTATACCAAATTGTAGACTCTCGAAAACTATGCTTTAGAAACTTTCTTTATGTTCTCATTATAAAGCATATAGAGTTTGTAAAATTCTTTTCCTCCTCTGATAACAGGATCCACTCGAGAGGTGGAAGTTGCAGGGCTCTCAAGCGAATCCTTAATTGAATTTATTTTTTTGTCTTTTACAACATCTGGTTGGACATGTGGTAAGACCATTTCAACCGATGTTGCAATACCCCTTTTCTTGAAAACATCCGCTTTTCGATCATAAAAAGATTTAGGCGGATCGTCTTGCGAAAAGAAAGATTCACTATTTTCCCCCTCGAATACTAGTTTTCTCTTTCTAATTGACCTTTCCAAAATTTTACCATTTTTCCTCCTACAAATATAAACCTTTTCTTCATTTGTATCATTACTGCTATCGTAAACTTGAGAGGGGCAAATTTGTGTAGCAATAATGGAAAGATTCACGGAGGTACGTGAAGTGAATTTAGACAATGGCCAATCTGAGCACCCAACCAAGTCTGACACTTGTGGGCTCATTGTCACCAAGTCAGGTTTCACTTCAGTGTCTAAGGTTTTAGTATTTGAAAATATAGTAAAATTTTGGATGTGATCAGATGTTCTGGGGGAAGGAACTTTTATGTCATCAGAAGAGGATAATTTTGAATTTAGAATTTTGTTTTTAGCCAAAATTTGTGCTTCCCTAAATTTACATTTTAGCCTGAATGGACGTGTATCTAATATGGGACTTAAAGATCGACAGTCAAATTCATCTTGTTCATCAGCAGTTAATTTTTCTATGGGAAGTTCAGAAGAAGGGAGAATATCAACAAATTGTTCAACTGTATCTAACTGTGATGGATAAGATTCATTGTATATTGCATGAATGTCCAAACCATCTAAATCATTATTATCCAACTCCTTATTTATCAATTCTGTAGACAGTGGAACTGATAAATCAGCAGAGGATAATAATTGCGATGGGTGTAATGAATATTGTAACAATGATTCTAAATCCACACCCATCAAATCATCATTATCCAACTGCATATGTATCGATTCTTTAGACAGTGTATTCGTTACATCAGCAGAGGATAATTGTAATTCGTCTAGTGTATTTTCAATCAATGGTACAATATCACAATTTGGAAAATCATCATTATCCCAATCATTATTTATTGAGTTAACAGTCTGCAACTGCAAATTCGATGGTGATGAAAATTGTAACAATGCTTCAATATCCAAATTTTTTAAATCATCATTATCCAACTGCATCTGTATCGATTCTTTAGACAGTGTATTCGATACATCAACAGAGGGTAATTGTAATTCATTTAATGTGTTTTGAATCAATGTATCAATATCGAAATTTGAATGCTGTGACTGTGAACTAGTTGAATTAATGAACGAATTTGCAGTTTGGGACTGTGTACTTATTAAATCAATGGTTGGCAATGATGAGGATCTGTCGATGGTTTCTATCAAATGTTTAGGTGCGGTACTAGACCGTATCAACACATTTGATAAAATGATAGGCCTTAAAAGAGCATTTCTCAAAAGACTTACGGGTGCATTATTCGGTTTCTCACTAACACGTTCACAATTTGAACTACTTGACTGCGAACCACAAAATTCACTAAAATAATTCGCCGCCATTTCGTTAATTTTTCAAACACATTCACCGTATAAAAGCACAACAAACAATGACCAAATTTCAGGGTCGTTTCATTTTATAATATACTCCCCTCCATTCAACAATGAACCATCCCCACTCATGGCGTCTGCATGAAGTCAACCAACTTACCTGTTTCAAGGTCAACCACTGTTACGGTCTACCGCAATTCCACTAATGACGTCTGCATAAAGTCAACCACCTTTGCCTATTTCAAGGTCAACCACGGTCAAGGCCTACCACAATTGGGTAAGATTAGTTAGGGTTCAAAATCACGTTTTTTGCTTCGGGGAGACATGATTTTCATTGTTTTCAGGGTCAAATTTTCAAAATTTTCCCCCCCGCAGGGGGGGGGGACTTGGAAAATTTTTTCGCTCCCACCCACCCCCCGCTCAAAAGTCCCCTCCAGCGGGGGGTGATAGATAGGAAGCACGGATTTTGGCTCAATTTCGATGATTTTTACATTTTTATTCCCATAAGGAATTCTAAGGTCGATTTTAGCAAAAATGGTTATTTTCTTAACTTGTAAAATAAAACAAAAACTGGGTTTTAATAATATTTAATTTTCATAAAAATTATACAATACATTCTGTATATAATTCAACTAGAAATTTCCATTGGTTCAAAGTAATAACTATTATCATATTTATAATCATTGCTTTAATTTTTTTTATTGAGTTTTGAAAAATTCTCTTTAATGAAATCTGTAAAATGTTCTCTTATAAAATGAACATTTCTCAAAGTACAGTAACAATTATTATATTCATGAAAGACACACATTGGTAAATCTGGTGCTAATGCCGGACTTTCTGGAAGTTCAATAACGCATTTTGATGGTATATAATTCCTTATAATTTCTGTTTTTTCATGACCTTTTACGTAAACCTCACGGACATCATCAGTAAGATTTTGGAGAATGTCACGAATTTTCCATGGTTGTATAAACCCAGACTTCCATTTAATACAGTGGTGGTTTTTGGTGAGCCAAACTACTTGCTTCTTATATACGTCGGGTAATTTGTCGAAATCATACGGTTCTTTGAACACAAAATGCGCAATTTGGTCATTTTTTAACAAACTAAGCTCTTTTGGTGTGAATTTTTTATTTTCTATGAAAAATCCTTGAACATCAACAATTGCGAGTCCCATTCTGTATTCACTTGACAGTTTTTGTTAGAGGGTTATATGTGAACATCCGATCACAGATTATTAGTGCATGAGCACTAGTGTTATTAGGAATTGCAGAATTAGATTCAAACTCAATTCTAAGTGCGACAGATTGTGTTTGAAATCCTGTTTTTTGCTTAGAACAATCTATAACTATAAGTGGAAAGGATTTCGTGAACTGTGTGGGAGATATATCTGTTTCTGACTTATATTCATAATAATATGCGGGTCGAAACTGTGAAAACATTTCATATAATGCGGCAGTGTGATTGTTTTTGAACGATATATTTAGGTTTTCGTAAGGATAACGTTCATTATTGAGATAAAGTCGAATATTACTGAAATCGCAGTTGTCGAATTGACTACTGTCTTTCTTCAAATCTTCTCGTCCAGTTTGAAAACCAATAATAACATATCGTGGAGATTCTAATCTTGTAGAAGTCTTAACGTTCCAGCTATGTTTCATAGTGTTTGGAAGAGATGGATAACTATGTAATTCCCAACTTCTATATGGAACAATTATATCTTTCCCTTTTTCAATAAATTTTGTCAATGCTACTTCCTCTCTGAGACCTGGCATTATATGTGGCACTTTCCACATAATTTTATGTATGACTACTTTAGCTTTCTCATCCGTAGAACACATTAAGGCACTTTGGTCATTGTTACTGCGTATCAAAATCAGCTCTTGTGCTATATTCACCATAACTTTCTTGTAGTCCTCAGCAAATCCTAGTAAATTCTGTAGCGGAATGCAAACACTAAATCGACCATCTTTAACAATATTGTTGTCATTATTTGGAAACCATCCGGCATTTTCATTTTTTAATGCTTCACTTTTATTGAATGATACCAATCCTTTCATAGTACTTGTGAGTCCTGGTTTTGTATTAACGTCTACAACATAACCATTTACCTCATATCTTATTTCACTGAATAAAAATGCAAAGCCATTATTCACAAAACGTGTATCCTTTGCTGGAGTATTATCGGCTTTTACTAATTGTCCTTCTATGTATAAATAACTTTCACTTGGTCTGGTGCATAAGTCTTCTTGAAGAGGAATTCGAATTTCATCATTATTTTCATATCGTGATGTGAATGATTCGTGAATATGATATTTGTAAGAAACAACACTTTCTTCTAGAGACACTGCCTGGTTGACATCAAACATTGTTAATTCAACAATTTAAATCCTAAAGATTTGAGGAACTTTTTGTTGGTAACAGTTAGTTGCTGGACGTATTTTCTTCTACTGAACATCTTTGAACATGTAGATTCTTTTTTATAAGGTGATGGAGAATGCACTTTTTTAAAATCGATAGCCATTTTAAGTCTCTTTCCGTAGATGTAGACCTACTGTTATGGTCTCTTGTTGAAAATTGATAAGTTTACCTGTCTGGTCCACTATTTTAACTATGATATTTCTTATTGTATTCACACTGATTGGTAAATAAATTACATGATCCGGGGATTCCACTATTTTAAAGCCAGGTGGAACGTTTGGAAAAAATTGATGAATAATATGTTGTGGTTGTCCATTTGCATAACTATTTACCGTGATATTACATTCTATTAAAATGGAATTAACAGTCATCACATCTGCAATACGGTCAGATTGGTGTTTATCAACTTTTGGTAAGAATTTACGTTCAAATCCAATCAACGGAGCTATGCTGTTTGATTTTTTCAAATCCACATCCTCTGTACATTTAATATGTGTATGAAGTGTGTTATTATTCGGTGTCAATTCGAAGGTTATACCCTTAGTCTTCGGATCCAATTGTAATTCACGTTCGATATAATTATTAATATCTACGACTTGATAGCACCCTGTTGGAATTATTATTACTTTTGATCCCACTTGTATACTATTACAATCTTCATCTATATTAGGAATAGAATTAAACGTTTCAAAGTTCGTTAGACCCAAAACATAATTGCCGTCTTTTAAGTCTATAGGAGGGTTGAAATCTGAAGTGAGAATTGATGATTTTCCACTCAACATAAACAACATTATAGTTCAAGTAGATCTATCTAAATAATTTTTCCATGATGAGTCCACATATATAAGAACTTTAGAGTCAACTGCCCACAATTATTAGCATTTAATTTTTGATACCTTTGAATATTATACTTTATTATGTTTTTTTTACTATCGCTTCTAAAATATCTTATTACTTCCTTTGGGGGTCTTAAGTGTCCGATACTGTCGAAGTACAATATTTTTCTTCCAGTTTTCACATAACCTGTCCAGTGTGTTCCTGGACCATCACGATCGTCATGATTGATGATTCCTGTTTCATATTTCTTAATTTTTGTGGGTAAATCATTTCTCATAAATATTCCCCTAAAAAACGGTATTTGTAACGAATTAGCAAATTTTGTGAGTTGTATGTTAGTAAGGGGTTTCCGAGGTAATTTCACTGGAATTTTTTCTGGGACCATTGATACGGACCAATATATAAACCTTTTCCTTTTGACTTCTTTCCGATAACTAATGCTCTTCTTCCAGAAACCTTTCTTCTAAATAATCCTTTCCCCTGAGACAAACTCCTTCCTCTAACAAGTTCCATTGCTTTATTATGTCGCTGTACCTCATCTATCATTTTTCTATCAGATTTTGCTTTATTTACAGCAGTTGCTATCGATGCAGCTCCGGTTCCCAATGCACCTAAAGCTCCTAAGAGAGGCAAGAGTATTGGTAAAAACCACCACGCTTCGGAGCAACTAATATTCTTGATTTTCTTTTTCTCATAGATTTCTTTCTCCCCTTAGTACCATTACCGATTTTAGTTTTCGCTTTCATCAAAATGAATACAATGAATGCCGCTAATTTCTCTTTTAAACTAGCTTGCTTTGAATTAAGACGTTCGAAAGCTTTATTAATAAGGATATTGTCTGCCTCGTTTCTTTTTTCAAAATCTGAATACTCAGAATATATAATGTCGTGTTCTCTACAGGCTTTATCTAACTCATTGATTCCCAAGTCTCCTCGTTTCAATCTTTCCTCTAAATGAGTGCCTGGTCCACAGAATTGATAACCGGGTAAATGTAATTCCACAGGTAACTTATCAATTAATTTATTTATTAAAGAACCTCCTATCACGTTAGAGTTTGAATACTTTCTACGTTGTTTATCAGCGTAGTTCTTCATATATAGTGTCATTTGATAACCACAATATTCTTAAACAACAAAACCTATAATTAGGGTTGTTTTATCATACTACAACAATAACTCTCAACTGATAGAATTTTAATATATCCTAAAATTATATATTATTTGTGTGGTTTGATACTAGTGGAGATAAATTGGACTTGAAATTATGAACCAAATGATAGTTTATATCCAAATTTTCAACTAAAATAATTCGTACTGAAGATGTGTATCTATCGCCGATTTCTGGTGGTCTAAATATATATGGACACATCCTTCACCTAGAGCTAAAAGTGAAGACGGGTTTCGACTTAATGTCCTTGTCCTCGAACTAAGAGTGGGAATAGGAGTGGGGGAATGTCCTTGTCCCTAGACGATAGTGGGGATAGGAGTGGGGTAGTGTCCTTGACCTTGAACTATGAAGGGGAGGGGGTAACGTCCTTGGTCACCAGTTTGAGTGGGGGGTGGAGTGGGGGTAATTTGGGTGGGGACAATGAAAGTAATGGAAATAATTAGGAGTGGGGATTATAGAGAATGTATGTGCAAGGGTACAAAACCGGTTTTGGTGACCTTGACCATAGGTAACTTCCATATATGGTCAAGGTCACCAAAACCGGTTTTGTACCCTTGCACATACATTCTCTACCTACTGTCGATCAATGTCAAAGTGTTCAAATATTTGATAAGTAATAAGTGATAAGGTAAAGGAAAATCAAAGAAAAGATTAGGAAATAGGATTTTGCACCAGAGCACAGAAAATAAAACTTGAATCTTCAGACCAAAAATCTAACTATACCCAAAATGTACGATCAGTTACACCAAAATAAATTTGATCTGCATATCTGAAATACACTTCGAACTGATTAGTGACAAATTCATAGCGAAAAAAAAGATATATGTAGTCTTACTACAACGATAAGGTAAATACGATATGGTAGCCCTGCTACAACGATAAACCACAAAAGTAGCCATGCTACAGCGATAATTGCAGCCATGCTACAACGATGATACAGCCATGCTACAACGATTCTATAGCCATGCTACAACGATGATATAGCCATGCTACAACGATACTATAGCCATGCTACAACGATAACCCATCGTAGCCATGCTATGACGATAATACACTAAAGAATTTATCTAGAACAAATTGAAGAGTCTGTGCATCTGGGCAATTTAGGGAAGGGAAGGCAAAGACAAAATTGGTTAAATTTTACAGCTCGTTTCACTCAAGATGTTAAACGTGAACAGTCAAAAACTCCTCGATGCTCACTAAGCAATCGGATATACACGGCTATGGTACTAGGCAGGCTGATAACCTGAGGTCAAAAAAGTTCCGCCTAACTAAATCTAAGAAGAATTCACTGAATTATTATCTCTACAATATACTTCCATCTGAGTTAAAATCATTAAATATAAACTTATTCAAAATAAGGATAAAAAACTTACTTTTGACGCATTGCTTTTATTCCACAGAGGAATACATTGGACATTTCAGACTTGCAGAGAATAAAACTCGTCTCGCCAAGTTTCCAATTTAATGCTGCTTTTATGCTACTTCTGTGTTTGTTTTTTTTGGGTCTATTTTCTATGTTTTAATGCTATTTTTGCAGTGGTCTACAATATTTTTGCACTATATGAGATGTATTGATAATGACATATATTTAACAATTCACTATTCTATAGTATTGTCGCTTTTTTATGACGTGCTACAAACATGCATTGTAATGTTGTCAAATAAAATTTCATTTCATTTCATTTCATTTCATTTCATTTCATTTCATTTCATTTCATTTCATTTCATTTCATTTCATTTCATTTCAATGTGACTCATCAAAAGGATCTTGAGATCACTTCCCAACACAACCTCTCCATGAAGTGAAAGAAAAGACAAAATTGGTGAATTTTACAGCTTGTTTCACTCAAGATGTTGAAAGTGAACAGTCAATGTGACTCAACAAAAGGGTCTTGAAATCACTTCCCAACCCAACCTCTCCATGAAGTGAAAGAAAAGACAAAATTGGTGAATTTTACAGCTTGTTTCAATCAAGATGTTAAAAGTGAACAGTCAATGTGACTCATCAAAAGGATCTTGAGATCACTTCCCAACACAACCTCTCCATGAAGTGAAAGAAAAGACAAAATTGGTGAATTTTACAGCTTGTTTCACTCAAGATGTTGAAAGTGAACAGTCAATGTGACTCAACAAAAGGATCTTGAAATCACTTCCCAACCCAACCTCTCCATGAAGTGAAAGAAAAGACAAAATTGCAAAATTTTGTTGGACGCCAACAAGTGTAAGCTTGCAAATGACAAAGATAGAGAAAAAAAATTCAATCCGGTACACAGGAAAAATGACTGCATCCTTGACGCAAAATTCGGAAAATCTCAAAATACACCGTCGGATACACCAAAACCGAAAGGTAATAACTGCATATCCGCAATATATTTCAAACAGATTAACGGCAATTCAAATAAAGTTAAAGAGATTGTCACATAGACAAATACGATAATACAAGATACAATAGCCAATCAAGTAAAATGTCCCGGGCACCGGAAGGAATTAAAATTAAACTTAATGTTGAGATTCGGTTTCCTCAGAGTCAGTGGTTACATCATGAGTTAGATCAGGCTTAAGATGTTTAACGTGAAAGCTACCCAGTTTGTTTCCATCTAGATCTTTCAAGGCATAGACCAATGGGGAGACAACTTCGTCGATTATACAAGGAATGTACTTTGGAGCCAACTTGGCAGAAAACTAGTTCGATGCATCCGAGAGGACAAAGTTCTCTCTCCAAACCCTATCACCTACAGCATAACGAACGTCACGCTTCCTCAAATTGTATCGATTTGCTCTTATATGCCTCAAAGAGTCTACGCTGAACAATCTTATAAAGATCCGGAAGGTTCCTAACATGCAGAGATGGGTCCAATAATTTATTTTCCACTTCGAAAGAACTGCAAGCATTATCTGAAATCAGGCCAAAGAAAGCACCACCAGTGGGAACGTTTCTATTAAAGCATAAATAAGATGGAGAATGGCCCGTAACTTCATACTTTGCCAACCTGATTGCTTGTGCTATTTGATAGAGATTCTGATCCCAGGTATTATGTTCTCCATTGATGAAAGATCTTATAGCTGTCGTTATTGTTTTATTGACTCGTTCAGTAGGGTTTACTTGTGGAAAGTACCTTGCATTGTACCAGATCTTCTGTACATTATATTTCTTAGCTAGGTTCTTGAACTCATTGGAAGTAAATTGAACTACATTATCTACAACAATAATCTGCGGAACACCAAACATAAGAAAAACCTGATTCTCAATAAACTTGACAACACCCTTTGCGGTAGCTTTAGCCATGGGATGTACTAAGACAAACTTGGTAAACCAATCTGTAACCACTAAGACGTACTGGTTACCATTTTTCGATCTGGGGCATGGTCCCAAAAAGTCGGCAGATATTAACTGGAAAGGAAAATTCATGTTACGATAATTACCAGTTAAACCAGCTTGCGGCAAATTGTCCGACTTGCATGAGGCACATACCTTACATTTACGGATGTGTAACTTTACGGAATTTCTCATTTTCGGCCAATAGTATAATTGAGAGAGTCTAGAAAGAGTTTTAAAGACACCGAAATGTCCAGCTAAAGGGTCGTCATGATATTTGTTTAGAAGTTCCAATCTATTCTCTGTCGGGACTACAACTTTCCAGTCTGTAGACTCACCCGAGGGTCTACTCATGATGTGTTTATATAAAACATTTCCGGAAATCTTGAAATCAGGGAAGGACTCAGGGTTCCTAGTAACCCTGTCACACATCGTTCGGTACCAACGATCCGGTATCAACTTATTCAAATCAAGGACAGCTGTCTCAGGAATTCGGGATAGGGAATCAGCTACAGTGTTCAGAGAACCACTGCGATGAACTATTTTGAAGCGATGACAGGACAATCGAACAATTCACCTTGCAATCCTAGGAGAGGGGTTCTTCATTGAGTGAAGCCACTGCAGTGATGAGTGATCCGTTATCACTGTAAACTCAGTTCCTTCAATGTAGGGATGAAATCGGTCGATAGACAAAAGAATAGAAAGGAGCTCCTTCTCGGTTGTTGTGTAGTTTCGCTGACACTTAGTCAGAGTCTTACTGAAATATGCAATAGGATGTTCAACACCGCCGTTTTCCTGAAAAAGAACACTACCCACGCTCACATCAGAAGTATTACAGGCAAGTAAGAAAGGCTTGGAGAAATCAGGGCTAGCTAGAATGGGAGTCGAGGTCAGCATCTGCTTTACCGCTCTCAATGCAGCATCAGCCCTGTCCGTCCACTGTATTGGTTGGCCCTTTTTGCGGCCCTTTAACAAATATGAAATAGGAGCACAGACTGTTGAGAAGTTCTATAATATCCCACAAGACCAATCAATCTTCTAATTTGTGTAGCATTGGTAGGAACTGGATACTCCACGATTGATTTAATTTTATCAGGATCTATTCTGAGACCCTGTTCATCCACCAAAAATCCTAAAAACTTGAGAGAGGGACGACAGAAATGACATTTTTCAAAGTTGACAGTTAAGTTTGCCTCCTGAAGGCGCTTAAAGAGTTCTCTCAATACCCAGACATGAGTCTCGAAGTCGGGAGTTGCTATGATGACATCATCCAAATAATAAAAGACAAATGGTTCACGAGATGAGCCTATTACAATATCCATGAGACATAGCTTGAGATGCGTTATTTAAACTAAAAGGAAGGACATTGAAGCAAAATAAACCACAACCGTGAACAGCGAATGTGGTTTTCAACCTAGATTCCTCATCAAGGGGAATTTGGAAAAAGGCAGATTTCAAATCTATGGACGACAAGAATGAGGCGTTGCGAACCTTGCCTTTTATTGAATCTATCAAAGGCATATGATATGAATCAGGCAGAGTCACAGTGTTCAACTTCCTAACGTCAAAGCAAACCCTATATGATCCATCCTTCTTAGCAACCAACCAAAGAGTAGACAACCAAGGCGAAACTGTCGTCACAGGCATAATGATACCAAGTACCAGCATTTCATCTATCTGTTCATTGAGAACAGATTGCATGGCAGGTGAAAGAGGGTACTGTCGTTGACGTATCGGAGGGCCTTCAGTGTTGATAGAGTATGTGAAGAGATGCGTTCTACCAATTCTATCCTTAGGTGCTATGGTACCATACAATTTGATGACCTCGTCCAAAATATCCTTCTGCATGGATGTCAAGTCATCAGCTGGCTTGATTGTATGAATAGCAGCTGAATTGAGAAGAGATGAATTATAGGAGGAGTCAGTGAAATCCAACCTGATGTTAAATGCTTGCGAAATAGAAGGAACTACCACGAATCTCAGAGTCTTTGAGAGACCACTCAATTCGATATTTAGGCTTACATAACCCAATGTACTCTGCAAGGTTCCGTCAGCCGTGGTGAGATGCAGTGAAACATCATAATTTAAAGGAATGTCAAATTTCTTTAGCATAAACAAGGAAGGAGAACCAAGAATTTACTCATTACTACCGCTGTCTAGCAATGCCAAAACACTTTCCGCAGATACTTTGACTCTAAGATAAGGTCTATTGTCATCGTTAATTCTCTCCAGCAAGGGGCAAACAGAATGAGTTGAATTTTTGAGAGTATGCTGCGAATAATGAGGCTTTTTATCACGGTGAAAAAAGATTTTTATCGTCTCTAACCAGTTGTCAAAGTCCTCACGATCAAATTTATTTACAGTGGGGTGGCTTGTATCGAGATTGTGGCAGGTCTTGAACGACGATTCACGCTGTCTGCCATAACGTGACCAGCATTCGCGTTTTTTGTACACTTCGAGCAATTTTACCACGCCGCTTGCTCCACAAACGTAACAGAATAAATTCCTTCTGGATTGCCTACACACAGAATGCTTGTGACCGGACCTTTTACAATTCCAACAGGTAATCAAATCAACTTGAGAGACCGCATGAAATTTTGCATTGTTCAACCCTAAGGTGTCCTCTACTCTTTTACACAGGGAAGTTAAGTCAGATATAGTGTCAATGTCTCTTAGGACTAACGCCTTTAGATATTCTGGCTGTAAATTTACACGAATAATGCTAACAACTTCTTTATCGTAAAGCTTTGTATTTAAGCGATGAAATTGTGCCTCTAATGAAGATATAAAAATACTAGCAGATTCTCCTGATCGCTGCTTCCTTGACTTAATTTCGTCAAGCATAACCTGATCATGATTCGAATGCAAAAAAGATTCCTCAAGCGCATCCACCAATTCTGACCACTTACTAAAAGATTTTCTGACAAAGTGGTTATGCCACCAAGTCAAGCGTCTGCCTCAAATAAATCAGCGGCGGAATCAAATAAATCTGCATCAGAGCAGCCACGAGAGATTTTCAAGGTATCCAACAATTCGAGAAACGGCATAAGAGGTTCTCTTCCAGAAAACTTTTTAAGATTCCACTTATAAACAGGCACTTTACTGCAGTGAGGCTGTGTTGTAAGAATATCGGTAGGTGATGGGAAAGAAGTAACAGTTTTAAGAGCAGACTTACGCTCGTCAAGTTCTGCCTCTATATTGATACGCTTTAATCTCCCAGAACAATGACATAATCTATTTTCAAGTCTCTTAAAATCCGAAGTAGTGGACTTGGATGTTAATTTAGATATTTTTGAGGACAAGTCTGAAATTGATTGTGAGAGTTCTGCAAAGTTTTCTTCTGTCGTAAATCTATCATGAATTTCAGAAAAACTTCGATCTCCTTTCTCCTGTGCTAAGAGACCTCTCAAAATCTCACGATTCTGTTCAACGGTATTCTTATCATCCCCAAACGTAAAGCAACCTCATATGCGAGTTCATAAGACTTCAGGGTTCATAATTCCAATAATTTAAGCAAAAGATAATGAAAAGAGACAAAAATGGCAAAGGTTCCAATTATTGAAAGCAAAAAAATTAGCATATAATGATTTGAAGGAAAGTGCAAGTCTGAGAGATTGGTAAGTCCTTCAAAACTGAAGAAAAATATTGCCAGGTTTCTCGTGTCCCACGTTTGGGGCGCCAAAAGTGTAACGTTAAGTTTTACCCAAGGGGCATTTGAGCATGAGATTCTAATACTAATTTATCAAGGGAGGTTTGATTACCCCAGCAACAAGATTCCTAGTCAGGTTTTTAACAATATATTGTAGAAAGAACAAGGTGTACAATTCTCAATTATCAGTTCCAATTACAATATCCCAAATTACACAAACTTATAACTACTTATCTTGAAAGAAACGTCCATATCGTGGTTCCACTTCCAATGCAATATGTTTCTGTTGTGTCAGATGATCCTTTCGGTAACGGAATATGCCCCCCAGTCAGCCTCGAGTTGTACTTCAGGTGTGCTTTCAGCTCCTCCAACATAAGTTAACTTTCAAGCAAATGTAGGTACAGGCAAACGTAACAGCCAAAAATTACTACAGCTTCCAGCTCCTGATTGTACTCCAGTTCAAGTCAAGCTTCAGCCTATGATTGTTTCTCGGTGCAGGTCAAGCTTCAGCAAATGATTCTATTTCGAGTGCAAACAACGTGGACCCAACCAAGGAGTGTAATCTAACTCGTGTGGTCCCAACCAAGGAAGGTCTTGAATATGGTCCCAACCAAGGAGCTATATGAAATTAAAGTAAATGAAAATATGCACAAAAATTCAACAGAACTCCTTCTCGCTTCTCAAGAAAAAATTAGGCATTTACATTATGTCGATAATCATTAGTGAACCTGAGAAAGAATTCTGCCCTGGGGAAATGAAAAGTGAAAAACAGAACATGTGCTGTAAAACAAAATGGAGGCAAGCAATGCAACAATTCAGAACCAGCAGAATATTCCTTAAAATCCAAATCTCTACTTAAATTAAAGGAATTATGAGACTTACCGAGAATAAATATTAATTATCTCGCAAACTAAAACTTAGAAATTCCACTGGGGATACTCGAAGAATTCAGATCAAAATTATCTCAACGATATACGAAAGATGATTTCTCCTTCAGAGAAAGGCCAGAAAAAAACGTCAATCCGTTTCCATACATCACGCAGACACGAAGATCATAGAAGAGAAGTAACCTGACATAAGGTGGCAGTCCATCAACGTGCATTCTATGATTACCAGTGGCGTTTCATAAGGAGATGAATAGCATAGGAGTGCAATATGTTGCAAAGTTTGTCACAACAGACCTCTTGCTGAAAAATCCGTGCTGCTGCCTACTGATATGGTTTTTTATTTGGAAATAATAATTTTTTGTAACAATGGACTCAAAAATCTTTCCTAGATGATTCAGGAGTGATGTGGGCCTGTAATTTCAACCGTCATCTCTGTCACCGGACTTACAAACAGGTACGACCTGAGCCACCCTCCAGAACGATGGAAATTTACCCTCTTTTAAACAATTGTTAAAAATTATATAGAGTGGTTTCAGAATTGATGGCTTACAGTTATTGATGAATGCAGGTGGTATTCCATCCGGACCGGGACTCTTATTGACATTTAAGTTATCAGTAGCTTCCGAAATCTCCATATCATCTATGTGACAAATGCTGAAGGTATTTGAGCTCTCCCTCAAATTTACCAAAGATGGCGATGTCCCAGGTTCGAACCCACTGCTGAAGTAGTCGGAAAACAATTCACTTATATACCGGCTATTGGAAGCCGATCTACTTATTATTCCAGTGCATGCTCGCCGGAATCAACTTGCCAGAGTTCCTATTAGCTACAAAAGACCAGAAATGCTTCGGGTCATCCTTCAAGTTATTTTCAGTGAGTTTTACATAGTTAGTTATAGTCAGTTCTGGTTTTCTCCTTGACAACTTTCCGCAGTCGTGAGAAGCTGAGATAGTCTTGGTTATTTTTGAAAATTTTCCATTTGAAGTGATAGTCATTTTTTCCTTTAACGCATTTGATGGTTTCAGCAGAAAACCACAGTGGATAACCCGACTTTCTGATCCTTCTGACAGGAACATGATCCGCTATTATGCCATTAACAATATCATAATAATTTTCGCAAGCAAATGTCAATATTACAATTTTGTAAGAGCTCAACCCAGTCAATTTTATTGAGCTTATCGTTAACTGACACATAGTCAGCATCAGAAAATTTGGGCCTTAGATAAGAATTATTTGCAAGACCCCTCAATGTCATAAGGTTGAGATCTACTTCCAATGAAGGGTGGTGAGCATCCTCATTCACAAACGGGGCTGAACATCTCTCTACTACAACTTTAAATTGAGTAAGGGTTGAAAAGGTCATAACAAGGTCAAGAATCATGTTATTTGAGTTTGAAACGTTACAATGCTGGTTGAGATTGATCAATGAAAAATTATCCACAAAACATTCACTATTTGGGTCTGTGGCAACCATGGGGTAGTAAGATTTAAGATCATGATCTTACTCCCACCCAAAATCATAAACTCGTCATTCCTATTACTCGCAAAAATTTCCTCCAACATCAGTATATCCAATATACAGCTCTTTGAGTACCCTCTCGTCCCTGAGGATGCAAGTCACAATACAATAGAATCTGAATCTACCTCTACGGGTAGATTCTACAGGATTTTCAATGAAATCCTGGATCAATTTGTACCTTGCTATCCCAAATACTGTTAAAAATATCCTTGGTACTCTTTAGCTTCCATCAGAACTATAAAGGACAAATTTCATAAGCGTTAGAAGAACTACGGTGTTGAGTTGGATCCTATTACTTTCAAGCTCCTGAGGGGTAGATCTGAGTATCTCATCACGGATGATTACAAACAGTATTTGAATGGTATGGAGGGTAGCATCAAGAATAATCTGAGTTTATTTTGGGGATATATCAGAAATAAGAAACTTTTCTCTCGTTTGACTGATTCTGTCGGAAGACCTCGTGGTGAGGTTTCTACTAGTCCGTAGGAAATTTGTGAGGAGTCATCTGATAACTTCGCTTCATTCTTGCTTCTTCTGTCATCCATTATAATTAACCTTCTGTCAACACACCTCTGAAATTGTGGCATTATAGGATTGAGCGTTTTTGTAATAAGAACGCAGTCATTCAGCCTGAGTGTCTTGGTCCTGAAGGTATTCCTTTGTCGTTCTTGAAATTGTTGCGATGATATTGTTCAGCCTTTGTTTAGTTTGTTCAATAGGTCTTCAATGGACGCTTGTTTCCCCGAGAAGTGTAAAGTTAGTAGTGTAACCCCTATATTCAAATCAGGTGATAAAAATCTAGTTGAGCATTATAGACCAATCTCCAAACTCCATGCAATCAGCAAGTTGTTTGAAAGTATCGTGACTGATTTCTTGTATTTTTATGTCAAGAATATATTGAGCACTAAACAACATGGCTTTATGAAAAGCTGCTCTGTGGATACTGCGAGTAATACGTCCTTATACGTCGAATATATCTTGGGGAGCTTTCGGTGAATGCTGTCTATACCGTCTTCAGTAATGCTTTCGTCAAAATTGATCTACTGCAGGGCTTGATGCGTTTGGCAGCTTTCTCAGGTGGTTTGGATATTATTTGAATAGTATGTATCCACGTGTTCGTCTGGGTGTTCTCAGCTGAGGGACGGTTCACATTACATCGGATGTACCACAGGTGTGCCACTGGCACTTGTACCCATTTTACTTTACATTAATGACATCGTGAAGTGCTTAAAATTTTGCATAGTTTTTTTATGCTGTATATGCTGAAAGCGTTTTATTCTGTCTACAGTCCTTTTGGCAGACTGCACAATCAGGAGGACTTGAACCGATTTGCAAATTTGTTGGCATAACCAACTATTCCGGTACTTGTCTAAATGTAGCTTCATCAGCTATACTAGAAGAACTACCATCTCCGTGTATGCTGCCTATCAGATTCTTGGTGAAACTATTTCTCACATTAACTTCGTGGAAGATCTCAGTATTATATTAGACTCCAAATTGACCTTTGATCAGCATATTTTTAATATTTCAAAAAGAGCGAATCAAATGCTTGGTTTAATATTTAAAATAACCTCTGAGTTTAGAAGTGCCGATGTGGCTTGCACTCTCTTCTTGTCCTATGTTAACAGTATTCTCAGTATCGGATCCGTTGTGTGGAACCTACACTATGGAATTCACATAAACAGACTGGAGTTGGTTCAGAGGAGGTTTTTGAGGCAGTGTCAGGCACTGTTCTTCTCTTCAGTCAGGGTCACCTCTCAGGTTTATCGAAGATTGCATCTGATTGCTCTTGCGCAACGTTAGGAATATAACTGATAATAACGTTCATCCCTTAATTACTGAACAATAAAATCGCTTGTACTTCTATGTCTCAGTACGTAAGAGGGGTCGTTCCCTCGAACAATACTCGATACACATACTTATTTTTCACTGATTAGGCTAATACTTACTATTTTCTGAATTCTCCTATCCACAGAATAATCGAAATATACAATGTTCTGTCTCGTGTCACCAACATTGATATATTTTCTGACACTGCTTCGAGGATTAGATCTCTTGTGACCATTGTGATTATTTTCGTCGTCAAATTTTCACGCATGATGCTGCTTGGTTGCTTCGGTGAATTCGGATTTATGTCATATTGTATTGTGGTACTTACCTGTTTTTTCTAGAATGGGGTTTTTTTGTGTTAATATTCATGTATAATTTTTCATACTTTTGGATACATGGAATTGTGGACAATGTGTTGGATTCGTCCAATTTTTGCCCCGAAGTAATAAAATAAAAAATAAAAAGTGGACGTCTTGAAAATTTCCATTAAGGTCAGAAATTAATTGGACTGTTTGAAACTCCAACAGGACTTGAATAATTTTTTTGAAGTTTGTGAAATTAATTATTTATATCTCAACTCTTCTAAATGTAGAAAGATAACGTTCATGAAAAACTTATCCAATCGAGTTTCAGTATGCGCTGGGAGAGTAGAATATGTTTAATGCAGACTGCGTTGTATATTTGGGAGTAACTTTAGATTCACAATTATTATTTGATAATCATGTAGATAATTTATACAGAGGTTGCAATAAGCTTCTCGGACGAACAATGTCAGACTTACAGCAATATATATATATATATTCTTTCGAACTTGAGCATTACAATTGGTTTTTCATCTAACAATAAAGCATGTGTATGAAAAAAGTGTTAGCAGAGGTTAGTGTAACGGGGTACCATATAATTTGATATATGATACTAGAGCTTAGGGAAAAAACCTCAGCAAAAAAACCCTATCTCCCCGTTAGTGTTGTGATTTATGAAAATTGAAATTGTTAACAAAATATGCTGAAGTATTAAATATTGAAGGGCATCTTTTTCTTCATTATCGCTTCTTCCTTCAACAAGCAGAGAAGTTTCTCCAAGGTACCCGAAATCCACTCTGGAAAAGGAAAAGACAATGGGAGAAAACGAACAAATTAAAATGTTAAGTCTGTTTTCACAATATTTAATGCTATAGCCCTAAGTAAGTTATCAGTTATAGATTAGAACGGATACAAAATTAAGAGATATCGACTGAAACGAGGTTCGTTTTATTATTCCTTTATTCCTTGCCTAACTTTCGGGAATCTTCGTTCCATCATCAGGGCAAAAAAATTTCGGGGTAACTCCTCAGAATTTCTTAAATTCTCAAACACATCAACAAAGAATTTCGGATTACATCAAGTAAAAACCCAATTAAATACTCCAAAACACATGTACTGAAATCTAACCTCAAATATCTCGTCCATAGAACCTAGAAAAATTCGTTCGAGGAAAATATTTTTTTGTTTTCATCATGATCTTTTCATCTCCTTCACTCATCCAACGGTCCATCATAATAGTCTTTTCCTGTAATGTTGGGGTATGTAAGTAGGTAAATATACACAATAGTCAGGTTTTGTATGTCACTATTCTCATTGATTGTTTGATTGACTATCCTGGTTTGTTATGTTGATCATCTCGAGTATGAGTCTCTTGATGTACTTCGTCGCGACCGCCACTATCTCTACACTCTCGAAGTCAATCCCATGCCCACTCCCCACTGCGTGCTTGGTTAAAGCGCACCACTGGTTTTTATGTACGATCATCACATATGTGCAGCGCTAACGTACTTTTAAGCCATTAGGCTGTTTGTCCAACGTATGTGCACTCACATTCGGCACATTTCATCTTATAGACCACATTTGACCAAAGTAGGTGTTTGATCTTTATCGACTGTACAACGTCGAAATGCTCTTGATGTACATTGCTATTTTCGTACTTTCATATTTGAAACAATTTTTGTTTTTATTCGTCAAATTTCTAATTTTTGGTAGGCTGCCATATATGTTTTCTGTCTTTCTATTGTCATAATTTTTCTCTAATACAGTTTGAGGTGGTTTAGGTTTCGTTTTCGGTTTACCTGGATTGTTTATATTCATCTCATATAGTAATTTATTAAGCACAAGCTGCCCGCCCCGGCTTCGCACGGGTAGTGTAACTAATGAAAAAAATTAGACGAAATATTTTATGAACTAAAATAACACCCAAATATTTAAATTATACTTTATTGCAATGTCCTATGATGTATACCATTTTTAGTTTTCCTTTCAGGAGAAAAACCAAATAGAGCAGATGGTTTACCATCTCTCGAGCACGCAACGTACAAGTGCAATGTGAAAAAACAGGGCAATTCAAGTTTTATTCCATAAACGTGTAACGATTGACCATGTAATATATTTATTGTCACTGCAAATGCAAGTCGCACTGGAAACTGGACACGCTTAAATTAAAAAGGAAAGTCAGATGGCATTAACTCAAATGAACCTACCCTTCCGTATAAGGAACACATAGCTTAAAGTCTCCTGTACAGGCTTATAATAAAGAAACACAGATGTTGTCAATTTTACCACATAAAATAATGCAGTTTACAGCTCTAGATAAAACTTAACTTACAATGTGCTTTAGTGTTCAGATCGACTTTGAAGCTACGTTTACATCTGAAAAATATAATCGTTAAAATACCTCATTATGTCCAGGTATGTATTTTTTCATATGTATATATTTCATCGCGTTTGCTAATAAAATAATTATGTCTATACATGAATACATAATATTAGAGAAGAATTCATCTTGTATATAACTCGAAACCCATGGGTTTCGATTTCAAAGTCGATCTGAATCTGTGTGATCTGTGTATCACAAACTTGCAAGTTTGTGATAAAGGAGGACATTCGTTTAAAGGAACGGTGGCATTATAGCTTACTGTGTCCTTGAAAATACGTGAATATATTGTTATAGCTTTTGGAAGAAGATGCTAACACTGGATAAATTACTACATTATGCAGAGAATCTCGATATGATAGCAGAACTACCTGACAGCATCATTTCTTTTCCAACTGATAATGATGGATATGAAACAGATGGAAAAAAAATATTTATATTGACCAACCTAAACTTATTCAATATTATAATGGGAATATTTCCATACGGGTTACAAAATGGTATTTCCCACTGTTTGTCTGCACACTGCTTGGACATGGCCGTTCAAAATGGTTGGTAGTTGAATCGCGTAAATGGTAGCAAACTTGATCAGCTATCATTTAGAAGATTCACTGCAACACAGAATTGCTGGAAATGGGGCCAACCAAAATAATCAAAGAATTCACATGAATATTCAAGATAAATGATAGATCACACCACTTTTGATTGCTTACCAGAATTAACAAAAACGTTGTGCAGTGTGCCATAAAAACTCATATTTCACATGTACGAAGTGTGAAATAGCATTACATCCCCAAGAATGCTTTTATGAGTACCATACATTATAATTTAATAGGTCATGTTCATTTTCCATAGAATAAAATTTAGGTTCTCACCGTTCCATTAAAAGAATACCACAAATTTCAATTTTTTGTGAGAAATAGTTACACAATACACTTGAAATACACAAAGTCTTCATTTTAGCTATAATCATGCACATTTATTAATGAAATTGAAAAAAAATATATTAAGTTTATTTGGTTCAATGGAATCATTGGAAAAAAACATCTTTGCCTTTGAACTTTCCTACGATGATAGTAGCTTCTATCAAGTTTGTAAAAACTCTTTTAACAGCAAGTCTTGTTCCGTTACACAATTTCATCTGATTAAGGTGGCATAGCATGGTTATTATAATACATTTGAATATTTGGGAATACTTTTTAGATGAATCATGAAACCTTATGCATACACATTAATCGAGCTGACCTTCTTGTTTGTTTCTTGAACTGTAAGAGAATTATCAAGATTAATAAGGAATCAAAACATAACATTTTTGAAACAACCTTACTCTGACGAAATGGTTGATAATACAACGAAAAATTAGTAGAAAACAATAAATGGTACACAAATTTAAGGACCTTAATCTCTGAAGATACCCTATTAAAATCAATTCCCAGTCAGAGAGCTTATGTAGGGGTAATATTATTTACTGTTTCCTTCTAGTTTTCGTTCACGTTTTCTGTTTCAGATATGATTACAAAATATTTTGTCAATTCAAATTAAAAAGAAAGAATTTTTATTTCATTGAAGATGATGATTATGAATATGTCAGCTTATTCTTCACATAAATCCAATGTCACTACACTCATGCGGAGAGACAGAGTATTTTTGCTGAGGTTTCGATCTCTACGCTTTCGTATCATACATAGAAATGTATGGTGGATGTATTACTCATGTGATATTTTCCAATATTCCGAAGTATGTAATGCTCTTTCTCAAAGGAATATAAATATTCATTTCAAAACTTACCAGTGGCTGGGTTTATCATCTTGAACATAAAATGATATCCATCCTGTTCCCGGCAGAATATTAAGAGGGTATTGTAAAGCATCATACATACGATGTGTTTCGGAGCAATGAAGTATTGACACATAGTGCTCAAAGTTCCAAAATAGACCTATATTATTGCCACCATAATGGACTTTGGGGTCATATCTAAATATCAAACGTTCAAAGTTGATGATTTCATTGTATACCACTATATTCGTTGTATCTCACCTGAGATCGATACTATCGATAGTATGGATTCTTCGGAAGCTGGGGCAGATCTTGCTTGAGAACCTCTCATTCTGTTTAGCTCCAATCGACGATTAAGAATTCTTGAGTGTCTGCCGATCAATATTTGAATGCCTCACGCATGGCATTTTTTTTAATTACAATAAGTAACACGAACACACAACACAACGATATATAACAAACAATAATAAACATATAAGCCGTATTAGCACTTTCAAGAAAAACGTTTTGCTGGAAATAAGAGAGATTGCAGTAACCTAACCTAAAAGTAAAAAAATGGTTGGTAACCTATTTCGATTTCTTCCAGCAACCCAAAATACATCCTAAGTGTCAAAGTACTCTTGGATTCCGACGAAAAAGAAATGCTTTTTTTTCTTTTCCGTACGATTTTTTCGAAAATATATCGTTGCGTATACCTTGTTTTGAAAATAAGGAATACAACAAAAAAAGAATTATCCAATTTGGTACAGTCGTTTGAAAGTTATTATGATACAAAATATCCATAGACCATAGATCCTCTTTTATTTATATAGATTCCTCTCGGGCAGGAGTTCTCTTGGAATTTCCGGTATAATTTCTTCAATATACGCTGATGACATTGCCCTTTCATTTCGTCATTCTGATTTCCAAAGTATACAAAATAATCTATCTGCAGATTTCAAAATCCTGAAAAAAACCTCAGTGGCGTTTGTGTCCGAATCCAAATAAAACTGAGGTTTCTTGCTTTCATTTGAACAATCATCAAAAATATAGAATATTGAGTGTAACTTTCGGTGATTCTTTCTTGAGACATAATTTTTATCCTAAATATCTAGGAGTGAAACTAGATTCCTCTTTGAATTTCAAAGCCCATTTGGATGACCTGCGTCTGAAGTTGAAAACAAGAAATAATATTGTGGAGAAATTAGCTGGTACTTCATGGGGTGCTGATGCAGCTACTCTTCGAACGGCAGCGTTAGCTTTGGTTTTTTTCTGTCGCTCAATATTGTTGCCCGTCTGGTTTAATAGTGCTCATACTCAAAAAATGGATTTACAGCTGAACTCACCTATGAGGATCATCACTGGAACTATTAGATCTACTCCTATTCATTGGTTGCCAGTTCTTTCAAACATTGTCCCGCCCCACATTCGCAGGCAGACTGCTGTTTCAAATTCTTGGAATAAATTTCATTTTTTTCCGAATTAATTTCCGAATCTCTCCTAAATTCCAGACAACAAGATTTCCAGATTAAAGTCACGAAACCCTTTATGGTCCAAGTGTTTTCTTAATTTGAATAAAAGTGACAAGGAAGTTTTGGCGGTCTGAATGGATTTCTTGCGAATTATTCAACGAATATATAATTTCTGATCTTTCAGATAGAGTTCCAGGATTTGATCTTCCAAGGAAATTATAGTCTATTCTGAATCGTCTAAGAACCGGTCATGGTCCTTGCAACAGCATGCTTTTCAGTTGGATCTCGGTTGAGACCCCTAGTTGGAAATGTGGGGAAGCAGAGGAAACCATAGATCATTTAGTTAATAATTGTCGCATATATACAGGGTGATTTTTTTAAGTGTTTCATTAGAAGTTTTCGAGGAAGGAATTGTAATGCAGATTCAAGATTTTGGATTTTCGTTTTAGAGTACATGAACTTTAATTGTAAAATATTTTCAAGTGGAATATACTTCCGGTTTCACCGGAAACGAATGTAACTTCGCTATTTCAAATGCAACACCCTGTATATTTTTACGTATTCGAATTCTTCGTTTAATTTTACACTGATTTGATGTATGATATGTGCAACCATTCAAGCGGTTTTTGAATTATAGACTGATTATCAAATTTTTCGAAAAAAAGGTTGTCACAGATTAGTGTCCATATCTTAAAAATCCCTCACTACAAGAATTTCTTTTTGCGAAAGTGGAACAAAAGAAAGTACGCTGATACTGTTTCTTGTATAACTTATGAGGAAATATTATACAGGGTGTCTGAAAAAGGGCCCCAAAGTGAGCCTCAATAAAACTAAAAAATCTCACTTTTTTCAAATGGCAACCCTATAATTTTGTAATTCCAATCGATTGCTCGTCAAAAACCAGTTATGGTGTCCCGAACATTTCATGCCTCTAAAATCAGTATTTTTGCCGTTATTCAATAAAATTAGAATTTCTCGATTAAAGACAGGTTTCGCACAGTTTGTAAGCTTGCATTTTTGAAGTAGGCTATGTTAGGAAGTCATTCTTACTTTTTCTTACAGATCAAGCACTAAGCAAAGTATGCAATAATAATTTCACTGGAATGATATATCAAGGGTATGTTCTTTATTTGCGGCAAATGTAACAAATTCCTAGAAAAGGTAATTAGAAATTCAACGAACGAAATTCACATTTACTGACTTTAACGAAATCAAAGTTCAGGAGGTATCAAATCAATTTTCTCCGTACTGGAAGCCTTAACCCTAAACGGACTCGAATGAATACAGTAATAGATAATGAATGATCTCTTAGTTTAAAACTATCACAAAAATTTATTCACAACAAGAAACTAATACTACAATAAATTTTCAAAATATTGGCCGCCTACCGCCATACATTCATCAGTTCTTCTACGAACTCCATCTGATGTAGCTTTTCTTATTTGTTCAGGTGGTAATCCCCTTAATGCACCCCTCACCCTCGCTTCAAGTTCTTCCTTAGAGTCGATGTTATTTTTGTAGACCTCTGATTTTATAGTACCCCATAAATAAAAATCAAGGGGTGTTAGGTCTGGAGAACGAGGGGGCCACTCTAATGGACCATTTAGTCTGATCCACCTCTCTCCGAACATTGCGTTCAGTTCGGTAGTGACAGGTCTCGTGCAATGTGCCGGTGCTCCGTCTAATTGGTACCAGCAATGGAACATCACATTAAGAGGTAATTCTTCCAAAAAAGGGGAAACCACCGACCTTAAGATTTCCAGATACCTTTGTCCGGTTAAATTCTCATCATAAATATGATAACATAGTTTATCAACATGCAAAAGACATTGAAACCAAACCTATGTTGATGGTTTTTCTCATTAATCAAATGTGGATTTGTATCCTTTGCCGCAAATAAAGAACATACTCTTGATATATCATTCCAGTGAAATTATCATTGCATGTTTTGCTTAGTGCTTGATCTGTAAGAAAAAGTAAGAACGACAGTTCCTATCATAGCCTACTTCAAAAATGCAAGCTTACAAACTGTGCAAAACCTGTCTTTAATCGTGTAATTCGAATTTTATTGAATAACGGCAAAAATACTGATTTTAGAGGCATGAAATGTTCGGGACACTATAACTGGTTTTTGACGAGCAATCGATTGGAATTACAAAATTATAGGGTTGCCATTTGAAAAAAGTGAGATTTCATAGTTTTATTGAGGCTCACTTTGGGGCCCTTTTTCAGACACCCTGTATAATATTTCCTCATAAGTTATACAAGAAACAGTATCAGCGTACTTTCTTTTGTTCCACTTTCGCAAAAAGAAATTCTTGTAATGAGGGATTTTTAAGATATGGACACTAATCTGTGACAACCTTTTTTTCGAAAAATTTGATAATCAGGCTATAATTCAAAAACCGCATGAATGGTTGCACATAGCACACATCAAATCAGTGTAGAATCGAACGAAGAATTCGAATACGTAAAAATATACAGGGTGTTGCATTTGAAATAGCGAAGTTACATTCGTTTCCGGTGAAACCGGAAGTAGATTCCTCTTGAAAATATTTTACAATTAAAGTTCATGTACTCTCAAACGAAAATCCTAAATCTTGAATCTGTATTACAATTCCTTCCTCGAAAACGTCTAATGAAACACTTAAAAAAATCACCCTGTAGATTCTAGGATGGTTTTAGGGCTATTCATAATGTTTCTGAATCTTTTTTAGAATGGGTAGAGAGTTTTTAATCTATTCAATGAAATATAGAATATCTCGTTTTTAATTTTCTCGTTTTCTCCTTTTGTCTTTTCCTTTTCCAGATTGAGTTTGGGGTACCTTGGAGAAACTTATCTGCTTATTGAAGGAAGAAGCGATAGTATAGAGAAAGATGCCCTTCTTTATTTAATATTTCAGCATATTTTGTTAACAATTTCAATTTTCATGAATCATTACACTAACGGGGAGATAGGGTTTTTTTGCTGAGGTTTTTTCCCTAAGCTCTAGTATCATATATAAAATTATATGATACCCCGTTACATTAACCTCTGCTGACACTTTTTTCATACACATGCTTTATTGTTAGATAAAAAACAAATTGTAATGCTCGAGGTTCAAAAAAATATATTTATATATATATCACTAGTCAGATCACCCAATACAATTAAAAATAAATGGCATTTGAGAAATGAGAACCTGAATTGAGAGCATTTTGTGGATGCGACTTTGAAAAGATTATACCGGATATTCCAAGACAACTCCTACCCGAGGGGAGTGCTTCATAAATTACTATATGAGACGAATATAAACAATCCAGACGAACCGAAATCTAAACCTAAACCACCTCAAACTGTAGTAGAGAAAAATTATGACATTAGAGGGACAGAAGACACGAAATATGGTAGCTAACCAACCATTAGAAATTTGACGAATAAAATCAAAAATTGTTTCAAATATGAAAGTACGAAAATAGCAACGTACAACATCAAGAGCATTTCGCCGTTGTACATTAAAATTGAAGATGAAACACCAAAAGCTACTTAGGTCAGATATGGTCTATAAGATGAAATGTGCCGAATGTGAGTGCGCATACGTTGGACAAACAGCCCAATTGCTTAAAAGTACGTTAGCGCTGCACAAAAGTGATATCGCACATAAAAAAAATGGTGTGCTTTAACCATGCGTGCCATTTGAGGAATTTTAGAACTTCTGAGGAGTAAACTCGTAATTTCTGGCCATGATGATGGAGACGACGATTTCCGAAAGCTAGGCAAGGAATAAAGATAATAAAACTAACCACATTTCAGTAGATTTCCCTTAATAATTCACACATTTATAGTTGGTAGTGAACTATATATATATATATATATATATATATGGAAATGTTTAACGGGTAATTCCGCAAAAGAAGCAGATTATAAATAATTCTGCTGGTACGTTAAACATTTCCACTTATTGATATTACTCCGCATGATCCATATTTCTATGTTATATATATATATATATATATATATATATATATATATAAGCAAACTACGTGTATTTGGGGTGTTTCAGAGTAATTCAATTCTTATATATATATATATATATATATATATATATTCTTTTGAACTTCGAGCATAATTATTATTATTATTATTACACTTGTGTTTTACTAAACATAAAGCATGTGCATGAAAAAATGTGTTAGCAGAGTTTAGTGTAACGGGGTACCATATAATTTGATATATGATACTAGAGCTTAGGAAAAAACCTCAGCAAAAAAACCCTATCTCCCCGTTAGTGTTGAGATTTATGAAAAAGGAAAATTGTTAACAAAATATGCTGAAATATTAAATATTGAAGGGCATCTTTTTCATTATTATCGCTTCTTCCTTCAACAAGCAGAGAAGTTTCTCCAAGGTACCCGAAACTCAATCTGGAAAAGGAAAAGACAAAAGGAGAAAACGAACCAATTAAAAATGGAATATTCTATATTTTATCAAATTGATTTGAAACTCGCTGTCCATTCTAAAAAAGATGCATAAACATTATGAATAGCCATAAAACCATCCTTGAATCTATATATGCGACAATTATTAACTAAATGAACTATGGTATCCTCTGCTTCCCCGCATTCACAACTAGGGCTCTCAACTGAGTTCCACCTGAAAAGCATGCTGTTGCATCGACCATGACCGGTTCTTAGAGGTTTCAGAATGTACCATATTTTCCTTGCAAGATCAAACTCCGGAACTCAATTTGAAGGATCAGAAATTAAATCTTTGTTGAATTAATCGCAAGAAATCCATTCAGACCGCCAATCTTCCTTGTCACTTTTATTCGAATTAAGGAAACAGTTGGACCATAAAGGGTTTCGTGACTTCAATCTGGGTTTCTTATTGTCTGGAATGTAGGAGAGAAATGGAAATGAATTCGAAAAAGAATGAAATTTATTCCAAGATTTTCAAAAACAGCAGTCTGCCTGCGAATATGGGGCGGTACAATGTTTGAAAGAACTGGCAACCAATGAAAAGGTGTAGATCTAATAGTTCCAGAGATGATCCTCATAGATGAATTCAGCTGTGCATCAATTTTTTGAGTATGAGCGCACTATTAAACCAGACGGGGCAACAATATTCAGCGGCAGAAAAAACCAAGGCTAAGGCTGCCGTTCGAAGAGTAGATGCATCACCACCCCATGAAGTACCAGCTAATTTCTGCAGAATATGATTTCTTGTTTACAACTTCAGACGCAAGTCGTCCGAATGGGCTTTAAAATTCAAAGAGTAATCTAGTTTAACTCCTGGATATTTAGGATACAAATTATGTCTCAAGAAAGAATGATCGAAAGTTACAATCAATGTTCTATATTTTTGATGATTGTTCAAATGAAAACAAGAAACCTGAGTTTTATTAGAATTTGGACACAAACGCCACTCGAATAGGTACTTTTTCAGGATTTCTAAATCTGCAGATAGATAATATTCTATACTTTGGAAATCAGAATGACGAAATGCAAGGGCAAAGTCATCAGCATATATGAATTTCTCAGAGGTAGTAGCAAGAATATCACACAGATATAAATTGCAAGGAAGAGTAAATGAACCATTTTTCCACACTTTAAAAAATGAGTATAAACTTCAAAAATCAAATCATCTTTCTTTACCGTGTCATATGCTGTTGACAAATCTACAAATGCTGTTCCTGTTTTCATTTTACTATTGAAGGATGTTTCGATATAAGTAGTTAGACTAAGAACCTGATCATAACAATCTTTATTTTTCCTGAAGCCCCCCTGGCAATTTTGTAGAACGTCCTCTACAGACGATTCAATCCAAAAGAGAATCAATCTTTCTAATATTTTAAAAGGAACCCTCAACAGACTGATGGGTTGATCACTGATGGATTAGGTCACTATTGCATGATTCCTATGTTCTATGGACATGATTCAGTCCCCTCCCCCAGTTATAACAACGTATGTTATTATACTCAACGAAACCACTTCTCCAGCTCAAGTTTATTCCTGCCTTTGGTGGGTCCACACAATGCGGGACTTAATTCTATCACGATATTGGCCGCGACTCAAGTTCCTATTATTGAATAACCTTAAATTTTGGTTCTATTTTGATATCCAATTTTGTCAAATTATTCTGGAAAATTACAATTTAATCAATTCACCATTGCTATATTCTACATGTTCATTTTCGAATCCTTTAATAATAAGAGTAGTATCACTCAAAATAGCATGTTCAACCTTGTAATTTTCACCTCGTTCAATTTCAAAGCAATTTTGTGCCTTTCTTCAAAATCTTCAAAATCCGTAGCTGTACCACCACTTTTGATATTCTTCATTCTATTTACACCAATTTGTAATTTTCCGTCATCTATTATATGGGTTATTTCTGTTATGGTTTCCATATTTCTGATTGGTTTAATTAGAAAAATTTATGAAGTCGATGGAAGTAGTTCAGGATATTTTTTGCGCGTATGTTCTTGGGAACATTGCGTGTTAGTTTTGCCCAAATGTCTGTAAATTTCGAATTTTTTGACGAATATGGTCTCAAACGATTTAATTCGACTCCTCAATAAAGAATTTGAGGTCAAATTTGATTCTATCCGGCCGGCCGTCCGGCCGTCCAGCCGTTGCCACGATAACTTGAGAACAAAAAGTGCTAGCGATTTGATTTTTCAGGGTGGGTGGCGCATCAAAATACGACGGACAAGTTCGTTTATGGGCATAATCGGCCCAATGGTTTCCGAGTAATAATTTGTTTTCAACCAATATAAATTCGATCAAATTAAAACTTGGTGAGTAGTTGTAGAATATGAACCTAGGCATGCTTGTGAAATTTTGTGTGAATCGTATGGCTAAAAAAATTTTTAAAAATAATTAAAAAATATTTTTGTTGTCACGATAACTTGAGAACGGAAAGACATAGCCGCTTGAAATTTTCAGGTTGAAATGTGCACCAGAACGCGACATTTCAGTTTGTTTATGAGCATAATCGGCCAAACGGTCTTAGAGTTATAGCCATCTGAAATTTAGTTGTTTTTTGTTCCCCATTAACTCGAAAAATACTAAACCGATTGAATTCAAACATGGTAATTAGTTGAAGAATGCCAACGCGAAAATTCTAGCAAAATTTCGTGAGGATAGTATTTGTAAAAAATTTTTAAAAAATCATTGAAAATTGAAAAAAAAATATATATATATCAGTAACTATTCGTTTGAAATTGCTGAAATTTTGCAAGAGCCTTCATAACCAAACTCTACTGCCACGTTCCAAGTTTTAACACGATCGGTTGAATATTGTTGGAGATTCGAGCATTCTTGTGTGAGTTCAGTAGATGGGTGACCGTTGCCTCGATAACTTTTGAACGAAAGGAGATAAGGACTTGCAATTTTCAGGGTACGTTGCGTATCCGAGAGGGAGAGTTGTGTTCGTTTTTGGGCATAATCAGTCAATCGTTTTCCGAGCTATACCCACCTGGAATATTAGTTCCTTGATAACTCAAAAAATAAATATTCGATCGAATTGAAGCTTGGTAACTAGTAGTAGAAAATCATCATAAAGACGTGCAACGATATAGCACGTCTATGGATAGATCAAGTGGACGATCCGCCTCTGTTTTGATCATTCGCGTGAGTTGTAACGCGTTGGACACTACCGGGAGCCTGCGCGTAAACCGGAGCGTCAGCGTCTTCATGTTTCATGAAAATGCTGACAAGTTCTGCTGTTCTTCTTACGATTTCGGAAGATTTCAATATATCAGCATTTTTATCGTTAGATTTATGAGTTGAATTATCGGCGAGAATTGTGCTGAAATTCTCGGTAAGTGCTTAATTTGATATCATTATAGGTCAGAATCCTCACCAGAGGAGAAAATCGAATTTTAAAGATCATAGTTTTTTCAGTGTCATCCATTTTGTGGAAGCGATTTCAGATTTGGTAAATTCCGTAGAAGTTGTTTGATATTCTGAACAGGACTCCTTCTCAGGTTCAATTTGTGATATATTTTGTGATTGATTAATTGTAGATTTAAGTTCAGAAACTCGAGAAGGAGTTGTAAAAGTTTTGCGTATTATAATTCCTTTGTTCGTTTTCCCCAATAGCACCTTGGCTTGGATAGAAGTTGTACCTTGGCTTGGATAGAATTGTACTTTGGCTGAGATTCAAACTGTACCTTGGCTGGAATTGAATTCGTACCGAGGAAACATCCAGATATACCAACTACCCTTGAAACTGGGGAAATCAACGTAGTACTTCCTTTGGATGGAAAAATAACCAGAAGACACTTTACTTCGAATTGGAAGGCCATCTAGAAGTGGTTTCATTAAAATTGGAACATCAGGATCAGGATCATAATATCGAACTCCGAGGAGGCCACGACGTTGTTTTTTTTATTAAGTTAAGTAGTATAAGACTGTGTAGAGTGAAAAAGGGTCAACCTATTGTAATTTTTCAATTTCAGTATATATATTGTGAAAACCTGGGAGGGAGTTTTGTTGCCGAATTAAGCCAGTTTAGCCTCCCACCCCTGGAAAATTAAAAGAAGATTCTCATGCTCGACAATCGTCTATAAGTGGACGATTGGCACGTTACAGACGTGTTTAAAATTTCGTAAGAACTGTACCCCTAGAAATTTGATAAAAAGGACGAAAAAAAAAAATGTTTAAGAACCGCACCCCTAGAAAATTTCAAAAAAATCACAAAAAAAAATTGGTTCAAGCACTGACGTGAAGTCAGAAGCTTTTGTGCGTATGTTCTATTGTACATTTTCCTGTGTTGGACACCCTTAATCGAATTTACCATGGTTATTTAAGTTGTCCATTCTCCTGTATTGGACACTTAATTCGAATTTACCATGGTAAATTCGAATTAAGAGTGTCCAATACAGGAGAATGGACAACATAATTTACCATGGTAAATTCGATTAAGAGTGTCCAATACAGAAGAATGGACAATAGAACATACGCGCAAAAGCTTCTGACTTCACGTCACTGCTTGAACCAATTTTTTTTCTTGATTTCACTATTAATTCCATCATTCCTTTTTTATTTCCCACAACTTTATTATTTACTGCCAATAATTTTTGCAGTAAAATAAAGGTCTCCCGACCTTCGCATTCCTCGCAATTAAACCTAAATATCCAAGTTCTCTCAATATTCCAACAATTTCAGTTTCAGTTTTGCAAATTCTTCTGTGGCAACCATCTCATTTCGCATTCCTTCGGAGATGATATTGCGACAAACTCGATAATCCATTGTCACTTTAACGCTCACACTTTATGAAGAATTCGCTGATGTCTGATCACAATTCATGGCAATTTTTATCAACAATAACTCATTTGTTTGAAATAATTCACTGATAGTTTCTGCATTATAACATTACCAGTACACTCAGTTCTCATTCGTATAATTCTATTTCCCTCGTGTCTTCAGAGGGAGATTTAAGCATATTCGGATGATTTTTGTGAGAAATAGTATAAATGTTACTTTAATTGAGAACAGTAGGTAGTATACTGGGTGGCCCACCTAAGATGCGGAGCTCGTTTTGAAGGAGTAACTGGGAATATTTTGGGAATTTTTTTCTTGTGACGTATGTAGGGTGTTCAAAAGCACAATTTAAAATAATTTTCATATATACAGGGTGTTCGAAAACAAAGATACAGACCAAAGTTACATCTTTTATAACGACATACGACTGTTCCCAAGTCGCAGTGGTTAAATTCGGAGCTACTAGAACTCGGGGATCCGCGGTCTAGCTCCAGTGGAGATGGGAGTGGGTTTCTAAAAAGGGAACCTAGTAAATGGGCGCCAGGTAAATTTAAGTCTCCCAGATACCCCTGCGTAATGTACTAATTCCTAAATTCACCAAAAGAATATTCACGCTAATAACAAACAGTTTATTCTAATAGCATACAACCCAGGTCTTAAGATCCAGCAAAATTTAACTATTATGAAACCCTGAATAAGGGTGGCGGAAATTGTACGTAGATATTATTCTTGGATTCAAATACGCGTCGCTTGAGCTCAGGCGCATTCACGTTTCTCCTCTATGATCATATACGATTACTACAAATCTTGCCCCAATTTCCGCTTTCCAATAACAATAACCTAGATAATTGATAACAATATATGTTCAAGTTATATATATAGTAGGTATAAGATGATTCGGGATATGTTTTCTATAACTTGCGTGCTATTCCTTGTGCCTGAACGTATTATTGCCTCGATGGTCTCGCAATACCGTTCTCCTTCCCTTTGTACTCGCCGTCTGCGACTTTTGACTGAATGTCCCCCAGCGCTGCTTCCTGACCACCTTGTATATACTCGGGATCGGTAACACTGCGTTGGCTGTCTCACAGCGCTACCTTTGGACCACCTTGTATATATCCGAAGGTTTCAGTTACACTCTTCCTGATATAAAAAATCGTGCTGGCACACAAAAACTCCTGATGTTACAAAAATCCGTGCTGCCATAAAAACTCCTGATGTTACAAAAACCCTGATGACAGAAAAGAAATCATCAGTGACTTCTCTCGGATAAGAAACAAATGAATTTTCGCAATACATAATAATTTCGGTTATCATAATATTAATCAGACCAATTATTCGTTGTTATGCAACAGTTATAGAATTCGTACATACCCTGATGTTCGGGGTTGTCCTGCACACGTTTGCTTCGAAACCAAATCTTGTCGTGCCTCCACCAAATAATTCTTCAAGCACACAGCGATGTTCTGGATATAGAAATATAATTACGCCCTGAATTGATTCCACTATAAATGACGAGAATAGAACATCTAACACATACCTGTCAAAGTCGCCAAGAGCGTTCACGTGGTCAACTCTTAGATTTGCATAAAGGTCTTTATATCCTCTTTCGAGACGAGTGCAAGTTACCTGTTATCTTCCCAAATCAAACCAATGTAACGCACACTCCTAATTCGATTTTCGAAACTATATCCAATTAAGAAGAAATCACCAATTCTTACGAAGTTCCGAAAATACGCCTAACCTACTGCTCCTCCTTCGAATGTTCACCAAAATGGACGACCTCATGGCCCTGACTGGCGCAGACCCTCATAAATTCTCAGACTGTCACAATACAACAATATTGCCAACTCATTCGGTTCTTCGAATATAACAATTATTATTTAGCGTCGATTGGCACCACTGAGATCCAACCTCAAATTCGACGTCAACACAAACGACAACCTTATCGTAAACAAAACATAAACAAACCCCTGTCTGAGTCAAAAAGAAATGTTACACTTTTTTTTGTAACACCCTGTATTCGAACTCAAAAATGGAATGGCAAATTACGATGAGTTTCCTCAGATCACTTTATACCTTAGAAGTACCATTTGCGAGAAAATGGCGATAAATTGAAGATATGGAGTTTTTTTGAAGAGCATTTAATGAAGAAACCAGGTACGGCAGCGATACAGACAGTATTTTTTTAGTAGACATATGAGCTACTTGTATACAGACAAAAAAAAATTAACTCTAGAATATACAGAGTAATCATAATTAATTTTCAAACATCAACAACAAATAATGGTCTAAAATTTTCTTATTTCAAATGGTAATCCCGGTATTTTTATATCTCGTTGAATGTAAAAATTAATTTTGAAACTATCTTCACAAGGCTTTCTTACACCTAAACCTGATAGTTTTCTCATCAACTTTTGACCATTATTTGTAGTTGATGTTTGAAAATTAATTATGATCACTCTGTATATTCCAGAGTTAATTTTTTTTGTCCGTATAGGAGTAGCTAATATGTCTACTCAAAAATGTTTTGTCTGTATCGCTGGCGTTGCTGGTCTCTTCATTAATTGCTATTTGAAAAAACTCCATATTTTAAATTTTTCGCCATTTCCTCGTAAATGGTTCTTCTAAGGCATAAAGTGATCTTAGGAAACTCATCATAATTTGAGTTTGCCATTCCATTTTTGAGGTCAAATACAGAGTGTTACAATTAAAAAAATGCAACGTTGGTCTATATCTCTGTTTTCGAACACACTGTATATATGAAAATAATTTTAAATTGTGATTTCCAACACCCTACATATATCACAAAAAAAATCCCAAAATATGTTCATTTACTCCCTCAAAACTAGCTCCGCGTCTGTGGTGGGCCACCCGGTATATGTAGACGCCATCTCACTGTCTCCAAAATCATTGGCATATTTTAACATACTGTATATACCAGTTTCAGTTCACTGTGGATCTTATTATTAACACTACAAAAGTAACTACACTCTTGTCCAATACAGTTACTGTGGAAGGCAAGAGTGTAGTTACTTTTGTAGTGTTCATAACAAGTCCACAGTGAACTCAGACTAGAGTATACAGTATGTTAAAATATGCCAATGATTTCGGAAACAGTGAGATGGCTTCTGCGTGTATACGAAATCAACACCTGATCATACATGTACTTCAGAATACACTCATTTAACTTTGCAAAACTGCTCACGAAATATCATCTTATTCTCACGCAGCTTTGAAGCAGCAACTTTTTTGCGCGTATGTTCTGGGGAACATCGCGTTATCATTTTGCCCAAATGTCTGTAACTTTCGAATTTTTTTGACGAAAATGGTCTCAAACGATTAGGTTCGACTCCCCAATGAAGAATTCGATGTCAAATTTGATTCTGTCCGGCCGTCCGGCCGTTGCCACGATAACTTGAGAACGAAAAGAACTAGCGACTTAAAATTTTCAGGGTGGGTGGCGCATCTCAAAACGACGGAGATGTTCGTTAATGGGTATAATCGGCCCATTGGTTTCCGAGTAATAATTTTGTTTTCAACCAATATAAATCCGATCGAATTGAAACTTGGTGAGTAGTTGTAGAATATAGACCTAAGTACGTTCGTGAAATTTTGTGCGAATCGTATGGCTAGAAAATTATTAAAAAATTATTGAAAAATATTTTTGTTGTCACAATACCTTGAGAACAGAATAAGATAGCGGCTTCAAGTTTTCAGGTTACGATGTGCACTAGAACGCGACATTTCAGTTTGATTATGAGCATAATCGGAGAAACGGTTATAGAGTTATAGCCGTCTGAAATTTTCTGAAATTTGGTGGTTTTTTGTACCTCATTAACTGAAAAAATACTGAACCGATTAAATTCAAACATGGTTATTAGTTGGAGAATGCCAACGTGGAAATGTTTGCAAAATTTGGTGGGGATAGCATTTGTAGAAAATTTTTAATAAATCATTGAAAATTAAAAAAAAAATTCTATATATCAGTAACTAATAGCATTCTTGTGTGAGTTCAGTAGATGGGTGACCGTTGCCTCGATAACTTTCGAACGAAAGGAGATAGGGACTTGCAATTTTCAGGGTTGGTTTCGTATCCGAAAGGGAGAGCTGAGTTTGGTTTTGGGCATTACCTGCCTAATGGTTTCCGAGTTATACCCACCTGGAATATGATTTCCTTGATAACTCAAAAAAAAAATTGGTTCAAGCACTGACGTGAAGTCAGGAGCTTTTGCGCGTATGTTCTATTGTCCATTCTCCTGTATTGGACACTTTTAATTGAATTTACCAAGGTGAATTCTATTGTCTAATTTCCTGTATTGGACAGCCTTAATCGAATTCACCATGGTAAATTCGATTAAAAGTGTTCAATACAGGAGAATGGACAATAGAACATACGCGCAAAAGCTCCTGACTTCACGTCAGTGCTTGTTTTATTTCTGACCCGTAGTAAATGTGTATTAATGTATTTTCCAAAGTTATTCTAGTATTAGAGAAAATGATATTATCCAATTGTTGAAACTGTCAAAATGATTAAACTATTTTCCAAATTAGCCCTCTTAGTTCATTATTAGTTCACAGTTTGAAAATGTGAATCCCAGCCACTGTCGAAGCAAAACTTGTGTCGATCTTAAATTAAACTGTACATTCTTCCAAGGTAAATTTATAATTCAGGACTCATTTTGAACTTGTAGTTGCTAATTGCACTTAATATTCATTCCTCTGAAACCTCGCAATAGACATTTTACAATCAATCTTTGAAGAAAGATGTAATATCGATTCATTCTCCAATTAGTAACGGAGCATATCCAACACAATTGGTCGGTATAACAGTTGTTGGTCTATACTACAATTTCCAATTCCACACAACACACACATTCGGTATTCAATTTGGCATAAATCAAACCTTGCGCCTCATTTGTTAGTTAACAGTATAATAAATTCATTGACAATCTGATAGCAATTAATTATAGTGCCCTGCCCTATTAACAAGTGCGGTATGTGGATCAAATAAGGGATCGTGGTGATGATTCGGAGTACAAGTGGGTTTGAAGTGGTTTCGCTTTAGAAGGTCTCGTTTGAACTCTGTGCATATCGAAAGCCTGTGTTAAACAATACATTTATCTGCCGGATATTTCATTTCAGTATCGACATTTTCCCCGCATTTGCCTTGCCTCGATTATTATATGGGTTCTAGAGCTTGTATGCTCATGTGATATTTCTTAGATTCCTCAGGTCTGTTTATTTAACCATATCTATGGCCACCTTTGATCATATTGGAGATATTTGCATTTTAATAAAAATTCTGATAGTGATAAAGGACGCTTTGTATCCCAGTGCCTGTTATACTGTAAAACAATAAATCTATAAACAATGCTGTTTATTCAAGTATCATGATAATTGCCCAAAACAATCCACAGGTTCCTCACAAATTACGAAAATAGTTTTTTTACAGTTTTTTCCAATAACTCGGTTTTATGCATTTTTTGAATAGTTCAAAGACATGTCAATCAAAAGGAAACCTTGTCTAGAATTACTATCTAAAATAAAAAAAAAATAATTCCATATGAAAAAACTGAGTTTTTCAGAAACAAAATTATAAAGAAGCACTGACGTGAAGTCAGTAATCTTTGACGCGCGTTTTCACGTTGCCTAATTTCAATTGAATGATGAGTACTTCAAGCTCGGTGGAAAGAGCGAGCCGGAGATCTACCCAAATCTATAAACAATGCTGTTTATTCAAGTAATCATGATAATTTCCCAAAACAATCCACAGGTTCCTCACAAATTACGAAAATAGTTTTTTTACAGTTTTTTCCAAATAACTCGGTTTTATGCATTTTTTACATAGTTCAAGGACATGCCAATCAAAGGGAAACCTTGTCTAGAATTACTATATGAAATAAATAGTAATTTACGTAACAAGTCCGGAAAATAGGGTTTTTTTGGACGAATAGACAAAATTCTAGGACGAGCGTAAGCGAGTCCTAGAAGTCTATGAGTACAAAAAAAAATTTTTCGGGCGTGTTGCGTACAATATTTTTTCGGCAACCGTGTAGAATAACAAATCAATGAGACGACACATTTCTTTTTTATATATTTTGATTCTTATTCAAATTAAACAGAACAGAAAATATAACATGTTAACTAATCGTATATGAACTGTCAACCGTTTTCTCAGTGCCATGGTAACCTCATTTATCAAAAATATACCTACCAAGATTTTCATAATGTATTTACAATGACCAAATCGACGTGATTCGGGAAGTACGTACTTCCCGGACTAGGCCGAGAAATGCTAGAAGTCTATGAGTACAAAAAAACCTTTTTCGGGCGTGTTGCGTACAATATTTTTTCGGCAACCGTGTAGAATAACAAATCAATGAGACGACACATTTCTTTTTTATATATTTTGATTCTTATTCAAATTAAACAGAACAGAAAATATAACATGTTAACTAATCGTATATGAACTGTCAACCGTTTTCTCAGTGCCATGGTAACTTCATTTATCAAAAATATACCTACCAAGATTTTCATAATGTATTTACAATGACCAAAACGACATGATTCTTCCGGCCTAGTCCGGGAAGTACGTACTTCCCGGACTAGGCCGGGATATGCTTCTTTCTCAAAGAAAAAGCGTCCGGGAAGTGGGCACTTCCCGGACGGTTGCCGAAAAAAAAATTTAATTCCATTTGAAAAAACTGAGTTTTTTAGAAAAAAATATAAAGAAGCACTGCCGTGAAGTCAGTAATCTTTGGCGCGCGTGTTCACGTTGGCTAATTTGAATTGAATGATGAATACTTCAAGCTCAGTGGATAGAGGGAGCCGGAGATCTACCCAGGGGATAGTGGACACCATTCACTATCGGTTCAAACACTGCATTCGGCGTTCGTGCTATAAACATGATTATGATTGTACTGACCCTCCCAAGTCTTCCCCAAGCAGATCCCTCAGAAGCTCCTAGGAGCTTGTGCGACTGAGGAGAGTCAGTTGTGTCCCTTTTCAACTTTGTTGCTCTATCCATATGCCAGCTTATATACAGCATTGTTAATTTTTGAACCGACAGTGAATGGTGTCCACTATCCTCTGGGTAAATCTCCGGCTCGCTCTATCCACTAAGCTTGAAGTACTCTTCATTCAATTCAAATTAGCCAACGTGAACACGCGCGTCAAAGAGTACTGACTTCACGTCGGTACTTTTTTACACTTTTTCCAAGTTCCTTTAACGAATACGGCTATCAATACAATTTGGCTGTTAGCTTTAACGTAGTTTGAAATAAGAAAATTGCGTTTATGAGATTCTCGTTTGGAACGCAATTGCCTATTCTCCAAATCTGAACGTAATTTAATAAAGGTATAGCTACAAAATCTAGTTATTTATATATCGGCCCCAGCACCAAGATACAGACATTTCAACTCGAAAGCAACGCTATTTCCTCGAAACTGACTTGTCCGTGCACAGAAGTCCCATGAAGTTTCTCTTAAAACCTTACAATAACGAATCAGCACCAAATCCATCACCGCTAGACGCAAACAACTCCCAAAATGAGTCATACAATCCGAACGTCTCCTCTGCACATGCGTAATCTACTCGTGTCTTAAAGTCCTCTCAAAACAACACACTTCACACAAAATTCTGATTCTTCAACACCATCGGTTCAGGAGATATCACAGCCCCAATCCACGCATGCCCGTAAGGGGTAAAATCAATTTCAAAATTAGCCCCAGGGCCGCGGTACGGACACTTCAACTTGGAACAACTGCCTTTTCCGTGACCTGAATCTCCTCTGCGCACGCGCAGTGTACTCGCCGTTGAAAATCCTCTCAAAATCACACACCTTACAAAGAACTTCGATTTTCCAACGCTTGTGGTTCAGGAGATATCGCATCTTGAATCCACGCATGCGCGGAAACCCACCAGGGGATTATATGGAGGAATAGCATCTGCCACCCCAAAACCCCAATCCTCTCAGACGAAAACTCCAGCGGTTAAATGACTTCTCATCTGCGCATGCGCATAACGAAAAATGCCCGGAAGGCGCAGCATGAACTTGAAAAATTGGTTCAAGCACTGACGTGAAGTCAGAATCTTTTGCGCGTATGTTGTCTTGTCCATTCTCCTGTATTGGACACTCTTAATCGAATTTACCATGGTGAATTATATTGTCTATTCTCCTGTATTGGACACTTTCAATCGAATTGACCATGGTATATTTGATTCCAATTTTTTTTTTGTCATTTTCTTCAAATTTTCTAAGGTTCTTACAAAATTTTAAACACTTCTTTCTGTTGATTTCCTACTACTACTCACCAGGCTTCAATTCGATCGAATCTTCATTTTTCGAGTTATCGAGGAAATAATATTCCAGGTGGGTATAACTCGGAAACCGTTGAACCGATTATGCCCAAAAACGAACTTAACTCTCCCATTCGGATACGCAACCTACCCTGAAAATTGAAAGTCCCTATCTTCTTTGGTTCGAAAGTTAACGAGGCAACTGTCACCCATCTACTGAACTCACATAAGGCTGCTCGAATCTCCAACAATATTTAACCGATTGTTTTAAAACTTAAAACATGGCAGTAGAGCTAGGTTCTAAAGGCTCTTGCACAATTTCCGCAATTTCCGACGAATAGTTACCGATACATAGAATTTTCTTTTTTAATTTTGAATGATTTCTTAAAAATCTTCTACAACTACTATCCTCACGAAATTTTGAAAGAGTTTTCGCGTTTGCATTCTACAACTAATAACCATGTATGAATTCAATCGGTTTTGTATTTTTCGAGTTAATGAGGAGAAAAAAACAAACAATTCTGATGGTTATAACTCTAAACCCGTTTGACCGATTATGCTTATAAAAAACTCAAATGTTGCATTAAGATGCACAACCTAACCTGAAAACTTCAAGCCGCTATCTCTTTCCGTTCTCAAGTTATCGTGACAACAAAAATGGTTTTTATAATAATTTTTTAATAATTTTCTAGCGATGCGATTCTCACAAAATTTCACAAACGTGCTTAGGTTCATATTCTACAACTACCCACCAAGTTTCAATTCAATCGGATTCATATTGGTTGCAAACAAAATTATTACTCGGAAACCATTGGGCCGATTATCCCGATTAACGAACTTGTACGTCGTATTGAGATGCGCCACCTACCCTGAAAATTTCTAGTCGCTAGCTCTTTCCATTCTCAAGTTATCGTGGCAACGACCGGACGGCCGAACAGAATCAAATTTAACCATGAATTCTTGTTTGGAGAGTCGAACCAATTCGTTTGAGAGCATTTTCGTCAAAATCTTCGAAAGTTACTTACATTTGGGCAAAATGATAACTCGATGTTCCCCAGAACATACGCCCAAAAAATAGGTTTCGGAATTTCAACAAAATATTCCGCAAAAAAGTAGTAATTTTTTGAATTTTTTCATGTCACGTAATCCTCACGGAATTTTGTAAAAGTGTTTGCTTTGATCTATTGCATCTTACTACTGAGTTTCAATTCAATCGTATCAGTATATTTTGAGTTATCTTGGAAACAAAATTTTGAACATTTTTTTGCCACTTCATGGCCATCCAGTCAGTACAAAACTTTGAGGCATATCAATGTCATGATTCTACAATTTGATGCCAAATGTCAGATATATCGAGCGGTCGGTTCCGGAAATATTCATAAAAAACCCTTTTACTATAAATGGCCTCAACTCTGAAACCGAGATATAACGCTCCAAACCTACCCAGCAAATTTCAATCCTCTTACTCCTTTCATTCGAGAATTATCGTGCTAACGGCCGGACCAGCCGGAAAGGCTGGAACGGATGGACAAAATTGAGTTTGACCTCGAATTCTTCATCAAGGAGTCGAATCCAATCATTTGAGACCATTTTTGCAGAAAAATTCGAAAAATACAGACATTGTGATAAAATGATAGCACGCTGTTCTTTGCGGAACACGCGCGCAAAAATGCTCGAAAGAGGCAGCTTGAATTTAAATATTGTCCCGAAGGATTATGTGTTATTAACGCTACACCTCGGACACTACGCTGTCTCCTCGAAACTGGCTCGCAAACTCACATGAGCTGTTAATATGGCCTTCCAGTTAAACCCCCAGTCGTTCACCTTTCCGACAAGTTTTGAAAAACAATTTAAATTTCCACATATCGTTCACGCATTACTTGCAACAGTAGTTAATCGTCCATATTTTAATCAGTTGCCCTTGTACATATCGCATTGATTCAGATAAACGGACAAAAAACCCGTCGGAACGAAATATTATTACCAGATGTTAGAGATATTCCATGTAGGAATTCGAACTGAAATAATTAGTCCAGTTTGGAAGTCCAAAATTATTAATTTTTTTTAGGCTCCTAGTGGTCTGTTATCAGTAAAATTCTGCACAACCCAAGAGGTCATCATTGGTCACCGAAGTCCTAGAATTGAGCTCAATCAGATATTTGGTTTCAGAATTTTAAGCAAAATATTCCGCTCATAGTTAAACATTTTCTGATTTTTTTCTTATCTTGCTATCCCTACGAAATTTTGCACAAATATTTTCGTCGGTACTTTGCATCTAACTAGCCAGTTTCAATTCAATCGGATTAATATTTTCCGAGATATAGTGAAAACAAGATTTCAATTTCAAATATTCGACTTTTTTTTTAGTTTATAGACATCCGATCAATACATAACTCTGCACGCATGTAAGGGTCGTGATTCTAAAATTTGATGCTAAATTTCAGTTAGATCGATTGATCGGTTTCGGAAATATTCATAAAAAAAGCACTGACGTGGAGTCAGTACTCTTTGGCGCGCGTGTTCACGGTGACTAATTTGAATTGAGTGATGAGTACTTCAAGCTCAGTGGATTGAGCGAGCCGGAGATCTACCCAAAGGGTAGTGGAAACCATTCACTGTCGGTTCAAAAATTAACAGTGCTGTATCTAAGCTGCCATAAGGATAGAGTAACAATGTTGAAAAAGAACACAACTGACTCTCCTTTGTCGCACAAGCTCCTAGAAGATTCTGAGGGATCTCCTTGGGAAGGAATTGGGAGGGTCAGTATAATCATAATCATGTTTATAGCACGCGCGCCAAATGCAGATTGACTTAACCAGGTAATAAAAAGTGTAAAAAAGCATTGAAGTGGGGTCAATCTGCTTTGGCGCGCTTGCTATAAACATGATTATGATTATACTGACCCTGCCAAGTCCTTCCCAAGGAGATCCCTCAGAATCTTCTAGGAGCTTGTGCGACTAAGGAGAGTCAGTTGTGTTCTTTCTCAACATTGTCACTCTATCCTTATGGCAGCTTAGATACAGCACTGTTAATTTTTGAACCGACAGTGAATGGTTTCCACTACCCTTTGGGTAGATCTCCGGCTCGCTCAATCCACTGAGCTTGAAGTACTCATCACTCAATTCAAATTAGTCACCGTGAACACGCGCGCCAAAGAGTACTGACTTCACGTCAGTGCTTTTTTTATGAATTTTTCCGAAACCGATCAATCGATCTAACTGAAATTAAGCATCAAATTTTAGAATCACGACCTTCACATGCGTGCAGAGTTTTGTATTGATCGGATGTCTATAAACTAAAAAAAAAAGTCGAATATTTGAAATTGAAATCTTGTTTTCACTATATCTCGGAAAATATTAATCCGATTGAATTGAAACTGGCTAGTTAGATGCAAAGTACCGACGAAAATACTTGTGCAAAATTTCGTAGGGATAGCAAGATAAGAAAATATTCAGAAAATGTTTAACTATGAGCGGAATATTTTGCTTAAAATTCTGAAACCAAATATCTGATTGAGCTCAATTCTGGGACTTCGGTGACCAATGATGACATCTTGGGTTGTGCAGAATTTTACTGATCACAGACCACTAGGAGCTAAAAAAAAATAATAATTTTGGACTTCCAAACTGGACTAATTATTTCAGTTCGAATTCCTACATGGAATATCTCTAACATCTGGTAATAATATTTCGTTCCGACGTGTTTTTTGTCCGTTTATCTGAATCAGTGCGATATGTACGAGGGCAAATGATTAAAATATGGACGATTAAGTACTGTTGCAAGTAATGCGTGAACGATATGTGGAAATTTAAATTGTTTTTCAAAACTTGTCGGAAAGGTGAACGACTGGGGGTTTAACTGGAAGGCCATATTAACAGCTCATGTGAGTTTGCGAGCCAGTTTCGAGGAGAGAGCGTAGTGTCCGAGGTGTAGCGTTTATAACACATAATCCTTCGGGACAATATTTAAATTCAAGCTGCCTCTTTCGAGCATTTTAGCGCGCGTGTTCAGCAAAGAACAGCGTGCTATCATTTCATCACAATGTCTGTATTTTTCGAATTTTTCCGCAAAAATGGTCTCAAATGATTGGATTCGACTCCTTGATGAAGAATTCGAGGTCAAACTCAATTTTGTCCATCCGTTCCAGCCTGTCCGGCTGGTCCGGCCGTTAGCACTATAATTCTCGAATGAAAGGAGTAAGAGGATTAAAATTTGCTGGGTAGGTTTGGAGTGTAATATCTCGGTTTCAGAGTTGAGGCCATTTATAGTAAAAGAGTTTTTTATGAATATTTCCGGAACCGACCGCTCGATATATCTGACATTTGGCATCAAATTGTAGAATCATGACCTTTATATGCCTGCAAAGTTTTGTACTGACTGGTTGGCCATAAAGTGGCAAAAAAATGTTCAAAATTTTGTTTCCAAGATAACTCGAAATATACTGATACGATTGAATTGAAACTCAGCAGTTAGATGCAATAGATCAAAGCAAACACTTTTACAAAATTCCGTGAGGATTACGTGACATGAAAAAATTCATAAAATTACTACTTTTTTGCGGAATATTTTGTTGAAATTCCGAAACCTATTTTTTGGGCGTATGTTCTGGGGAACATCGAGTTATCATTTTGCCCAAATGTATGTAACTTTCGAAGATTTTGACGAAAATGGTCTCAAACGAATTGGTTCGACTCCCCAAACAAGAATTCAAGGTCAAATTTGATTCAGTTCGGCCGTTGCCACGATAACTTGAGAACGGAAAGAGCTAGCGACTAGAAATTTGCAGGGTAGGTGGCGCAGCTCAATACGACGTACAAGTTCGTTAATCGGGATAATCAGCCCAATGGTTTCCGAGTAATAATTTTGTTTCCAACCAATATGAATCCGATTGAATTGAAACTTGGTGAGTAGTTGTAGAATATGAACCTAAGCAAGTTTGTGAAATTTTGTGAGAATCGCATCGCTAGAAAATTATTAAAAAATTATTATAAAAACTATTTTTGTTGTCACGATAACTTGAGAACGGAAAGAGATAGCGCCTTGAAGTTTTCAGGTTAGGTTGTGCATCTGAATGCGACATTTGAGTTTTTTATAAGCATAATCGGTCTATCGGGTTTAGAGTTATAACCATCAGAATTGTTTGTTTTTTTCACCCCATTAACTCGAAAAATACAAAACCGATTGAATTCATACATGGTTATTAGTTGTAGAATGCAAACGCGATAACTCTTTCTAAATTTCGTGAGGATAGTAGTTGTAGAAGATTTTTAAGAAATCATTCAAAATTAAAAAATAAAATTCTATATATCGGTAACTATTCGTCGGCAATTGCGGAAATTGTACAAGAGCCTTTAGAACCTAGCTCTACTGCCAAGTTTTAAGTTTTAAAACGATCGGTTAAATATTATTGGAGATTCGAGCAGCCTTATGTGAGTTCAGTAGATGGATGACAGTTGCCTCGTTAACTTTCGAACCAAAGGAGATAGGGACTTGCAATTTTCAGGGTAGGTTGCGTATCCGAAAGGAAGAGTTAAGTTCGTTTTTGGGCATAATCGGTTCAACGGTTTCCGAGTTATACCCACCTGGAATATTATTTCCTCGATAACTCGAAAAATGAAGATTCGATCGAATTGAAGCTTGGTAAGTAGTAGTAGAAAACCAACAGAAAGACGTGTTTAAAATTTTGTAAGAACCGTACCTCTAGAAAATTTGAAGAAAATGACAAAAAAAAATTGGAATCAAATTCACCATGGTCAATTTGATTAAGAGTGTCCAATACAGGAGAATAGACAATATAATTCACCATGGTAAATTCGATTAAGAGTGTCCAATACAGGAGAATGGACAAGACAACATACGCGCAAAAGATTCTGACTTCACGTCAGTGCTTGAACCAATTTTTCAAGTTCATGCTGCGCCTTCCGGGCATTTTTCGTTATGCGCATGCGCAGATGAGAAGTCATTTAACCGCTGGAGTTTTCGTCTGAGAGGATTGGGGTTTTGGGGTGGCAGATGCTATTCCTCCATATAATCCCCTGGTGGGTTTTCGCGCATGCGTGGATTCAAGATGCGATATCTCCTGAACCACAAGCGTTGGAAAATCGAAGTTCTTTGTAAGGTGTGTGATTTTGAGAGGATTTGCAACCGCGAGTATACTGCGCGTGCGCAAAGGAGATTCAGGTCACGGAGAAGGCAGTTGTTCCAAGTTGAAGTGTCCGTACCGCGGCCCTGGGGCTAATTTTGAAATTGATTTTACCCCTTACGGGCATGCGTGGATTGGGGCTGTGATATCTCCTGAACCGATGGTGTTGAAGAATCAGAATTTTGTGTGAAGTGTGTTGTTTTGAGAGGACTTTAAGACAAGAGTAGATTACGCATGTGCAGAGGAGACGTTCGGATTGTATGACTCATTTTGGGAGTTGTTTGCGTCTAGCAGTGATGGATTTGGTGCTGATTCGATATTGTAAGGTTTTTAGAGAAACTTCATGGGACTTCTGTGCACGGACAAGTCAGTTTCGAGGAAATAGCGTTGTTTTCGAGTTGAAATGTCTGTATCTTGGTGCTGGGGCCGATATATAAATAACTAGATTTTATAGCTATACCTTTATTAAATAACGTTCAGATTTGGAGAATAGGCAATTGCGTTCCAAAGGAGAATCTCTTAAATGAATTTTCTTATTTCAAACTACGTTAAAGCTAACAGCCAAATTGTATTGATAGCCGTATTCGTTAAAGGAACTTGGAAAAAGTGTAAAAAAGTACCGACGTGAAGTCAGTACTCTTTGACGCGCGTGTTCACGTTGGCTAATTTGAATTGAATGAAGAGTACTTCAAGCTTATTGGATAGAGCGAGCCGGAGATCTACCCAGAGGATAGTGGACACCATTCACTGTCGGTTCAAAAATTAACAATGCTGTATATAAGCTGGCATATGGATAGAGCAACAAAGTTGAAAAGGGACACAACTGACTCTCCTCAGTCGCACAAGCTCCTAGGAGCTTCTGAGGGATCTGCTTGGGGAAGACTTGGGAGGGTCAGTACAATCATAATCATGTTTATAACACGAACGCCGAATGCAGTGTTTGAACCGATAGTGAATGGTGTCCACTATCTCCTGGGTAGATCTCCGGCTCCCTCTATCCACTGAGCTTGAAGTACTCATCATTCAATTCAAATTGTTCCGTAAGGAACAGCGTGCTATCATTTCGTCACAATGTCTTTATTTTTCGAATTTTTTTTTCGAAAATGGTCTCAAACGATTGGGTTCGACTCCTTGATGAAGAATTCGAGGTCAAATTCAATTCTGTCCGTCCGGTCCGGCCGTTAGCACGATAACTCTCGAACAGAACGACTTAGAGCGTTGAAATTTGCAGGATAGTTTCGTTGAGTAAATATGTCGGACAAGTTCGTTAACGGCCAAAATCGACCGAGCGGTTTCGGAGTTAAGGCCGTTTCAAGTAAAATGGTTTTTTATTAATATTCCCGGAACCGATCACTCGATCTTTTTGAAATTTGGCATTAAATTGTAGAATCATGACCTTTATATGGCTGCGAATTTTTGTGTTGAACGAATTGCCCTAAAGTGGCAAAAACAAATTTTGAAAATTTGAAAATTTTGCTTTCTCGATAACTCGAAAAATACTGATCTGATTAAATTGAAACTTTAATGCAAAAGACCAAAGCAAACACTTTTGGAGAATTTCGTGAAGATCACTTGACATGAAGAAAATAAAAAAAATTACCTCTGTTTTGAGGCATAATGCTATTAATGCCGAAACCTATGTTTTTGAGGTTCATGCTGCCCTTTGCTTGCGCATGCGCAGATGAGAAGTCATTTAACTGCTGTAGTTTCCGTCAGAGAGGATTGGGGTTTTGGGGTGGCGGATGCTAATCCTCCACAGAATCCAGATCCTTGATGAGGGTCTGCGCATGCGTGGATTAAAGATGCGATATCTCCCGAACCACTAGCGTTGGAGAATCGCAGTTTTTTGTAAGGGGAGTGATTTTGAGAGGACTTTTAGCCGGGAGTAGATGGCGCATGCGCAGAAGAGAAGTAATTTTTTTTGGGTTGGATGGGTTATGTTGGGAATGCTGAGTCAATATTGTGAGGTTTTCAAATAATATTCATGGCAATTCAGGGCAAGGACAAGTCAGTTTGGCAGATGCACCGTTGTTTCCGAGTTGGAGTTTCCGTACCGTGGCCCTGGGGCTAATATTGAAATTGATGTTACCACTTACAGGCACTTTTCGTTATGCAAAGGTGTGTGATTTTGAGAGGACTTTTAGCCGCGAGTAGATTGTGCATGCGCAGAAGAGAAGTGACTGTTTTTGGGATGTATGGGTTATGTTGAGAGTGCTGAGCCGATATTGTGAGGTTTCAATAGATTATTCATGGCAATTCAGGGCAAGGACAAGTCAGTTTGTCGGATGCAGCGTTGTATCCGAGATGAAGCTTCCGTACCGTGGCCCTGGGGCTAATTTTGAAATTGATGTTACCCCTTACGGGCATTTTTCGTTATGCGCATGAGCAGACCATCAGTGATTCAACTGCAGGTGATTTCGTCAGAGAGCATTGGGGTTTTTGGGGTGGCAGATGCTATTCCTCTATAGAATCCCTGGTGAGGGTATGCGCATGCGTGGATTCAAAATGCGATATCTCCTGGACCACTAGTGTTGGAGAATCGGAGTTTTTTGTAAGGTGTGTGATTTTGGGAGGACTTTCAGCCACGAGAAGATTGTGCATGCACAGAAGAGAAGTGAGTGTTATTGGGTTGAACGGGTTATGTCGGGAGTGCTGGGCCAATATTGTGAGGTTTTAAAAGGATATTCATGACAATTTAGTGCACGGATAAGTCAGTTTAGGGGAAATAGCGTTGTTTCCGAGTTCGAGTGTGCATACCGTGGCCCTGGGGCTAATTTTGAAATTGATGTTACCCCTTACGGGCATTTTCCGATATGCGCATGAGCAGACCATCAGTGATTAACTGCTGGTATTTTCGTCAAAGAGGATTGGGGTTTTGGGGTGGCGGAAGCTATTTCTCCATAGAATCCCCTAGTGAGTTTCTGCGCATGCGTGGATTCAAGAAGCGATATCTCCTGATCCACTAGTGTTGGAGAATCGAAGTTTTTTGTGAGGTGTCTAATTTTGGGAGGAATTGCAGCCACGAGTATATTGCGCATGCGCTGACGAGAGGTGACTGTTTTTGGGTTGTATGGGATATATTGGGAGCAATGAGCCGATAATGTGAGGTTTTAAAAGAATATTCATGTCAATTCAGTGCACGGACACAAGTCATTTTGGGGGAAATAGCGTTGTTTCCTAGTTGAAATGTCTGTATGGTGGCCCTGAGACAAATTTATAAATTACTATATTCGGAAGATCTATATTAAAATACGTTTGGATTTGGAGAAGAGGCAATTGCGTTCCTAACGGAGGTCCTACAACTGCAATTTTTTTCGATCTACGGTAAAGCTAACAGCCAAACTGTATTGATAGCTTTATTTGTTAAAGGAACTCGAAAAAAAAAGATTTGACGTGAAGTCAATACTCTTTGGCGCGCGTGTTCACGGTGGCTAATTTGAATTAATTGATGATCTACCCAAAGGATAGTGGACACCATTCACTGTCGGTTCAAAAATTAACAGTGCTGTATCTAAGCTGCCATCAGGATAGAGTAACAAAGTTGGAAAAGGACACAACTGACTCTCCTTGGTCGCACAAGCTCCTAGAAGATCTGGGAGGATCAGTATAATCCTAATCACGTTTATAGCACGCGCGCTAAATGCAGATTGACTTAACAATTAAAGGAAAATTGTAAGAAATTATTGACTTTGGGTCAATCTGCTTTGGCGCGCGTGCTATAAACATGATTAGGATTATACTGATCCACCCAAATCTTCTAGGAGCTTGTGCGACTAAGGAAAGTAAGTTGTGCTCTTTTCCAACTTTGTTACTATATCCTGATGGCAGCTTATATACAGCACTGTTAATTTTTGAACCGACAGTGAATGGTGTCCACTATCCTTTGGGTAGATCCTTGGCTCGCTCTATTCACTGAGCTTGAAGTACGCATCATTCAATTCAAATTAGCCACCGTGATCACGCGCGCCAAAGAGTAATGACTTCACGTCAGTGCTTTTTTTCCTGTTCCTTTATCAAATATGGCTATCAATACACTCTGTTAGCTTTACCGTAGATCGTAAAACTTTACGGTTATGGGACCTCCTTTTGGAACGCAATTGCCTCTTCTCCAAATCAGAACGTAATTTACTATAGATCTACCGAATATAGTTATTCATAAATTCGCCCCAGGGCCACGATACATACATTTCAACTCGGACACAACACTATTTGCCCGAAACTGACTTGTCCGTGCACAGAACTGCCATGAAATTTCTCTTAAAACCTTAAAATGACGGCTCAGAATCAAATCCATCACGGCTAGACGGAAACCACTCCCAACATGAGCCATACAATCCAAACGTCTCCTCTGCGCATAAGCAATTTTCTCGTGGCTCAATGTCCTCCTAAAATAACACTTCACACAAAATTCTGATTCATCAACACTATTGGTTCAGGAGATATCACTGCTTCAATCTACGCATGCGCAGGAACTTCCAAGAGGATCCTATTGAGGAATAGCATCCTGCACCTCAAATCGCAAATTCTCTCAGACGAAAACTCCAACAGTTCACTTATGCTCATGCGCATAAAGAAAAATTTCAGTAAGGGGTGACATAAATTTCAAAATTTGCCCCAGGGCCACAGTATGCACACTTCAACTCGGAAATAACGATATTTCCCCCAAACTGACTTGTGTCCGTGCACTGAATTGACATGAATATTCTTTTAAAACCTCACAATATTGTAACATTACTCCCAACATAACCCATACAATCCAAAAACACTAACTTCTCTTCAGTGCATGCGCAATCTACTCGCGGCTGCAAGTCCTCAAAAATCACACACTCATTACAAAAACTCCGATTCTCCAATACTAGTGGTTCAGGAGATATCGCATCTTGAATCCATTCATGCGCAGACCCTCACAAGGGGATTCTATAGAGGAATAGCATCCGATACCCCAAAACCCCAATCCTCTCCGACGAAAACACCAGCAGTTGAATCACTGATGGTCTGCTCATGCGCATAACGAAAAATGCCCGTAAGGGGTAACATCGATTTCAAAATTAGCCCCAGGGCCTCGGTTCAACTCAGAAACAACGGTACAACCCCCAAATTGACTTGTCCGTGCGATATTTTGCCATGATTATTCTTTTAAAACCTCACAATATTGGTTCAGCACTCCCGACATAGCCCGTACAACCCAAAAACAGTCACTTCTCTTCTGCGCATGCGCAATCTACTAGCGGCTGGAAGTCCTCTCGAAATCACACACTTTAGGTTCAAGAGCTATTGCATCTTTAATCCCAGCATGCGCAGACCCTCACCAGGGGATTCTATGGAGGAATAGCATCCGCCACCTCAAAACCCCAATCCCCTCTGACGAAAACACCACCATTTAAATCACTGATTTTCTGCTCATGCGCATAACAAAAAATGCCAGTAAGGGGTAATATCAATTTCAAAATTAGCCCTAGGGCCATGTTATGGACACTTCAATTCGGAACAACGCTACATCCCCTAAACTGACTTGTCCTTGCACGGATTTGCCATGGATATTCTTTTAAAACCTCACAATATCGGCTCAGCAAACCCAACATAACCCATACAACCCAAAAACAGTCATTTCTCTTCTGAGCATGCGCAATCTACTCGCGGCTAAAAGCCCTCCCAAAATCATACACAAAAAACTGCGATTCTCCAACACTAGTGGTTCGGGAGATATCGCATCTCTAATCCACGCATGCGCAGACCCTTATCAGGGGTCTGGATTCTATGGAGGAATAGCATCCGCCACCCCAAAACCGCAATCCCCTCTGACGAAAACTACAGCAGTTAAATGACTTCTCATCTGCGCATGCGCATAACGAAAAAATGCCCGAAAAGGGCAGCATAAGCTTAAAAAAATATAGGTTTCGGCATTTCAAGCAAAATGGTAGTAATTTCTTGAATTTTTTTATGTCACGTGATCTTCACGAATGTGAAGATTTGAAAGTGTTTGCTTCGATCTTTTGCATCTAACAACTGAGTTTCAATTCAATCAGATCAGTATTTTCCGAGTGCTCGTGGAAACAAAATTTCAAAATTTTTTAAATTTTTTTTGCCACTTGGTGCCCATCTGGTCAGTACAAAACTTCGCAAGCATTTAATGGTCATGATTCTACATTTTGATACCAAATTTCAGATATATCGAGTGATCGGTTCCGGAAATATTAATAAAAAAATTTTTTTACTAAAAACGGCCCTAACTGTGAAATCGCTCGGTGGATTTCGCCCGTTAACCAACTTGTCCGAGATATCTACGCTACAAAACCACCCTGCAAATTTCAACGCTCTAACTCGTTCCGTTCGAGAGTTATGGTGCGGACCGGACGGACAGAATTGATTTAGAACCCGGATTATTCATCAGAGAGTCAAACTGAATCGTTTGAGACCACGCGCGCAAAAACTGAAAAAAAAAAAACTATATTCATTATTTTGAAGTACCTGTAAATTGTTGTGAAAAAATATTATTATAGTTCGAATAAACAGCATTTTTCATAGGTTATCCCAAAGTTTCATCGCTTCACGTCTAACAGTTACTGAGACACAAGGTATCAAAGTACCCCAAGCTGTTGAACTTTCTCTTAAAATGCCAATATCACCAGAACGACCATAGATGGCCATAGATATTGTTGAATAAACAGATCTCAATTTTTGAAGAGGAATCTAAATGTGAAATAAAAAAAAGCGAGCCGAAGATCTACCCAAATGATAGTGGACACAATTCACTGTCGGTTCAAAAATTGACAGTGCTGTATCTAAGATGCCATCAAGATAGAGTAACAAAGTTGGAAAAGAACACAACTGACTCTCCTTGGTCGCACAAACTCCTAGAAGATTTGGGAGGATCAGTATAATCCTAATCATATTTATAGCATTCGCGCCAAAGCAGATTGACCCACGTCAATGCTTTTTTACACTTTTTCTTTAATTGTTAAGTCAATCTGCATTTGGCGTGCGTGCTATAACCAAGGAGAGTCAGTTGTGTCATTTTCCAAATTTGTTACTCTATCTTGATGGCAGCTTAAATACAGCACTGTTAATTTTTGAACCGACAGTGAATGGTGTCCACTATCATTTGGGTAGATCTTCGGCTCGCTCTATCCACTGAGCTTGAAGTACTCATCATTCAATTCGAATTATCCACTGTGAACACGCGCGTCAAAGAGTACTGACTCCACTTCAGTGCTTTTTTTTTCAAGTTCCTTCAACAAATATAGCTATTGATGCAGTTTGGCTGTTAGCTTTACCGTAGATCGAAAAAAATTGCGTTTATGGGACCTCCGTTAGGAACGCAATTGCCTCTTCTCCAAATCCAGACGTATTTTAATATAGATCTACCGAATATAGTTATCTATAAATTCACCTCAGGGCCACCATACAGACATTTCAACTCGGAAACAACGCCATTTCCCCCAAACTGACTTGTGTCCGTGCACTGAATTGACATGAATATTCTTTTGACACCTCACAATAACGGCTCATTACTCCCAACATAAACCATACAATCCAAAAACAGTAACTTCTCGTCTGCGTATGCGCGATCTACTCGTGACTACAAGTCCTCCCAAAATCAAACACCTCAAGAAAACTCCGATTCTCCAACACAAGTGTTTCAGGAGATATCGCTTCTTGAATCCACGCATGCGCAGACCCTCACCAAGGGATTCTATGGAGGAATAGCATCCGCCACCCCAAAACCCCAATCCTCTTTGACGAAAACACCAGCAGTTGAATCACTGATGGTCTGCTCATGCGCATAACGAAAAATGCCCGTAAGGGGTAACATTAATTTCAAAATTAGTCCCAAAGCCATGGTATGGACACTTCAACTCGGAAACAACGCTACATCCCCCAAACTGACTTATCCGTGCACTAAATTGCCATGAATATCCTTTGAAACCTCACAATATTGGCTCAGCCCTCCCAACATAACCCGTACAACCCAAAACCAGTCACTTCTCTTCTGCGCATGCGCAATCTACTCGCAGCTGGAAGTCCTCCCAAAATCCCACACCTTACAAAAATCTCCGATTCTTCAACACTAGTGGTTCAGGAGATATAGCATCTTGAATCCACGCATGCGCAGACCCTTACCAGGTTATTCTATGAAGGAATAGCATCCGCCACCCCAAAATCCCAGTCCTCTCTGACGAAAACACCAGCAGTTAAATCACGGATGGTTTGCTCATGCGCATAACAAAAACTGCCCGTGAGGGGTAACATCGATTTCAAAATTAGCCCTAGGGCCACGGTACGGACACTCCAACTCAGAACCATCGCTACATCCCCCAAACTGACTTCTCCGTGCACTGAATTTCTATGAATATTCTTCTAAAACCTCACAATATTGGCCCAGCTCTCCCGATACAACCCGTACAACCCAAAAACAGTCATTTCTGTTCTGCGCATGCGCAATCTACTCGCGGCTGAAAGTCCTCTCAAAATCACACACTTAACAAAAAACTCCGATTAATCAGTATACGTGGTTCAAGAGATATCGCATAATTAATCCACGCATGTGCAGATACTCATCAAGGATCTGGATTCTATGGAGGAATCGCATCCGCCACCCCAAAACCCCAATCCTCTCTGACGAAAACTACAGCAGTTAAATCACTTCTCATCTACGCATGCGCATAACGAAAAATGCCCGGAAAGGGAAGCATGAACCTCAAAAAAAATTGGTTTCGGCATTTCAAGCAAAGTATTCCGCAAAATAGTAGTAATTTTTTGATTTTTTTCATGTCACGTGATCTTCACGAAATTCTGCAAAAGTGTTTGCTTTGGTCTCTTGCATCTAACTACTGAGTTTCAATTTAATCAGATCAGTATTTTTCGAGTTATCGTGAAAAAAATTTTTTTAAATTTTTTTTGCCACTTTAGGGTGGTCCTGTCAGTACAAGACTTTGCAGGCATATAAAGGTCATGATTCTACAATTAGATACCAAATTTCAGAAAGAACGAGCGGTCGCTTCCAGAAATATTCATAAAAAACATTTTTACTATAAACGGCCACTCCGAAACCACTTGGTGGATTTCGCCCGTTAACGAACTTGCCCGAGATATTTACGCTACAAACTACCCTCCAAATCTCAACGCTCTAAGTCGTTCCGTTCGAGAATTATCGTGCTAACGGTTGGCCGGACCGGACGGACAGAATTGATTTTGACCTCGAATTCTTCATCAAGGAATCGAACACAATCATTTGAGACCATTTTCGAAAAAAAAATCGAAAAATACAGACATTGTGACGAAATGATAGCACGCTGTTCCTTGCGGAACACGCGCGCAAAAATTAGTGTTGCTAACATAAAAAATTTGGTAGCTTTGGTACGTGTGCATATCACTGAACTCCTTCTAAATGCCGCTACTCTTTGGCGCCCCTATCTGGGAACAGAGTGCCTATCAATTCGTGCAAATGCCGTCCATCCGGCCGGCCGTCAGCTCGATTTCGGTCGAACGCAATAAGCTAGAGAGTTGAAATTTTCATAGCAGGTTTGGAGTTCAAATGCGCAGGATAAGTTCGTTAATGGGCAAAATTCACTGAGTGGTTTCAGAGTTATAGCCATCTGAAATTTTGTTTTGCCAATTACTCAAAAAATATAGATCTGATCGAATTAAGGTGGGGTAGTTAGGTGAAAAATACTGACACTAAAACTTATGCAAAATTATGTGAGGATCACGCTACTGGTAAATTTGAAAAAAATATATCAAAAAAATTATGTATCTCAGGAACTGTCAGTCAGATATCGTTGAAATTCTGCGGGACCATTCAAAACCTTATTTCTCATTCAAGTTCTGAATTTGAACTCGATCGGATCTATATTGGTGAAGATATCACCGAAATATCGAAATATTCCTATGATCTGAGTGTAGTGGTCCACTGTTTTTATATTCGACCAAACAAATAATCAACAGTTTGTTTGATTTTTGACGAGAGTCAAAAAAAGGACTAAAGCTCAGACTATAGAATGATTTATGTAATCATAACGTATTTGCGTAGATCTTTATTATTAGTGTTCTGTGATCGTATTTTTGTGTTCAATTTCATGTCTTGATGTCTGACATGTGACATGACCAACAAATCAGTTCGTAAATTATGAAATATAACATAACTAGTCTATATTTATAAAAGAAAGTCGTGTTAGTTACACCACTTATAACTCAAGAACGGCTATACCGATTTGGCTCAAAATTGGTGGGGAGGTAGCTTAGAACCAGGAGACGGACATAGGATACTTTTTTGTGTTATACAGGGTGTTTTTCTTTTAACGTCAATTAAAACTTGCTGTTTTTCCTGCCATAATCGTACAATTTTAGTCATGTGTATTTAAAAATAAACTTTCGAGGCATACACCATTGAAAATAAAGCATTACTATACAGGGTGTCCTTTTTCTCATGGCACAATTGTACGTGATTGAAGTGATTTGTGTCACAAACAAAGCATTAACTAAATAGGTACCTTGGATGGATTCTCATAATGTATTCGTCCGAAATCTCCATACAGGGTGTTCTTCTTTTAACGTCAATTGCAACTTGCTGTTTTCCATGCCACAATCGGACAATTTCATTCATTTGTGTTAAAAAATAAACTTTAGAGGGATACATCATTGAAAATAAATCATTACTGTACAGGGTGTTTTTTTTTCTAATTGCACAATTGTACGTTCAATTATTGAGACATAAAGGGATTGTATAGAAACGGTGAATATAAACTATCTATATTTTATGACAAACGTGTATAATAAAATCTAAAATCTGCTTATTTATTGCCTCTAAGGCGGAACAGAGTTCGCTGGGTCAGCTAGTAAAAAAATAAATATAGATTTCAAGTTTCAAATATTCCAATATAACCTAACATGACTGGTTACACGGGGCTGACCCCCAGATTTCGATTTACAGGGACAAAATGCTGCCACGGAATGTAAAATTTTTAAAACATCCTTCACACATCATAGATTATTTAATAGTGACCGGACAGCACGAAGTTCAGGATCCAATAAATTTGTCCATACTCAGAAAGATTATTGGTACGTAAGCTGCAAGAATGATGTCCTCATTCGTGATCCCAGAGACAAAAATGAACAAATATGAATATATTATGAAGTCTACTGAGAAATATGTCAACCCAAGAGTTAATGAGTGCTTTGAAATGTATAATTTCTTGAAAAGGGTGCAAAAAGAAAACGAATTATTTGAACATTTCCTTACTGAGTGCAAGTATCTGGTACGAACATGTAATTCAAATGAAACCGACCCAAATCAAACTGCAGAAGATAAATCACAGAGAGACAAAATAGTTATAGGCATAAGAGATCCTGTAACCAGAGAGGGACTACTGAGAGTTAAAAATTGACAGTGGAGAAAGCAACTGAACTTTGCAAAACCAGCGAACAGAACAAGCTACGGAACCAGCAGTTCCAGAGCGAATTGAGGGGGGGATATTAAAGCTATAGGGAAGTATAACAAAAAAACGAAGAATTTCAAGTATAGAGAAGAAGGAAAATTCAAATGAAGGAGATGTCAGTCGACACATGGTGCACGTAAATGCCCCGTATTTCGTGAAAAGTGTAGGAAGTGTGGTATGTTGAATCATTTCACTATATCTTGTAATGTTAAAAATGTTGAGAATGTCAAGAAAGATGAAGGAAATAATTCTGAAGAACCAGATATTATTGTAGTATACGTAATAAAATGTAGGTAACTGTTATAATACCAATTGTAGTCATAGGAAAGCATGGGATGAACATATTCAATGATGAACATAATAATTTCAATGTTAAATTAGATACAGTTGTGAACATTAGCATAATTCCTAGAGGAAAATATAATGAAATGAAAATACAGATTGTAGTTCGTAAATCTAACTCATCTAAGGATTTGAAGATACACAGGCTAAAGCTACTGCAACTGTTAATTTGAATTTGATTTTGTGATAGTAGAAGGGGCTACTAATATTCTTTTGAGTGGTCAGGCATGTGAAAGCTTAGGCATCATAAAGAGAATAAACAATATCAATATAAATTTATAAGAAAAACTCAAAAAGAAATAAATTCATTGAACAGAACTAGTATATTCTTGCACGTCCTGGTAGATTCATAGGAGAGCATAAAATAAGTCTCAAAATAGTCTTCGAGTCAGTCTGTCATCTGCCTAGTGAAATGTCATAAACTTAAAGCTTATGAAATTAGCTGCATTGAAATGCGAATCAGATAGACTTTCTAAGTTCAATGCCATCCTAAAAGTAGATCCTACCATGAGTATTATCAGTATTGTAATAGTAGAGGAAAATAATGGCAAATTGAGACTAGCTGTGTACCTGGCTTATTTGAATAGACGAATTATTCAAAATTCAAGAGCAATACATAAGATTGAAGAATTTTGTTCAAGTATAAGAGGTAGTAAAAATTTTGCAGTGTTCGATTTATCTGAAGGGTATCTTCATTTGAAATTAGATGAGGAGTCAACTTGGAAATTCTTCATTGTAGCTCCACTTGGTATTTATAGACATTTGGTATTACTTATGGTTTACCAAATTCCCAGGACTTATTTGAAGAAGTGGTAGAAAAGAGATTTGGCAACATTGAAAATATTTTGTTATGTCATGACCCTATGGTCGTAACAGGGAATACTAGGGAAGAACATGATTTAACAGTGAGAAAAGTGTTAAAAAGGGCTCGAGAAGAAGGGGCTAGATTTAATAAGGATAAATTTAAATTTTATAAAAACAGTGGCAAATTTATTGTCAAATTTTGTCCAGCAGAGGAATGGAGGTAGATCAGGCCACTGCAAAATCACTTTGAACTGAAAAAGCCAAATAAAAAAGTAGAATTACAAAGAATTAATGTAGAGTGGCAATGGCTACCCAAGCATGAAACATGTTTTAAGGAGTTGAAAAGATTGTAGGTAAATCCCCAGGTTTTGCTTCATTCGATCCAAGTAAAAAAATAATTCTTCAGTGTGACGCTTCTAAATATGGCTTAGGATGTTGTATATTCCAAGAATATGAGAATAAAGCTTTGAAGCTAGTGGCATGCACATCTCGTAACATGAATGACAGTGAGATCAATTATAGTCGAAAAGAAAAAGAATTGCTCGCTATTTATTTTGGACGCTAAAGTTTATTCTGTTCATTTATAAGTATACAGCAGATATTCACTGTGATCATAAACAGATAATGCCAGTTATGAATAAATCGGTGTTATGATTTTGAGATATTAGAAATGTTACATTCAATTTCAAAATATTTATCTATGAGCGGAGAAAAAAAACTAGAATTCAGAAAAGCAACGATGAATTATTACTTAAAATTTTCAATTACTATTTTAATGGATGGGCCCAAGAGAAAAATATGCTTCACAGCTGTACACTGTATTATGAAATGAAAGACTCTATAACATGTACAGGCTGGTATCATATTTTTTGACTGCAAATTGATTGTTCCTGAAAATCTGAGCTCCAATGATCAAGTTACCTCACAAAGGTCACGTGGACGTAAATAAAACGATAAATAATGCAAGAATAATTTTATGGCCAGAATTAACGACAGATATCGTAAATTATATCAAACAAAGTAGAACATGTGAAAAGTACAGTCCAAGCAACTTTAGAGAAACGTTATTACCGCACTCAGTACCCAAATTGAGATTTAATTAAATAGGTGCAGCTATATTACAATTTGGACCGAATTCATATTTAGTGATAGTGGATTTTTTTTCGCATTGGGATGAAATTATGAAAATGAAAGACAAAACTTCAAATTCTATAATAGGCCCTTGCTAACCATCCTTATCAAGTTAATGTCAGAATTATTATATAAGTGAAGACATTACTATTTCGACATGTACCTAGTCTGCATTATCATCAAAGCAATGGACCAGCCGAGGAATTTGTGAATATAGACAAACAAATTCTTAAAAAAGGTATTGAGGAAAATTCAGATTTAATAGACCTTGTATGAATTACAATAACAAGGCTCTGATTAAAAGAATAACTAGCACGAATCTTAAAAAGTAGACACCTTGGAGATCTCTCACTAATAATAAGCTACAACCTCAAAGTAAAAAAAATATTTGGTTTAAGAAAGAGGATCAAGCTGTAATGAAAACATCAAGTGATAAATTCTGGGAAAAGGTAATTGTCTTGGGAAAGGAAAAAGAACCTAGTTCTTATCTCGTGAAAAAGCAAGTAAATGGTCAAATATTATGACGTAATACTCAACAGATAAAATTGTCATATAACAGACTCCGTAGTAATGAATTTACATTAGAAACTGAATTAGACTCAAACCAACTATCACCGAATGCTTGTAAGGAAAACAAGAGTAGAAATAGTTCAAACAAGACAAATTTTATTAATGTTCTAAGTGAACCCGTGATAATGACTTGAAATAAAAAAGCAATATAATCCGTAGTGGAAGAATTTTAAAACTCCTGGATGTTTAAGCTTTCGAGGGAAAGGTGTTCAATATAATAATATAATAATAATTGTATGGTCTAACCTCAATGGACTTATACCTATTGTATATCGTATAGCATTGTTGTATCAGATTATTATTGTCTGTATGAATGTCAGAGACATTTAATAGACATAAATTAAGTATATGTATTTAAATATTAATCACCAAACCAATGACCTCCAAACGATGAACATATTGATTCTGGAACCAGTCTCGCAAGTTACAAACAATGAGTGGAAAATAGTTAGCTATGCAAAAAATCTTTCTTATGAAAAAGACTGTCACTTTCTCATTTTGTCGAATTCTCGAACAAAGTATTCTGCATTTTTTCTGGAGCTAATCAGCTTTAGGTGAGTTCGGTACCTGGATGAGTGACATCTCTGGGTATAAATGTGGACAGCGCGCCAAAGCTCCTGTCGACAGGGCTTTCCAACTTTTTCCTTTTAGGATTGGGGTTCAAAATTTGTTTCAATATTTATTCACCTCAGTAAAGATATGACGGAAAATGGCATTTATTTGTTGAATTAACTTGTAGCATAGCAAATCGCATAATGACGAATCGGAAACATTGAAACGACGAACTTATATCAAATGCCAATCAGAACATGGCATTCGAAAATTCCAATATAAAAAAAACATTCGCGTTTTCCGATTCTGCTAAGAGCAGACACGCCAACTTGCGAGCAGGACACCGTCTGTTTCTCTGGAGCAATTATTTTCAAAACAATCCAGGTCTTACAAAATAAATTCCTAAATTACTCTGTAGCAATGAACATCTCTCAAACCAAAGTAAACTTTTAGAGTTTTATGTATGTTAATACATAATCCATTAGCCGTGAACCATGCTGAAGCCCTAGAAAACGCATCCCTACACAACGCTTCCGCGCAAGCTATGTCATGGGAAGATACTGTCAAATTCGTATCGTCTGCGTAAAGTCAGGCAAAAAATCTGGATAGTCATGTATATTTATTTATTTATATATTAATCGACAAAATAATACACAAAAGTGGTTTTCACACCAAAATTATACTCACAATATACATATAATAGAAAAGTGTACAATTTCGAAAAATTATTAATGAAATTGATTGAAATACAATCATCATAAGTGGAAAATGATTCATGATCAACAGATGTTCACAGTATCAAAGAAAGGCAATGAGCGAAGACAAAAATGAAAGGTTTTTTTCTTTCTTTTTTCTATAAGTACATATTTTTTGAAAATGATAAACCCGCAGAAAAAATACTGTCGAAAAAAAACCAAAAGGAAACAAAGTTAAAGCTACCCGAAATATTTACTCAACATTATTCGCTTAACTGTTCTCGAACTGTCGAAAAATACGTCACATATTTCCCCAAGCATGGAAGTTTCCCTCACCATACGATACAGAGAGGAGTTTTGAGCAGCAACACTATTTTTTCCTAGGTAGGTAAAAGATGTCAGGTTTCCTCAGTGATATGCTCAGGGAAAAATAAATTACATCCTCAAGAAGAAATCCTGGCTCCAATGAACCATTTAAAAGCTTGTCGAGCATCAATGCGTCATTAATAGTCCTACTATAATACAAACTCACCACGTTGAAATGCCTCTGCCTAATAGAATAGTTCTCGGGCCTACCTCTATGATTTATGACACCGAACTTGAAACCCACAAATCCCAAGAATTTCCTCTGAACATTTTCGAGTCTCAAAATGTGGGCACCCTAATGGGGACTCCATACACAAGTCGCGAAATTTAGTTTGCTGAATACGAAAGCGTAATATAACGCTAATATTGCGTCTTTATTTCTGAGGTGTCTGCATTGTCTAGTGATGTACCCTAGCATTTTATTGCTGTTGTTGACCACCGACTCGAAATGCCGATGGAAAGAAAGTTTCGAATCAAGAATTATTCCCAAGTCTCGGACTTCGTCAATTCTAAAGAGAGTTGTGTTATCAACCGAATAATCGAAAATAATAGGATGCCTTCTTCTTGTGAATGAAACTACTGAGTATTTAGGAATATTAAGACTTAAGCCCTTATTTCTGCAGTATTCACATAAATTATTCAGTTCTCTCTGCATACCGAGGCAATCTTGAATGGTGCGGACCACGATGAATATTTTCGAATCATCTGCAAATAGCAGAATTTAACATTAAGTGAAACATCCCCTAATTTTATTGATAAATACTAAAAATAGCAGTGGACCTAAATGAGACTCTTGAGGTTCCCCAGATGTGGCATTTAAGCAATCAGAGTAGAAACTATGTAATGCTTCTACTCTCCAAATATGAAGTGAACCATTTCAGCAAGACACCGTGAACACCGACCGCAACAAGCTCAGAAAGAAGACCAAAAATGTCAAACTTGTCAGAAGCCTTGATGAAACCAGTATACACAGCATCAACCTGCCCCCGCTCATCCAACCTGTTGGCTAGATACTCAACAAAACTCAAAAGATTAGTATCAACCGATCTCCCCTTAAAAAACCCACACTCTTCGGGAATAATCTGGATCTTCACCAAGTGAAAAAGGTGGGGGTAAACTAAAGATTCATAGATCTTTTCGAAGACACAAAGTTTACATATTGGTCTATAGTTACGAATTGACTCCCTGTCACCACCTTTGTATATGGGAATTATACAGGCTAATTTCTATGTTGGAAAGACACCAGTTGCAAGAGAACTATTGTATATCATAGAGCACTGTAGAACAGTGTATTTGGATGTTGGGTAATAATTATCCTAATTGTGACAAGTGCAAAATTGCAAGTATCGTTGACCCGATCAAAGGTGTCTCTTGCGTTTACGCTTATGCGGCAGTTACCTAAATCCAAATATGCTTAGATATATAATATACCGCCGTATTCACAAAGCATTCAATCTCCGTTAACTCCTAACTGAGGTCCTCAGTTAAGGATAAATTTGAATCGCAACCTCAGTTTACGTGAAAAGTAACGTGAAACAGGCCTGTTTCACCACCATTAAATACGCTAACTGAGGTTGCGACTCATATTTATCCTTAACCGAGGACTTCAGTTAGGACTTTACGGAGATTGAATGCTTTGGGAATACAGCGGATGGTATTGGAGGAAATAACCAGAGTGTCATAAACGATGTTCCAACGATAAGTTCTATTCCGAATAACTAATTATACCTAACCATCCACCACATGGTGATCCTGCCAATTCGAAAAATGTGATCCTGCCAACTCGAACAATGTGATTCCTGCCAACTCGAACAATGGGATCCTCCTCCTGGAAGAAATTACAACAGCGATGGGTTCAAAAACATCAAAAGAACCGAGAAAAAGGAAAAAATCACCATCAATTAGAGAGGAGCAGGAACATTCATCAAAATAGCAGTATTAGTGTTGATATACGTCTTACACAAATGGACTAAAGGACGTATACAAAAACAGATCAGGGAAGTCGCGAGGAGCACTAGTCTACTGAACCAGGTCTTCCCGGGAGCTAGCTGCAGTCGTCAGAAAAGTGTGCAGTGATGAGTGAGAAAAAAAAATAATGTGAAGTGACAAACAGTAGAAGTAAGTGACATTTTTTTGGGTTATATGAATGATTTGATAGTTTAAGCTAATGTCATTTAAAAATGAGTTCTGAAAGACATTCGAGATAATTTGGTTAATCTGTTCACATGAACAAAATTGATCGATATTGACGAGAGTGACTCTGAATCAGAAAAATGGCTTAAAGTTCTGTCGAATTTTTTAATTTAGCAGGTAAAATAATACCAAAGCAATTTGACGGCAAGAAAGAGAATCTTCAATCATTTTTAGATTCATTAGAACTACTGAAAGTGAATTCAACAGCTGATGCAATCAATGCTGTTGCATTCATTAAGACACTACTAACAGGAAAAGCGGGTACTTTGATTTCGAATGATGATGACATTGATACAATCATTTCGAAATTGAAAAACGGAACTAATGGCAATAGTTTCAAAATTTTATTTTCCAAATTACTGAACCTTAAACAAAACAATGGAGATTCATCAGTTTACGTGGCAGAAATAGAAAGTTTAGCTGAAAAGCTTCAGCAAGCTTATACAGGGTGTTCCTAAATTGAACGTACAAACGAAAAGGGGAGATTCCTTAAGTGAGTTTAAGAAAAAAATGTCCCATAAACATGGAGTCGCAAACGTTTCGTTGTCGAGATACAGAGTGTTGAAGTTTGAATTTTTTTCAAGTTTTTTTCTCATAGTATCTACACTTCACAAGATATTCAACTGAAATTTGGCAAAGATATTACATTTGAGAGTTCTCACCACGTGACATGGCAATTACGATAGAAGATCTACAGGGTGATATTTTATCTGGAACACTGCCACCTGTTCTGCAGAAAATTTTTTTTTGGTGAGCAACTATTAATTTGAAAAAATGTAAACAGAAGCTTTGTTCTTATACTAAACTTGTTGGTCTCTTGTAGTTTTGTCGTATCTACCAACGATTTCGAGAAAAAAAATTTTGAACGATTCTCTCGAAATTCTCGTAACTATGATAAGAAGGCCAGTTTGTAATATGTGGTGAATGAATTCAGTGCCAGTTTTGACACATCAAATTATTTGAACGTTTGTTTTTTTAAAAAGTGAAGGTGGTTGCATTTGTGGCTATTTATTTTTTTGAATGTAGTTAGACTACTATATTCATTACGATTTTTATGACTGTCACAACAATATTTGATCAGAAATTAGAATCTCTACACATTTCAATATCAAAACATGCCGAATTTCACGAATTCTGAATGACTGATATGCGTTTCATGTATGGTCTTGCAAATGGAAATGCAAGAGAAGCTAGGCGTCTTTACATGGAACGCTATCCCAATAGAGTGATACCAAATCATCGAATGTTCTCTGATATTCATAGGCGTCTTCCAGAAGCTGGATCTTTTTCCACGAAAAGAATTAATGCTGGAAGACCACGCAGTGTGAGAACACCACAACTCGAAGAGGCAGTTATGAACGAAATGGAACAACATCCAAGAAGCAGTACAAGAAAAATTAGTGTACTTTTGAATGCAAGTCATCAAGTTGTTTGGCGGCACTTGCGGGATTGTCTGCTATATCCTTATCACCTTCAGAGGGTGCAAGCTCTTCTGCCTCGAGAGTTTTACCCGAGGGTTAGTTTTTGTCAGTGGTACCTCAGTAGACTATTGATGAATCCTTATTTTGATTGCCAAACTCTATTCACTGATGAAGCCTGCTTCTCAAGGACTTCAATTATCAATTTTCATAATGAACACGTATGGGCTGAGGAGAATCCGCATGGATATGTAGAAACCCATTTTCAAGAGCAATTTTCACTAAATGTGTGGGGTGGTGATGATTTGATTGGTCCTTTCTTCTTGCCAGGTCGACTTACAGGTCAATCATACAGACATTTTTCAGAAAACAATTTGCCCTTGTTATTGGAAGATATATCTCTTATGCTACGACGAGAAATGTGGTTCATGCATGACGGTGCTCTTGCTCATTATTCAGATTTGACAAGGGATTATTTGGACGAGAATTATGAAAACAGGTGGATTGGATGGGGCGGTCCTCAGTCATGGCCCGCCAGATCCCCAGACTTAAATAGTTTAGATTTCTTTTTATGGGGCCACCTGAAATCTCTAGTATACTCGACACCCGTGAACACAGTAGAAGAACTGAGAAATCGTATAATAGGCGCATTTGGTACAGTTAGGAATACTCCGGGAGTGTTTGAAAGAGTTCGATCGTCTATGAGACGAAGAACAGAAACTTGTATTAGAGTTGGGAGAGGACATTTTCAACATTTGCTGTAGTTCAGTCCTTTGCGGTTACTTAGTTTTCTTGTTATGATTTTTTTTTTAGTTTTACGTTTCTTTTCAAGTGGTGCAGTCAGCCAAAACCCACCCAGGGTTGTAGAGCTAAAGAAGAAGAAGAAGAAGTTACTTGTTGTAATACATTTTTTGTGTTGATTATACGAGTTTATCGAATCCTTATGAATCATCGCTACAGATCAGGAAAATTACCATAAAAACTGACACTGAATTCATTCACCACAGCTTACAAAGTGGCCTTCCCATCATAATTTGGATTTTCACGAGGATTTCGAGAGAATCGTTCAAAATTTTTTTTCTCGAAATCGTTGGTAGATACGACAAAACTACAAGAGACCGAAAAGTTTAGTATAAGAACAAAGCTTGTTCTTACATTTTTTCAAATTAACAGTTCCTCACCAAAAAAAAGTTCTGCAGAAGAACAGGTGGCAGTGTTCCAGAAAAAATATCACCCTGTAGATCTTCTATCGAAATTGCCTTATACGTGGTGAGAACTCTCAAATGTAATATCTATGCCAAATTTCAGTTGAATATCTTGTGAAGTGTAGATACTATGAGAAAAAAACTTGAAAAAAATTCAAACTTCAACACTCTGTATCTCGAAAACGAAACGTTTGCGACCCCATGTTTATGGGGCATTTTTTTTCTTAAACTCACTTAAGGAATCTCCCCTTTTCGTTTGTACGTTCAATTTAGGAACACACTGTATAACAGAAGGCCAATTGTAGTTGCTGAAAATTTCACTGTAGAAGCAACAGTACAGGCAATATCAGAAAACGCATGTTCTGAAAGAGCTCGTTTGTTAGTTGAAGCTGGTACTTTCAAAATATTTCAGGAGTTGTTGGGAAATTTGTGAATGTTAAAACTAATCATCCATCTAGCAATATTTTTTATACCTGACAACAAAATTTCACTAACAGAAGGTCATTAGAAATAGAGGATGAGTAAATTACTCGAATAATAATTATCAATATTTTACCCAAAATAACTGGATAATAATTCTGGAATATCCAGATTTTTTTAAACCATTCATTTTAACAACAGCTACTGAAAAGGCTTGCGGACCTGTTTTATCCCAAATGATTGAGGGACAAGATTTACCCTTACCATATGCATCTCGCAGTTTCAGTAAAGGAGAAATGCATAAGCTCACTATTTTGAAAGAATTAACCTCAATTCATTGGTCCATCAAATATTTTCGATGCTATTTGTATGGTCAAAAATTTTGGGTAAAAATAGATCATAGAGCTTTAGTTTATCTGATCCCAATGAAGGACCCTTCATCCAAATTAACTAGAATGCGACTAGACCTAGAAGAATTTGAGATTGAAATTATGTATATTAAGGGAAACGAAAACATTTGTGGTGATGCTCTGTCCAGAATCACCATACGCGAATTAAAACAAATGAAAACTGATTCGACAGAAATATTTGCAATCACTAGGTCAATGACAAGGTCGAACGATAAGTCAGCAGAAACTAGGAATTCCCTAAGCGCGGTGAAACGAGAACCGTCTTGTAAAATATTTTGAGCACTAAATAATTATGAATCGCTGAAGTAGCCATTACTCCGATTTAAATTCCAATGTAATCAATAAATATGTTTATATATTTTGATATCTTCGAAAAGAAAATTGAGCGCTCAAACAAAATTCACGTTCACGAATGGTAGTACTTCTTTGTTAGCACAGATATTGTCTATGCTTGATAAAATGGCTGGTGAAATGAATTCGAAATTATTGAGATTGAATTTAAATGATGATATGTTTAAACAGCATACTATAGAAGAATTCAAGAAGGTGGGTCAAGATGTTTTGAAAAATGCATCTATTCTATTATGCCAACCTCAGAAAATAATTACAAATACGGAAGAAAAAACCCAACTAATGCGAAAATTTCAAGATGATCCTCTTTTTGGTGGTCATTGTGGCCAAAAGAGTGTGCTGAAAAAATAGAAATATTTTTATAGGTGAAAATGTATGTCACGCGATGTTGCGAAATATACAAATCAGTGTCATAAGTGTCAAATGATTATGATTTATAGAAAGCACAGAGAACCCTTGGTGTTAACACCTACGCATCAAAATGCATTTGATATTGTTTGTATTGATACAATTGGTTCCTTTCAAAAATCTGATTATGGTAATAATTATGCTGTAACAATACAGTGTGAATTAACAAAATATGTAGTTATAGTGCCTGTTCCAATTAAGGAAGCAGCGACAATATCCAAAGCAATTTTCAAAAATTTTGTGGTTGTATACGGACCCATGAAAGAAGTAAGAACTAATATGGGTACAGAATACAACAACGAAGTCTTTTCAAATCTTTGTAAATTGTTGAACAGCAATCATAAACTATCTATCAACGGCGTACTATGGTCAAACAATAGGTGGATGTGAGAGAAATTACAGAGTACTAAATTAATTAATTCGTATGTATTTTAATGAAACTAAATCTGATTGGGATACTTGCACTAAATTCTTTGCTTTTTTCTATAATACAACACCAAGTATTCATCATGACTATAAACTTTATGAGCTAGTATTTGCGAAGAAAGCCAACATGCAGACAGATATATTCACCAAAACTTAAATCGAAGCGCTTTTTAACATAGATGCCTATGATCAAGTTATATGGTGTAGACTACAATTCGCATTGAACAGGGTGAAAAATCATCTCGATATGGCTAAGAAGGAACGAAAGATTCAGTATGATCTGAAATCAACAATCTTAAATGTTAAGCCAGGTGATTTAGTCCTAATGACAAATGAAAATCGTCACAAATTAGATCCGTGGTCTTTTTGATGTTATTTCTGTGGAAGGAGTAAATTGTGTTATCAAAAATAATGAAGAGCAAGAATGTACTGTACATAAGAATATACTCAAAAAGTATGTAAGTTAGTTTTTAAGTATAACTGTACATAAGTATACTAGTATCTGCATATTTATAGATAATAGTTGATTGTTTTTCATCAAAATTTACTATATATGGATGAGAAGAAACGTCCTTTACAAGTGGCCATAGCAAAGTGCGTTCCTTTTCGGGAAAGGATGGTGTAGGGCAGTGTATTGGGATGTTGGGTAATAGTCCTAATTGTGAAAAGTGCGAAATTGCAAGAATCGTTGACCCGATCAAAGGTGTCTTGCGTTTACGCTTATGTCGGCAGACACCTAATTCCGAAGAATATGCTTAGATATATAATATGGTATCTCATGAAATAACCAGAGTTGAAAAAACGATGTTCCAACGATAAGTTTTATTCCGATTAACTAATTATACCTAACCATCCACCACAGTAGGCGGAATATGCAAAGATTCAGATCACTCTCTAACAAATAAAGGGAGAATGCCATCAGGTCCAGGACCCTTATCAATCTGATTCTGGAGATTCTGGAGAGCACATTTGACTACTCGTTCAGTAAACTGAATAACATTCAGAAGGTATTGGTTGGTTTCGCCGGCTTCACTTTCGCCACGTAGATAATTTCGTTTTTCAGTGTTGTAAACACTCTGAAAGTAGTGGGCGAAAAGCTCACTGATACCCTCACCTGTTACGGCACCAACTTAATCAAGAAACATCCTACTCGGAAGCTGCAGATTATTATTTTTGGTTGACGAAAAGCTGAAACATTTCTTCGGGTTTGTATTCAATTGATCCTGTATTGTGATAGAATACCAATAATGATTAGCCTTTATGCGCTGTTTGGACTCAGAACGTAATCTTTTAAATTAAAAGAATTCTCCCAGATTCCCGTAGTTTTTTCATTTAGAATGATACTTGTTCTTTCGTTTAATGAGTTGAATCGTGGCTTTCGAGAAATAGTTGGGAAAATTCTTATTTTTTACTTTGAAAGGAACATACTGACCCACAACTTCGTTCAGTACCCTATAGAACACATCCAAATCAATATTGACATCATTGTTATCTAATATAGAATTCCACGAAATACTACCAAACGTTTCATTAAAAATGGGTTCAAGCCCTGTGGACAGGAGCTTTCTGGCGCTCTAGTTCAAACAGACAAATTATATCTCCGAAAGTATTGGTTTCTCTGAGTTGGGAATTATATCAATTTATACATATGATAGAGCTGCATCATAAAGGAAATTCAATTCAAATAATAGTTTATTTATCAAGATTAAATGAGCAATCATGAGAATGAGAACTGCACCATGGAAGAAATCGAATTAAATCTGGCCAATTTTGCCCAATAACGAACTTAACCGAGATATTCATCTCCTTAACCTACTCTGAAAATTTCAACTAACCAGCTCATTCCGTTCGAGAGTTATTGTGGAAAAACTTTTTTTAAATTTTCAAATTTTTTTTTTACAATTTGCGGTAATCTGGTCAATACAAAACTTCACATGCGTATTCAGGTCATGATTCTACGATTTGCTGCTAAATTTCAGATAGATCGAACGAACTTGTCCGAGATATTTACGCTCCAAAACCACCTTGCAATTTTCAATCCGCTAACTCCTTTCGTTCGAGAGTTATCGTGCCTACGGCCGGTCGGCCGGCCGGACAGAATCGATTTCGCACTCGGATTCTTGATCAGTGAGTCGAACCAAATCGTTTGAGACCATTTTCAGCCAAAAATTTCAAAATTATAGACACTTGGGCAAATTGATAAGCACACTGTTCCGAGGAACTAGAGCGCCAAAAAAACAAGTTTCCTATGACAATTCCCAAAACAGGTTTAAAGTACCTACAAATAGTAGGTATTCCATAAAACAAATATGAAAGAAGATAAGTAATAATAATACCTTGTAATTGATCAAAAATTTCCTGATCTACGTTCACCAAACTACAGAATTATGCTTTCAATATTTACGTAATATTTTCAAACATTTTCGGGTGAGGTCCCCGTTGCATCGCTAAAATACGAGTATTTCAACCCCATTATTTTTGAAGTTACAATATTCCCTTCTGTCAAGTTGACATTATGAGAATTCATACATAGAATAATAATTATATCAATCTGTGAAATTCGATTTACATTGATATTTAAAAAAATCATATCTCCGAAAGTATTAGCTTGTTGGAGTTGAAAATGATATGAATGGATTCTTATGATGAAACTGCTTATTAAAAAAAAATTGATTTGGAATTTGTTTCGTAAAAAAAATTTTTTTTTTGTAACACCGAAACCATCTGTCCGATTTTGCCCAATAACGAACTTAGCCGAGATATTCATCCCCCAAACCTACTCTGAAAATTTCAACTCTCTAGCTCATTCCGTTCGAGAGTTATCGTGCTTACGGCCGGCCAGCCGGATTGGCCGGCCGGCCGGACATAATGAATTTCGACCACGGATTCTTGATCAGTGAGTCGAACCAAATCGTTTAAGACCATTTTCATCGAAATATTCCAAAATTACAGACATTTGGGCAAATTGATAAGCACTCAGTTCCGAGGAACTAGATCGCCAAAAAAAATCGTATGGGGTTCTCCTGAAATCATAATAATCATGTTTAATAATAACCAAATATTTTGAACGTTCCACGCTGAATAGAAACTCCAGTGTCGGATGATGGGGGTCTTCGAAGACAAGAGTATCATTACAGTGACTCATGTTATTTACCTTTCGATAGCTTGACAAAACCAAATCAAGAGTCCTATCATTACAATTATGGACACAAATTGAAGTTCAGTGAATGAAAAAAAATCGATTACATCAACAGAACTTTTTTCAACATTACAAGCATTTAAAAATGATCATGACTCATCCCAAGACCAACATATGCTGGGACAGTTAAAATCACCGACCATGAGTAAAATATGTTTATCCAATTTTAATTTTAAATTATTAGACAAGTTATCTGAAAATGATCTGATAGCATCTACATCGACCGGTGGAATGTAAACACAACATATGAAAATTTTAATTTTGTTTGTTTCAACCTGAATCCACACAGCTTCAGCGATACTTTGAGAATCACGAAGCAGGGTCGGATTGAGATCACTTCTTGCTGCAATAAGTACACCTCCGCCTGTCCTTCCTGAGCCATCTGTCGATGATCTATCACGACGATAAACTTCATACACACTAGTGTCCACCAATTCAGAATCCAAAACACATTCACTCAACCAGGACTCCGTAATGAAGATTACATCGTAGTTAGAAGCTGCGACACTTGTTTTGAAATCTTGTAATTTAGTCCGAAGACCTCGGACGTTTTGGTAAAAAATTAAAAGAACCATAGAAGGGGACAAAACCCAACAGAAGAAAAGCAGCTACACTAAAGCAGGTGAGGGCATTACAGCCTCTTTAAGTCCTCCTGGCAGCCTATATGTATCCTTCTGGACGTTTCATTTGTACGAACCAGAATATTAGAATTCTGAACCCACACAAATTTATATTGCTTCTTCTTGGCACGAATGCGGAATTCCTTATAGAGTAACTTCCTCGCAAATATAAGATGTTCTCCCACGAATAATCGCGGCGATATCCCATCAACGCTCAAACCAGGCTTGGTCTCCTTACTCGCCAATCTTTTCGCCTTGTATGCCGTCAGGAAATTATTTTTGCTGGTTTTCGACAGAAATCTAACCACGATGTATTTGTTTTTATCAGTTAGGCAGGTAGGAATTTTGGTAACATAATCCAGAGCCGATGGTTCAACCCGCACTCCAATGGAGGCCCCCATTTGGGAAACAACATCCAGCAGATTTTCGCCTTGTCTCTCAGGGACATTCTGTATTTCTACATTATTGACCCTAGCAAACTTCTCCCATATTCTCGATCTTGGAACTTAGAGCTGCAACTTCCCCCTTCAAAGTGACATTCTCGGCCTGAAGCTTTGCAACCTTAGTCACAATTTCTCCAAATTGTTTCAGCTTGTTATCAAAATCGATAACCATGTCCGAACAAAAATTCACTGACCCCCGCAATGTTTTTATTTCCATCGTTAATGCGGTCAAAGGTGAGGATCAATCATTCAATCTTGAGACTTCAACCAAATCCCCCACCAGGTAATCTCCAGAGTCAACATGCTCATAACCTGCACCCCTATTCAAAGATTGGCAGACCAAGGAAGATCCATCGGGATAAAGATCATTTATTTTTCCTGATTGAATGGAAGATTTAGAACGACAGTTCGTGCACTTCCAACCCGTCCCTGGGTGGGTTCTGATAAGCGCAAGCTGAGATTAAGTTATATCGCTGCATGTTCCATAAGTGTGATAAGAATCTCCACAAAAACCACAACAAGTGAGTCCTGGCAATTTCCTAGTAACTCAATTACTGCACTCCTTACATTGAGACATATTTCAAATTCGTCGAGAACTCAATAGCAGAGGGCAGGTGAAAATTAAAAATGAATATTTCCCTCCTGTCAAAAATCCCCTGTGATTGAAGTGCAATTACCGCATGATTACAGCGAATATTTCCCTCCTGTCAAAAATCCCCTGTGATTGAAGTGCAATTACCGCATGATTACAGCGATAATTATCTATGTAGAAAGCGATAATTATCTTGTAGAAACTGATAATTGTCTTGTACACAGATATCTATGGATCAGTTCAAACGCGATTCCATTGTATGTCAGTTTGACAAGCAATGTCGAAGACGTTATTGAAAACGTCTCGTTTTGGTTTTACTTCCTTACAAGCTATTGAAGAAGAAGTTTCGGAAATAGAACCAATCAATAAAAAAAATAATAGAAAATACGTGTGGCGTCAGTTTATGGGCTTCTGTGAAGAGAAAAATTATATTTTGGATGGAAGAACACCAATCGATGTTTTGACAAAAATATTAACAGACTGGGCATTTAATATGCGTAAGCAAAATGGCGATGAGTACAAGGAATATACTGTTAAAACGATTTGGAACGTAACCGCTAAATTACTAATGGAAAAATATTTCACTGAATTCAATATCCAATTCAATCCTTTCACTAATATTGAATTCAAAGCAGCCAGAGACGCGAAAAATGCCAAGAGAAAACAACTGCAAAGAGATCCACAGAAGAGGAAGGAAAGTGCAGTTTTTCTAAGGTAAGATGAATTCCAAAATATGGTTCGTGTTTGCGACGAAAACACCCCGGATGGTTTGCAGAAGAAATTATTTTTTGTTTTTGCTTTTGAATTAGCTTGGCTTGGTGGAGAAGGCCACAAGTGCCTAATTTCGTACTTCAAAGAAGAAGAAAATAACGTTGGTGAAAAGACAGGAAGAATTATTTACGATCCCGTATTTACTAAGACGACCCAAGGAGGGGAAAAACCATGCGCTTCATCAAAATGGCTAGAAGAATAATATTAATGCTGATATGTGTCCGATCCGACTGTACAAAAAATTCCTAGAAAAGCGGGTTGAAATAAAAACAAAACGACTCTTTCTCACTGTAAATCCCGCTTGGAAGTTGAATAGAAAATGGTACAAAGACATTCCTGCTGGACGAAATACAGTGAGCAAATGGACTGCTGTACAAGCCAAAGCTTCTGGTTTGAATACGGAAAACATCAAGATAACAAATCATTCGTTACGAGCTACGGCTGTTTCCAATCTCGCAAAAAATGGGGTGGGGGAGCAACAACTCATAAAAATCACAGGTCACACAAATTCCAAATCAATAACACCATATCTTCAAATGGATGAAGATCACCATGAAGAAATCGTCAGAAGAATGCGTGCTAATGATGTACAACAGGCACAGCTTTCCCAAACATCCTCTTCTGCTGTTAATGCTCCGATAGCACCATTGTCTAATCAGAACACTTATAATAATTGTGTTTTTAACTGCAGCTCCTGCAACTTTTGATTTCGTTTCCAAATAAATAATATTTCGTTCTAAATAAATGAAGTTTCGATATATTTTTACGCATGCTTTCATATTATAGGAATAAAATACATTGGATCTCTTCATTTTTCAGTTACCTAATATAATATGTTGATAACGAGGTAGAAATTCATTGATTGGTAACGTCAGTTTGACAAGTTAACTTTTCATTCGGGAAATATTCCCCCGAATTACACTCGTGCATCAAAATGAACCGGATAATTTCGCATTCCAGCGTATTGTCATTGAAAAACTGCATTCGGTCATTTTCATTTTTGGAGAAAGAGCCCTCCACCTTCGGTGTCGGGCTCTTTCCCAAAAAATGAAAATAAACTCATGCAGTTTTTTGACAACACGCTGTCTTGCAAAATTATCGGTAATTTTGATGCACTTGTGCAATTACTTCCGATAATATCACACACACAGCCAAAAAAAAAATTTTGACTCTGGAACAATAACTGCACTTTTCATCCAACATAATATATGAGAGCGATTGGTGAACACAACATGCATTCACGGCGTTCTGCTGAACTATATATATATATATATATATATATATATATATATATATATATATATATATATATATATATATATATATATATATATATATATATATATATATATATATATATTTTTTTAATCACCTTATAGGGTTTTGGCATAGCATTTCTAGACGTCGGATCCTCATGGATCAAGACGCCTTCAGCCACTCACAAGGAATTTTCGGACTATTCTTGTCGTCCACAAGATGACCTCTCTCTGCGCTGCGCTTATGACGTCATTCTCATCCAATCCCAACAGCGCTGTGTTCTCTCTCAAGTGTGTCTCAACCAGACCATTAGTTGAAATAATGAGCGGAGTAATATACACCGTTTTCAACCTGTACATCTCTTTCAGTTGGAACGCGAGATCTTCGTATTTAGTGATCTTTTCGGAGTATGCTCTAGAGACGTTGTCGTCCGCAGGTACAGTTATGTCGATAATGTTTGCTATGTGGTTCTCCTTCTCAAAGATAACAATATCCGGTCTATTGTGTGCCACTGGTCTGTCCGTTTCCATGAAGGTGTCCCAGTAGAGCCTGAATTTCTCATTTTCCATCACTGATTTCGGTGAGTATTCGTACGGCTTCTTTGAGGTAAGTATCAGCCCAGTTCTTTTGGCGATAGCTTGGTGGTAAACCTTGGCCATGGCATTATGCCGATCCGTATATTCTTTAGGGGCCAAAATTGGACACGATGACGTAACATGTTGTATGGACTCCGGGGCCAATGAGCATTTTCGGCAACGATCCGATGGTAAGTATCTTTTGGTGATATTTTTTATATAGGCTCGGGTAGGGACTACTTGATCCTGGATTGCTACAAGCCTTCCTTCAGTCTCAGGATAAAGGTAACCTGCTATCATATATCCAAGTGACATTTATTTATTTACTTTATTACTTTCCAGTGCTTCTGGATATCTGCCATGCAAGGTCTTCCTGTGCCACTGGTCAGTTAGCGACTCGATGGTCGGTTCTTCATTGGTTTTCCTTCCTGAGGCAAGATTCAAGGCTGTTTTGTTATCGTCCTCCTTACAGATCATCTTGAAGAAGGCTGAGCTCTTTGACCAGAAATACTCTTTCATTTCTTTCGTGATGTTATTATGTATGATTTCTATACTCTGTAATCCTCTACCTCCATCCTTTCTGGACACGTACAATCTATTGACTGAGGCATGAGGATGATGAACGTATTTTGTCAAAAGTACTCTTACTTTCGTGTTTATTGCCTTCAGCTGGGTTACAGACCATTTCACCACTCCAAATGAGTACGCTATGCATGGTATAGCCCAGGTGTTAATGGCGGTGAAAATTGATTTTGCGTTCAGTTTACTTGCCAGTACCTTCCAAAGAACCTATTCTCAAAGCTAGCTTTAGATTCAGCAATATATATCTCCAGTCCCTGCTGTATTCCGAGGTATTTGTATGTTTGCTCCGTTCCCATACTCCGAATTGACACGTCATCCTGCACCCTCATCGCTTCTCCCTCGACCAATCTTCCTCTCTTCATGTGAACAACGGCACACTTGTCCAGCCCCAACTCCATTCCTACTGTATTAGAGAAGGATGCTATAATCTTGAGCATTCTCTGCATTTCTTCTTCATTGGCCGCATAAAGCTTCAAATCGTCCATGTAGAGTTGATGGTTTATCTTTGTTTTCTTCTGTCTGTCTATGACGTAGCCGTATTTACTCTCACTCAACAGCTTGCTCAGGAAATTTAGAGCTAGACAAAACCATACAGGACTTAATTTGTCACCTTGGAATATCCTTCTTTTGTTTTTTATTTCAGGTGTTAACGATGTTTTTCCCTCTGTGCTCATCATCAGTTTTGTCCGCCAAGTTTTCATCAGATGTTCGAGAAGGTTGACAATAGTTTCGGATACTCCGTATAGGCGCAATGTCTTCAGTAGCCAGGTGTGCGGCATGGAGTCGAAGGCTTTCTTATAATCGATCCATGAAATTGACATATTTCTCAACTTTTTTCGCGCTTGCTTGGTAACCAGGTGGTCAATAGTGAGTATTTCCCTGCATCCTCGAATATTTTTCCTACACCCTTTCTGTTCGTTAGCCATTATTCCGTATTGGTTCACATGTCTCCAGATATTGGTTGTTAGTATACCTGTCAGAATCTTGTATATAGAGAATCAACAAGTTAAGAGCGTTCCTGCTAATCGGGTCCTTCATGAATGGCTTCGTATAATAAATATACTTATGCATATATTTCACAAATCAAATAGACCCCAGGGGGTTCATTAATCTGCCGAGAAAGCAAGCGCAGACGCGTTTCTGGCTTCTTGGCCTTCATCAGTACCCTGTAGCTTTCCCAACAAATTCAACTAAACTGACCCGGGTTAAGCCTTTCAGAGCCGGCTTGGTCGATCATTATAATCGCCCACGCCACCTATGAAACGAAACACGGAAATCAGCCTCTCCCCACCAGTGAATATTTGAAGCGTGAAATCATATGCCACCATTCACTCGATATTAAATCAAGAACGAGTCCCGCAGAGCTCAGACAGTATCTTCTCAATGGCCATGAACGCTGTTTAGCGTTTTCAAAAATAATAATGAAAAATGGCGATACCGTTGCTAAAAAATCAACAAGTTAAGAGCGTTCCTGCTAATCGGGTCCTTCATGAATGGCTTCGTATAATAAATATACTTATGCATATATTTCACAAATCAAATAGACCCCAGGGGGTTCATTGATCTGCCGAGAAAGCAAGAGCAGACGCGCTTCTGGCTTCTTGGCCTTCATCAGTACCCTGTAGCTTTCCCAACAAATTCAACTAAACTGACCCGGGTTAAGCCTTTCAGAGCCGGCTTGGTCGATCATTAAAATCGCCCACGCCACCTATGAAACGAAACACGGAAATCAGCCTCTCCCCACCAGTGAATATTTGAAGCGTGAAATCATATGCCACCATTCACTCGATATTAAATCAAGAACGAGTCCCGCAGAGCTCAGACAGTATCTTCTCAATGGCCATGAACGCTGGTAAGCGTTTTCAAAAATAATAATGAAAAATGGCGATACCGTTGTTAAAAAATCAACAAGTTAAGAGCGTTCCTGCTAATCGGGTCTTTCATGAATGGCTTCGTATAAAAAGTATACTTATGCATATATTTCACAAATCAAATAGACCCCAGGGGGTTCATTGATCTGCCGAGAAAGCAAGAGCAGACGCGTTTCTGGCTTCTTGGCCTTCATCAGTACCCTGTAGCTTTCCCAACAAATTCAACTAAACTGACCCGGGTTAAGCCTTTCAGAGCCGGCTTGGTCGATCATTATAATCGCCCACGCCACCTATGAAACGAAACACGGAAATCAGCCTCTCCCCACCAGTGAATATTTGAAGCGTGAAATCATATGCCACCATTCACTCGATATTAAATCAAGAACGAGTCCCGCAGAGCTCAGACAGTATCTTCTAAATGGCCATGAACGCTGTTTAGCGTTTTCAAAAATAATAATGAAAAATGGCGATACCGTTGTTAAAAAATCAACAAGTTAAGAGCGTTCCTGCTAATCGGGTCCTTCATGAATGGCTTCGTATAATAAATATACTTATGCATATATTTCACAAATCAAATAGACCCCAGGGGGTTCATTGATCTGCCGAGAAAGCAAGAGCAGACGCGCTTCTGGCTTCTTGGCCTTCATCAGTACCCTGTAGCTTTCCCAACAAATTCAACTAAACTGACCCGGGTTAAGCCTTTCAGAGCCGGCCTGGTCGATCATTATAATCGCCCACGCCACCTTCACGCTTCAAATATTCACTGGTGGGGAGAGGCTGATTTCCGTGTTTCGTTTCATAGGTGGCGTGGGCGATTATAATGATCGACCAAGCCGGCTCTGAAAGGCTTAACCCGGGTCAGATTAGTTGAATTTGTTGGGAAAGCTACAGGGTACTGATGAAGGCCAAGAAGCCAGAAACGCGTCTGCTCTTGCTTTCTCGGCAGATCAATGAACCCCCTGGGGTCTATTTGATTTGTGAAATATATGCATAAGTATATTTATTATACGAAGCCATTCATGAAGGACCCGATTAGCAGGAACGCTCATAACTTGTTGATTTTTTAACAACGGTATCGCCATTTTTCATTATTATGTATATAGAGGGCAAGCATGTGATAGGTCCGTAGTTCTTCGGGTCGTTGGTATCATTCCCCTTCGATATCATATGAGTTACTCCGAGGGTGAAAGATTCCGGTATCAGTGAGGGGTCCCTCAGGGCTTCCTGAAACATTCTGGCTAGCTTTATGTGAGTTGATTTGAAGTTCTTCCACCAATATGTATGCAATCCATCAGGACCTGGGGCCGACCAGTTATTCGCCTTCTTCAGTACCCCTTGTACGTCCTCCATTTTTATTTCGATGTCTTCCATTACAAACATTTCCGCCTTTTTCTCCGCTTCTCTTACCCAAAAGACCCCGTCGTCGTGATGTTTTTCTTCTCCCCAGATTCTGTTCCACTCTCTGTACATCTCCTCGTGAGACGGCGACCCAGTGCCCCGAGACATAGTTCCCTCTTCAAGAGAGCGAAAAAATTTTTGTGGATTCTTATAATAGAGTTGATTGTTTTTATACCTTTTTACCCTTTCATTGTATCGCTGCAGCCGATTTCCAAGAGCCTTGATCTTTTGCTTCAATCTGTCGCAGGTATTTACCAGTTCTTCTCTCAGTTGGTTACTGCGTCCTTTCACATGGAATTCTGACGCAACTCTCAGTGTCTTTTTTATTAGTTTTCTTGTTGGATTTTGCGTGTTAAGGTAGGTATTAATGACCCCGATTTTCTTTCGGATGCCAGTTATCTTCTTCTCTAAGCGGTCTTTCCACGGGGGTGTTATATTTATTCGTCGAGTGGGTTGATTATTCTCCATACATTGGCCCGTCTCCTCGCATACAGTCATCGCTCCCGCGTACACCATATCCACCATCTCCCTTAGGTCTGCACAGCCAGGGACAAACTGATCTATTATACCATCAATTTTCCGGACAATCTGTAGCAAACTACTCTAGCACTTCAATCTAGGTAGCTTTGGTCTTTTATCTGATGCCATTCCAGAATACAACTGCAAATATATATATATATATATATATATATATATATATATATATATATATATATATATATATATATATATATATATATATATATATATATATATATATATATATATATATATTTTATAGCCCTCCTGTAATTCTGCGTCCATACATTATGTGCTTTACATGTAATTCTGCGTCCACCGCATTGCTGCGTCTGTATACGGACGCAGAAATACAAGTCAATGCTAAACGCTTTATTATAACGTCCTCGTTCGTTTCGTTGTAATACGGCGATGACGTCCTAATGGCGGTATCGTGTACTTTTTTTTTAAACCGTAGTTCGTGCTGTCTCCACTCGTGGCGCTGCAGTCGGGAAGTGTATATTCGAAATGTATATTACTATTACACCATCCCGATATTCATGCGTCAATAAAACCGGCAACACTGTTCCGTATATCGATAACCATCAAACCGATATTTCTGCGTCCTTCAATGATTTCAGGATGTGAGTTGTTTACGTTTTTCATGTTGAAGCAGTATTCGAAGCTTCAAGGTCACAAACATTCGACTTTCTACGATTTAGGTCCCTTAGCATTTATAATGGGGCTCAATGACAATTTCAAATTCTCACATAACGTAGCTTCAGTACACTTTAAGATCGAATAATTATTTTCAGATTCATCATGTTATGTTCTGAATCATCAAACAACATTTATTATGTTGAGGATTTTTATAAATTAGTTAGCTTAATTGTGAAAAATTCACTGGAATACTTGTTTCAACATGACTGAATAAATTAAAACCAAGCAAAATTGATAATCATGAATTATTATAATGTGAATTAGTCAGTAAGCTGCATAATAGCACTCTAAGTCAGTCAAAACCGTCCGAAAAATTACTAATTCAGCAACAGTGCAAGTAAATCTGAAGTTGCACTTGAAGAGCAATAACTAAATTTTCTGTGCTTTTTGTGGAATCAACGAAAAAAGTTTTGCACTCCATTCAATATACATAAACAATGGTCATTTGAAAAAACCTGATTCTTTGTGAATTTATCGTTCATTAAATTCGCAACAATTTGGGTGCATATAAATTTCTATAAGTCCAAATGATAATAACAGAAGGTATTTGCTATTTGGCTGATTTCTTCAAAAAGCTTTAGCTTTTATCGTCGTGATTCACTTTCGAATATCAACGCAATCGGCTCCAATATGAGTACTTATTCAGGCAGAAAGCACATGAGGTTTCTCAAAAATACCAACTTTATGCAAAACTGCTATTTTATTTTTAGGAATCAACCCAAACTATTCACTCATATTTTTCCTTATAAGTTAAGCCTTCTTACGATCATGAGAGAACCAAAAGTACTATCTGCTTAAATTGGTACTCCAAATGAAGCTGAATGAATATGGAACAATAAAAAACGACGAGAAAAAAATTCTTACAGGAAAAGATCAGCTAAACGGTGAGTGCCATATCTTATCATCTATTCGACTCATAAATTGTAATTAACCCAAATTATTGCAAATTCAATGATAAATAAGGAGTATTTTCCTTAAATAGAATTTTGAGAGTAACAAAGTGAAAACTAAATAGAGCGAATAAGTGCAAAAATTTCGTCCATTATCGTGTATTACCACTAGTAGCATAAATTTTCTAATGTGCCAAATATATCATGTAAAAATCTTTTATCGACTTCGACTGTTGTATTAAATTGAATTTTCTGGAATATACTATGAAAACATACATATAATTTTCAAAACAAATAAATAGAAAATCATTACTGCATCTTTTCATTGACTTATCACTGCTAGTATTACACCTATCCTGTCCATTAAAAAGAGAGTTCTTAGAGAGAAACAAAGGAGTTTTACTTTTAATGCCTGATTGTGCCAATGCTGGCTGTGAGCGCAATATAATTCGTCCTCAATGGTGAAAAGAACAAAATAGTATGTTGATTAAAGGGATATTTCCTCGAGCTTACTAGACCTAAACAGAGTAGTTGGTTATCTTTCTTCCACCAATGGCAGGAACTCTGTAAGACTTGGAACGGTTCCTATTGGTCTTAATGAATAATATAATCGAATCACAAATATTCAAAAAACATGAGCGTACCATAATTCCCACAATACGAATTTTGAGTTATACAATTTCTAAAATTTAATGCTTGTGGCTTTTACTTGATGCAAATCCATATTAACTCAATGAAAAATTATATACGATTTACACTTATTTATTCAATATTGTGACGCGTTTCGTCGACACAGCGACTTCATCAGACTACATCATACTAAATTCTTAACAAGTTATTATCTCCCTATACCTAGATGACATGGACACAGAATCATTTAAAACTAATTACATGAGAAACTTATTTAAAATTAATTACATAATAGACTTATTTAAAACTAATTACATGAGATTTCACTGCTGGTTTCTTTGTACACATTAACAATAATTCATTCCTAATGCTTTTATTTATAAATTGATTCTCTATTTGAATAGATTGAGTAACGGTGAAAAATTTAGATCTAATTGTTCATTAACTAAATTACCCGTATGTTTTTCCCTATTTATTTCGACCATTTCCCAGTAATTAAGTTGCGCACCTTTATTCAAATTGTGTAGAATTTTGAAATCCGGGTTAAACTTATGTCCTTCTGCTAATAAATGATTCGAATAATTTGAATTAATTTTTTTTTTTTTTAATTTTCAAAATTAATTCAAATTATTCGAATCATTTATTAGCAGAAGGACATAAGTTTAACCCGGATTTCAAAATTCTACACAATTTGAATAAAGGTGCGCAACTTAATTACTGGGAAATGGCCGAAATAAATAGGGAAAACATACGGGTAATTTAGTTAATGAACAATTAGATCTAAATTTTTCACCGTTACTCAATTTATTCAAATAGAGAATCAATTTATAAATAAAAGCATTAGGAATGAATTATTGTTAATGTGTACAAAGAAACCAGCAGTGAAATCTCATGTAATTAGTTTTAAATAAGTCTATTATGTAATTTATTTTAAATAAGTTTCTCATGTAATTAGTTTTTAATGATTCTGTGTCCATATCATCTAGGTATAGGGAGATAATAACTTGTTAAGAATTTAGTATGATGTAGTCTGATGAAGTCCCTGTGTCGACGAAACGCGTCACAATATTGAATAAATAAGTGTAAATCGTATATAATTTTTCATTGAGTTATACAATTTCTGTCTGACCTGAGAGGAGAAAGTCAATTCGCACGCTGTAGTTATAGATTTTCTCGGAATATTTTCTGCCAATATACATCGATACAGTCCCATAAGTCTACATGAATCTGTTTAGTTCTTTCGTCCCTTTTTATACTTCAAACCAAAATATCTTTGGCAAATTGAATCAAAGTCTTCGATTCGTTTTACCATTCAATAGAAACAAGCAAGTAGAGCAATCCCAGAAGGGCTGACTGATGAGCATTTTTGAGAAAAATGTTTCAAACCCTAGTTTCCAGAGAGGCGATCAATTTAATATTCACCTTGATATCGGGCTCGAAGATAAGGTGAAATATGTTTGTTTACATTGCATACCATATTTTTCATACCTGGAAATGAATAGAGCGAAAAATTTAAGTTGATGTTGGGACCTGCAAGGCAACTCCTAGAAAGGGCACTTGTTTTACAAAATTTCTCCATTGCATAAATTACAATTATTCACCTCTTGCAACCATCCCTGATCAGTGTTTGTTCATAAATAATACACGAATATCCTGTCATTTGTCACCATACTGACTATCTACTCAAGGTATGGTGTGATTTATGAAGGTGAAATATTGCAATTTTTTCTGAGGTTTTTTGTTCAATAAATAAAAGGATTTCAGTTTCAAATCTTCTTGCATTGCTCTAAAAATTCGGAAATAATATTACTTCGTAATTCTTGTTATGTATTATCTTGCCATCTACACGCTTTGTAGTTGCAGGATCTTGTTCTTCAAAATTGCCAAGGCGGTTTCGGGAAAAATTGAAATAACAAGTTCTCAGTTTTAAAATCTTTATCAAATCAGGTTTAAACAAGAAATTGAAAATAGATATAATTTTTATAGAATAATCTTCTTCTGTGTAGAAAGATGGTTAAGCACCTAAACTGTATACGCTTTTGAAGTGTGGAAAGATGATTCGTCTACAAAAAATATTTTGCCGGATAGAAGACATCGTGTTTTTGTTGATGATGACAATAATTATAACTTCAGAATTTCGAATAATGAACCCCATCCCACAAGGATCTGTTTTAGCACGCCTTCATTTCATACTCTTATGTGAATAACTCTTAGTTATTCTTCCGTTCCGGTACATTACTAGAACCTCTCTCAACTCAATACTAACAATCCACTGAATCAGAATTTATATTTACACTAATATGCAGTGTTTCATACATAAATAATATGTGGTTAGAAACGAGGGCATTTTCATAAGTAGCTTGATTCAAACATAAAATAAATATTAGGAATAATGAATTTCATTTCAACGAAATTCAAATTATGGCTATACATTATAAACACTTTGAAATCAACCGTTTTTTACCTAATTGAAAAAGTTGCATAACTTAGAGTGATGTTTGAAAGTTAAACTAATTGTAAATTCCATTATTGGCATTCATAAAATATAGGGTGCAATTTAAAAAAATTTTAGCTGTTATTGAAATAGTGACCTTAAGTTAAAAAGTTAAAGTCGAATTAGCTGTCACCAACTGCTAAACAGAAAATTTTTATGCAATCCTATTCAGATAATTAGTCATTCTGCTGATTCGGTCTTTTGCTAAAGAATAATAATATTACGAATAATAAGCAATGCATTATATTATTATTGATTATGGCTATTCATTATCAACTCTCTGCAATCAACTACTTCTCAGAACAACAGAATAATCCATCTAAAATTAGTCCAAGAAAATTAAGTATTTTAACACAAAGGGAAGACGTTACATTTAATTCTTGTGCTATCACAAGATTAAAAAATCATATCCAAATTGTTCAACCAAATTTTTTTTTAGGTCTCATCTTATTCTATTAATTCATCTATTCTATATAATTAAGGCAACGAACACGCAGAAGAAATTCCTATCGAAAATTCCCGTACTCAATATGTTTTCTTCCTTATCAAGAGGGGCGAAAATCCGTTGAATGTAACATCTGTGTAGGTCAGGTCTGCGTTCACATCGAATGGAATGTCAAGGCCAATCAGTCTATTCCTTCATAAAAAACCCTCATACATTTGGCAACACAGCCTGTGCAGCAATGTCCGAATGGTTGACGTGTATATAAAACGAATGACGCAGAAATGATCGAAATATCGGCAAATAAATATACGGACGCAGAAACTACGTTATTTTGTAAGGGCGCAAGGTTCATTGTACCGTTGACAAGGAAATTTTCTCCCCCAGTTTTCAAGTATATTGAGATCTGAGACTCGCAAAATGATCGTGAGGTGTATACGGAGATAGTCTACCCAGCATACGTCGATATACACTTCGATTTCAAGGGGACGCAAAGATGTCGGTATCAAGTAATGACGCTGAAATGATGTCGGGATATATATATATATATATATATATATATATATATATATATATATATATATATATATATATATATATATATATATATATATATATATATATATATATATATATATATATATATATATATATATATATATATATATATATATATATATATATATATATATATATATATATATATATATATATATATATATATCCGCGTTATCCTATTTTTTAATAGTGTGATAAGTGAAACACCCTCAATCGAATTTACCATGGTAAATTTGATTAGGGTGTCCAATACAGGAGAATGGACCATATAACATGCGCAAAAAAGCACCTGACTTCAGGTCAGTGCTTGAACCATTTTTTCGTCATAATTTTTTTTAAATTTTCTAGGGTACGCTACACACAAGATTTTACCCACGTCTTTATGTCGATATTCTACAACTAGTTACCAAGCTTCAATTCGATCGAGTCTATATTTTTTGAGTTATCGAGAAAATAATATTCCAGGTGGATATAACTCCGAAACCGTGGGGCCGATTATTACCAAAAACGAAACTAACTCTCCCATTCGGATGCGCAAACTACCCTGAAAATTGCAAGTCCCTATCTCCTTCTGTTCGAAAGTTAACGGTAGCGGTCAACCATCCAGCTACTGAATTCACACAAGGCTGCTCGAATCTCAAAACTATAGATCCAATAGTATTCAAACATGGAACTTAGCAGTAGAGTTAGGTTCTGAAGGCTCTCGGAAAGTTTTAGCGATGTTTCTGATATCTAGAATTTTTTTCAATGATTTTCAATGATTTTTTAAAAATTTTCTTGTGATACGATCCTCACAAAATTTTGCGTTGTCATTCTGTATTTTTCAAGTTATTGAGGAAATAACAACCAAACTTCAGATGGGTATAACTCCACAACCGTTTGGCCAATTATGCTCATAAACAAACTCCAATGTCGCATTCAGATTCACAACCTAATCAGGAAATTTCAAGTCACTATCCCTTTCCGTTCTCAGGTTATCGTGATATAAATAATATTTTTTAATAATTTTCTCTTAATCTTCTAGAGATACGATTCACACAAAAGTTCACAAGCGTCTTTATATTTGTATTGTACATCTACTCGCCAAGTTTCAATTAGATCGGATTTCTATTCGTTGAAAACAAAACTATTACTCGGAAACCATTGGGCCGATTATGCCCATTATGAATTTGTCCATGGGGCGCGCCACCTACCGTGAATATTTCAAGTCGTTATCTCTTTCCGTTCTCAAGTTACCGTGGCAACAGATGGTCCGCCGGCTGGACACAATCAAATTTGTCCTCGAATTCTTCATCAGGTAGTCGAACTCAATCGTTTGATACCATTTTCGGCAAGAAATTCGAAAATGACATATGGGCAAAATGATAACGCGATGTTACCCAGAACTTGCGCGCAAAAAAGCTTCGTGGTGAGAGATTATCGTTGACTACTTTGTAACATCTGTCTGGTATTCTCGTGCAGAGATTTCCTCATACCAGGGAGAAATAATATGTTTCGGTGATTTCAATTCAGCTTTCACGAAAATATCCCACTATTCAGAAAAATGTAAATCCATTATAGAGCAGACTGGATTCAAACAAATTGTATCTGAATTTACTAGGATTACCAGAGACAGTTCCACTTTGGTCAAATATATGGTAACAAAATGTAAATATCTTAGCCATACTCTTCATACAACACCTAATATATCAGACCATTCGATTTTATTTATTCTATAAATTCGAAGGATCTTAAAACAACCATGTCATTGTTCATTCCAGCAAGCGTTCTTATGATAATTATGATACTGGTGAATTCCAGGAGACACCAAGGAAAATTCATTAGGATAATAAGAATATTGATGTAAACATTATAACACGCAGTTCTGTGAATTCTATGGAAATAATATTTCATTGTCTAGAGTTAACATTCAAAAAAAAAAAAAACGTATTGCTTTTGCTGAATAATGATATTGAACAACTTATGAAACAACGAGATTATCAATATAAAAAAACAAAAATAAAACAATGTAGCGAACACTGGGAAGTATCATAGTAAATTAAGAAATAAAGTTATAATAACTGGATTAAAAGCAGCTTAGAAAGAATATATATATACGACTAGCTGGCCCAGCGAACTTCGTACCACCTAACTCAATAAGAAAAAAATGCCCGGTATGAATGAATTATTATTTTCGATTAATTGCACATCATGTTGCTTACTTACAAAACAGAGTTTTCCTGAAATACTGGCAATTTATAAGGTTTCAATTTCATATTGACAGACACAAACAGTTGTGAGACAGTCGCTTAATCAATTTGAAGCTTTTTGATAAACTATATTTTTTTTCGTTTTGTGGTGCGTAAATGAACAAAGATGATGGTTTTCTGGCGCGCGAACACGCGAAGTATAATTGTTCATACGCCATGTCCACACATCAAAGGAAAAACAAAATTGTTACATTATGAGAATCCATCCAAGGTACTTATTTAGTTAATACTTTGTTTGTGGCTCAAACCATTTGAATTGTGTACAATTGTGCAGTGATATAAAGAACACCCTGTATAGTAATGATTTATTTTCAATGATGTATGCCTCGAAAGTATATTTTTTAATACAATTGAAAGAAATTGTACAATTGGCGTGAAAAACAGCACGCTGCAATTGACGTTAGAGGAAAAACTCTTTATGGCAATTTCGGACCAATACATTATGAGAATCCATCCACGGTGTCTATTTAGTTAATGCTTTGTTTGTGGCACAAACCACTTCCATTGCTTACAATTGTGCAGCGATATAAAGAACATCCTGTATAGTAATGGTTTATTTTCAATGATGTATGCCTCGAAAGTATATTGTTGGACACAATTGAATGGAATTGAACGATTGGCGTGAAAAACAGCAAGTTGCAATTGACGTTAAAAGAGAAACACCCTGTACGAAAATTTCAGACAAATACATTATGAGAATCCATCCAAGGTACCTATTTAGTTAATGCATTGTTTGTGGAACAAATCACTGCAATCGCGTACAATTTTGCAGTGATATAAAGAACACCCTGTATAGTAATGGTTTATTTTCAATTATGTGTATGTCCCGAAAGTATAATTTTTAACACAATTGAATGAAATTGTTCGATTGGCGCAAAAAAGAGCAAGTTGCATTCGACGTTAAAAGAAGAACACCCTGTATAAACATTTCAGACAAATGGGAAGTTAAAGAAAAACACCCTGTAGAAAAATTGTATACAAATACATTATGAGAATCCATCCAAGGTACGTATTCAGTTAATGCTTTGTTTATGGCATGTGTCCTATTTTGGACACTTTCTTAATCGAAATTTACCATGGTAAATTCGATTAAGAGTGTCCAATATAGGAGAACGGACAATAGAATTCACCATGGTAAATTTGATTGAGAGTGTATTTAAAGGAGAATGGACAATAGAACATACGCGCAAAAGCTCCTGACTTCACGTCAGTGCTTGAACCAATTTTTTTTTCGTAACTTTTTTAAAATTTTCCAGCGGTACGGTTCTCACAAAATTTTACACACGTCTTCATGTCGATTTTCTACAAACAGTTAGCAAGCTTCAATTCGATTGAGTCTATATTTTTTGAGTTATCGAGGAAATAATGTAATTTCCTTTCGTTCGACAGTTATCGAGGCAATGATCACCTATCCAGCTACTGAACTCACACAATTATGTCGGGTGAATAGATTCTGATATATATATAATTTTTTTCGATAATTTGATCATTTTTTTTTTATTTTCTAGAGATACCATCCTCTCACAATTTTGCAAGAATCTTCGCATTGGTATTCTACAACTAATTACTATGTTTGAATTGAATCGGTTCTATATTTTATTAGTTATAGCTGGCCCGGCGAACTTCGTAACGCCTAACTTCATAAAAAAAGGCTCGGTATGAATGAAGTTTTATTATTATTTTCGATTAACTGCACATGATGTTACTTACTTACAAAACAGAGTTTTTTCTGAAATACTGGCTATTTATAAGGTTTCAAGTTGATATTGACAGACACACACAGTTATGATACAGTCTGTCAATCAATTTAAAGCTTTATGATAAACTATATTTTTTGTTTTCATTTGCCTCAATAAACAAAGATGACGGTCTTCCGACGCGCGAAGACGCGCCATGCGCCATGTCCACACATCAAAGGAAAAACAGAATTGTTACATCATGAGAATCCATACAAGGTACTTAATTAGTTAATGCTTTGTTTGGGGCACAAATCACTTCAATTGTGTACAATTGTGCCGTGATATAAAGAACACCCTATATAGTAATGGTTTATTTTCAATTATCTATACCTACCTCGAAAGTATATTTTTTAGCACAATTGAATGAAATTGTACAATTAATTGGCGTGAAAAACAGCAAGTTGCAATTGACGTTGAAAGAAAAACACCCTGTATGAGAATTTCGGAAATAAACACTATGAGAATCCATCCAAGGTACCTATTTAGTTAATGCTCTCCTTGTGGCACAAATCAATTCAATCGCGTACAATTGTGCAGTGATATAAATCACACCCTGTATAGTAAAGGTTTATTTTCACTGATGTATATGCCTCGGAAGTATAATTTTTAGAATAATTGAATGAAATTGTACGATTGGCGCGAAAAACAGCAAGTTGCAATTAACGTTAAAAGAAAAACACCCTGTATGAAAATTTTGGACAAATACGACGTTAAAAGAAAAACACCCTGTATGGAAATTCTGACAAATACATTATGAGAATCCATCCAAGGTACCTATTTAGTTAATGCTTTGTTTGTGGCACAAATCACTTCAATTGTGCCGTTAGAAAAAGAACACTCTATATAGTAATATGGTTTATTTTCAATGATATATGCCTCGAAAGTATATTTTTTAACACAATTGAATGAAATTATACGACTATGGCGTGAAAAAGAGCAAGATGCCATTGACGTTAAAAGAAAAACACCCTGTAGGCATTTTTATATCTCTTCACCTTTTAAACCTTCCTTGTACTTCCGAAAATAATTCAAGACCAAAATTAGCCAAATCGGTCCTGCCGTTCTCGAGTTTTAGCTGTTCGTTAACAGCAATTCATTTTTATACTCAATCCTAACGCCAACCACAACGCCAACTTCAACGCCAACTCAAACTCAAACTCCAACTCCACCTTCACCTCCATCTCCACCTCCAACTCCAATCCAACTACAACTCCAACCCCAACGTCAACTTTATTGCATAGCCATAAAGTTCAAATTGACTCTACATTTTAGTTAGGAAACGTTTGTATGGGAAAAAGAAAAGGGCTGTTTTTAGGGTTTTCCCGGCAATTATTCGAAATTTTCTCCCTGTAAAAACCATCCTTGGATTTCAACGAACATTAAAATTGCAATTAGCAAAATTGGTCCAGGCACTGTTGAGTTATGCGCTTACCAACACATTATGCGATTCATTTTTATATATAAGTTTGAGGAAATAACAATCAATTTTCAAATGGGTATAACTCCAAAACCGTTTGGCCGATTTTTCTTACGAACGAAGTTTTTTAAACTTTTCTAGCGATACGATTCTCACAAAATTTCACGCACGTGCTAAGGTTTATATTCTACAACTATTCACCAAGTTTCAATTTGATCGGATTTATATTGGTTGAAAACAAAATTATTACTCGGGAACCATTGGGCCGATTATGCCCATTAACGAAATTGTTCGTCGTATTGGGATGCGACACGTACCTTGAAAATTTCAAGTCGCCAGCTCTTTTTGTTCTCAAGTTATCGTGGCAACGCCCGGATGGCCGGACTGCGGAACGGCCGGCCTGACAGAATCAAATTTGACCTCGAATTCTTCATCGGGGAGTCGAACCAAATCGTTTGAGACCATTTTCTTCAAAAAATTCGAAGGTTACAGACATTTGGGCAAAATGATAACGCAATGTTCCCCAGAACATACGCGCAAAAATATGTCAAACGAATACAAAATGTCTGCTGTCCGGATAGTATCTCTTCCGAGATTTTCAAAGACGCATTTGATGTGATAGGAATTCGTTTTCTGACAAAGTCTATATAGAGAATATATATAGAAGGTTTCAAGTGTGATACCAATTGGGCTGGCCTCATATGGCGGGAATGTAACTCTAAATTCATATTATTAATTCATACTCATATTTCTGGAAGCTTGCAAAATCAAGAAATCAATACTGTGAGTAAATCAGAATGTGTGAGGAGAGTAGTAAATTAGTAGGCAATTCCTTGTTTTCCTAATTAATAATATGAATTAAGAGTGTCAATTCTGAGAGACATTCCGGCTGTATAAGGCCGGCCTTAGTATTGCGAAAATATGCGAGGATTTTGAGTTTTTCAGACCTTTTCAGTGTGTGAAAAAGTTAGCAGTAAGAGATCAGTTGTTTAATATCGATGAAAATAAAGTTCTTGTGGATGAACAATTCGGGGTCTGGGATAACCATTCTTGTAAAGTACTGTTGTCTACTTATCGGGTATTGGGGGTGTTGTGATGGACTGTTTTATCATACATCTTATTTGAACGGAAGATCAGTAAATGAAAATGCCATTCAACTAGGTATAACGCTAGGACCTCTACTAGATATTAATAATATTTTTTATTTATTTATTGTACAATTCTATCAAAATTATTCATGATCCACGACGTTACTCCATTAATACAGTCATCGACTTGGAAAATAGAATTGATTAAAGTATATCTTGGCCATACTTAGGTTTCATTCATTTGAGAGGAATTCAATGATCTGGGATCACGAATGTGAACTCTTGAAATCGATATTTATTTTATACCAAGTTATGTTATATTTCATAATCTTCAAATCTACAAACTGATTTGTTTGTCATGTCAGATGTCAGACATGATGACATTACCTTGAACATAGAGAAAATAGAGATACGATCACAGAACACTAATAATGAAGATCTATGCAAACACGTTATGATTACATCCTTCTATGGCTTGAATTCTTTTTTTGAATCACGTCAAAAATCAAACAAACTGTTGAATTTTTTTTTGGTCCAATATAAAAACAGTGGACCAGTACACTCAAATCCTAGGAATATTTCGATATTTCGGTGATCTTCACCAATATAGATCCTATCGAGTTCAAATTCAGAACTTTAATGATAAAAAAGGTTTTGAAGGCTCTCGCAGAATTTCTACGATATCTGACTGATAGTCCCTGAGATACTGAATTTTTTACAAATATACATTTTTTTAATTTTCCAGTAGCGGGATCCTCACATAATTTTGCATAAGTGTTAGTGTCAGTATTTTTCACCTAACTACCGCACTTTAATTCGATCAGATCTGTATTTTTCGAGTAATTTGCGAAAAAAAATTTCAGATGGCTATAACTCTGAAACCACACGGTGAATTTTACCCATTAACGAAGTTAGCCTGCGACTCTGGACTCTAAGCCTACTCTGAAAATTTCAACTCCATAGCTTATTGCTTTCGAGCGAAATAATGCTGACGGCCGGACGGCCGGCATTTTTGGCATTTGGCATTTTGACGAATTGATAGGTACTCTGTTCACAGAACAGTGCGCCAAAAACATCCGGCTTATCGGCATTAGGGAATCCCAAGGAGAAAATTGGTTGACTCGGGTCAAGAAATTGTTTCATGAAAAACATAACATACTGGTGACCGATGAGATCACCTGTGTATACAGATCAGGTGTTGCAAATAAGAAAAAACCCAGGAACTCATTGTTGTCTTCAGAGATTCATAATATAAGAATATGATATTCAAAAAGAAGAAACTTCTCAAAGGTTTAAACATTGTTATGAGGGAAGACCTAACACATGACCGATGAAAACTTGTCAGAGCTTCATCGGAAAAATATGGATTCAAGAGTGATTGAACTTTTAACCCATTTTTACCCGATGTTCCGATATTGGACGTCGCCGTTTCATTCCCAGTGTTCCAATAATGGACACACCTCTTTTTCTCCCCCCACTATTCCACACTCGATCGCATATGGCCATAAGTTTGCTAGATGTTTCAGTACGAATTTTCGCATGCTGTGACTAGTCTCGATCGCTTCAGATTATATTTACGTGCTTTGTGATTTCATAAATAGTCCGCTTGGAAAATGGCTTCCAAAAAGTATGTATTTTTTTATTACCTCGTTTTTATTTTCAAAAGGAACTGAGTTTACCTCTCAAAGTGATCCATATTCTGATAATACTTGTATTCTATTCAGCAAAGAATCATTATTTTCTATAGCAGAACTGCTTTTTTGGATGTTCCAAAATTGGAACAATGGGAATGAATGGTATGGATATTAATTTACCTATTTGCAGATATTATATAATAGCAGACCTCATCGATCTCGTTGAAAATGAGGATTTTTGGAAGACAGACATTTTTATAACGCCTCCTAATGATGGTCAGGATTCGGAAGAGGATTCCGATGATGATGAAGCCCCCACAATGGACATCAACCATCTAAGTGGGCGACAATTGGCAGCTGAAGCTGTCGCAAAATTTCATGGTATAGACGGAAAAACTCGTTATTGTGAAGGTACGCATATTTTGAAGCAAGATGAAGATTGGGAAAGTGAGGATGAGATACCCTTGGCGCAGCTATCAGACATGAGTCCTAAAACTATTGTTCGTAACTGGGAAAAATGCGATTTGGGTATCACCTTTCCAGAATTCGTCTCGCCCAAAACGAATTCATTACCGAAATACCCCGATGCAGTGGCATGTTTTGAGGGATTTTTCGATATTGAATTGTGGAATTATTTAAAAGATATGTTCATTCTTTATGCCACTCAGAAAGGAAACTATAGTTTTGAAATAACGGTGGATGAGATAAAATGCTTTGTGGGCGTTTTGTTTCTTTCAGGACATCTTCAGGTACCGAGATGGCGTATGCTATGGGAAGTGGATTCTGATACTTATAATCCACTTGTTGCAAATGCGATGCGTCGAAATAGATTCGAAACTATCAAAAAGTATGTCCATTGTGCAGACAATATTAATTTAATAAGTTTGCTTAGATACGACCAATATTTGATATGCTAAATAAGCGTTTCTTAGATCATGCTCTCCTCAACGAAAAAATGAGCATAGATGAGAGCATGATTCCTTACTTTGGTAGACATGGAACCAAACAATTTATAAAAGGTAAACCAATAAGATATGGATATAAAGTTTGGTGCTTATGTGATCCATGTGGCTATTTGATCCAATTCGATCCGTACCAGGGTAGACAGAGTAACAGACAGAATATGGAATTACGAGTAGGGGGATCAGTTGTGCTAACATTGTTGTCTAAGCTACCCCCTCATGTACCATTCAAAATATATGGTGATAGATATTTCTCTTCATTAAAATTGTTAAATCGATTACATAAATTGGGTTATGGATATACTGGAACCATAAATCCTAACAGAACGGATCATTGCCCAATACCATCAAATTCGGAGGTGAAGAAGACACCCAGAGGTTCATATGCTTATATGACGGATAGAAGTACGGGAATAACTGTGACGTCATGGAACGATAACCGTCCCGTGTTAACCGTGAGTTCCTGTGATGCTGTGAATCCTGTTGGTCAGGTTAGCAGACGGGTGTCTACAGAAAAAAAAAGATACCAATATGCCAACCATTCGTCATTGGTAATTATAATAAAAACATGGGGGGAGTTGATCGAATGGACCAGAACATCAACAATTACCGCATCAGTGTTGAATCGAAGAAATGGTGGTGGCCACTATTCGCGTTCTCTTTAGATTCAGCACTTCATAATGCCTGGCAAATATACCGATGCCAACCTAACAATGAAAAAATTATTTTTTTGAAATTCAGGAGGGAAATCACCACTGTATATTTGAAGATATACGGAAATCCTTTAGTCGGAGGGAGGGGCCTAAATCTTCTAAAACATTAATAACCAGAATGCATCCAGTAATAAGGTTTGATGGTTTACATCACTGGATGATTCCTTCTGCAAAACAGGGACGCTGTGCAATTTGTCATAAGAACACAACTAAAATGTGTGAAAAATGTTATGTGAATCTGCATGAACAATGTTTCAAAATGTTTCATATTGAATAAAAATCTTAAATAATATGCAAGATAAATGAATTTTGTATGTCTTTGATCATCTCATATTGAAACAAGAACCTTACCTTCCATTCCCAGTGTTCCAAAATTGGAACGAGATTATTTTTGAAAATAATGATCACTTTTTCACATGATGAGAGCAAAGTATTGTGTTTATGGCATATAAGAATGCTTAATCGAATGAAAAAATCTAATTTCAATGAAATAAAAAAATCGGGCACAGGGTCTCCTAAAAATTCCGATAATTCGGGCAAAAACGGATTAATGGAGCTGTTTTCGTCAGATCGGAGACAGGTAAAACTTATTTCTGGTGTGTAATTATTTTGTTTCACTTTGTTTTAACGAGTATCTTCTTTACACTTCTGTTGCGCACTGGCGGATTATTAGGGTATGGTTTGTTGGGTCATTTGAATGTACAAATTTTGGATCCTACATTTATCGAATTGGAAGTATTTATTGAGCACAATAAATTCGACATACTTGCACTATTTGGGACTTGGTTAAATAATTTAGTTAATTCGAAGAGTTTAATGACTACAAATTTTAATTTTGTCGGAGTAGATAGAAATACTTGTGCAAGATGTGTGGGAGGTATCGTTATATATTATCGATTTGAGGTGATTGGTGTTTAGAACAATTTCAATACAGAACAGTTATTTTTCAGAATTCAATATGATGGAATTTCCTTTGTAACTGCCGTTGTTTATAAACCACCTCACTTGTCATATAATCTTTTCTTTGATGATATGGAAAGCAGTTTGACTCATGCATCTCATTGTGAGAATATTATGTGTTGGCGATGTTAACGTTAATTTTCTGGATGGTAATCTTCCTTCAGTAGAATATTTCAGTTCTATGCTTTCCTCTATTCGTATGCAACAACTCATTTGGAGGCCGACTCATATTACCCCAACTTCGGAATACCTTATTGATCTGATATTGGGCAATGAAAACAGCATTGTTGGTTCAACCTTCTCGTGTCCATCTGATTTTGCTTTGCATGAAGGTGTAGTGTGTAAAATAAATAATAATAATAAATCGAAGATTGAACTGCGGATTTTGACTATCAAAGATTGCAGAGGGTTCAACGAAAAATTGCTTTATGATTACATTGCTGGAGAAGATCTTGCATTGATGTTTCAAATGAGCAATGTTGATGAAAAGATAATTTTTTTTCGGATACACTAGCAGTTTTATTCGACAAACATTTTTCTGCAAGAATTATTAGGATATCGAAAAGGCATGCACCATGGATGACCGATGGAATAAGGAGATTAATGAAGAAAAGAGACATAAAAAATATAAAATTAAGACTCTGTGTGAGGTACACGCGTTTGCACAACAAGATAAATCATGCTATAACCAGAGAAAAGTGATTATATTTTCAATATTCCACCATGAATACTTCAAATATAAAACAATGGACAGAACTCAAATCATTGAGAATATCGAATAAATCACGGTCAGATTTCAATTCTGATGACCCTGCTGAAATAAATTATTATTTTATGAACAATCCGTCGCAAAGTTCAGACAGTTCGGTATTTGATTATGATAGAGACAATCTCATTTGCCTGGAAAAGGCAAGTTTTCGTCTTGTTGATGAAGACATTGTGTTGAAATACTTGAAGAAACTTAAAAATAATGCTCCTGGTTGTAATAATCTTTCGGTATCTTTTATTAAGATATGTTATCCTCTTATCCTTCCATTTAATGTAAACATCTTCAATTCTATTTGGCTCAGTTCCAAAATTCCCACTTCATGGAAACATGCTTCTGTCACCCCCGTATTTAAGAAAGTAGATAAGCTTTCTCCGCGCAATTATAGGCCAATAAGTCTTCTCTCAACCCTGTCGAAGGTCCTTGAGAGGATCATTTGCGACCAAATTTTGGATTTCTGTCTGTCTCACAGTATTCTCCCAAAAGAACAGCATGGATTCATCCCTCATCGTTCTACACTCACCAATCTCATACTTTGCATCAATGACTGGACGAAAGCTCTAGACGCCGGCTTGCCTGTGGATGTAGTGTACCTCGACTTCGCAAGAGCCTTCGACAGGGTTCCTCATCAGTGCCTTCTCGTGAAGCTCGAGCATCAGGGTATCAGGGGCAGACTTCTTGCTTGGATCAGTTCCTTTTTATCCGGCAGATCCTTCCGTGTTAGGGTGGGAGAGGTATTCTCTTCACGTGAGGTCCACGTCAGTAGTGGTGTTCCTCAGGGATCTACCCTTGGGCCAATATTATTCCTGCTTTATACTTCCGATCTGCCTTCCTGCTTCGCTTCCACATGCTCTATGTACGCTGACGACACAAAACTTTACAATCTACCACTAATTAATGCCGGAGTGCTTCAGCTGGATCTGGATAGACTGTCTCATTGGTGTGAGCAATGGCTCCTGCCCCTCAATTTGGATAAGTGTCGCGTTCTACACATCGGAAAGAGCAACCCAAAACTCTCCTATTTCATAAATGGTCATCGCATCACCCCTACCTCTAGTCAGTGCGATCTGGGGTTGGTCGTTTCTGATGACCTCACTTGGACCTCCCACATTTCAGCTATGACGAGTAGGGCCCGTCAGATGACCTACCTGTTGCAGAAAAACTTCAGCAAATCCGATCCGACTACATGTAAACTTCTATACGAGACCTACATCCGTCCAATCATGGAGTATGCGGGACCAGCCTGGTGGACTGCCCTTAGAGGAGAGATTGACGCTCTCGAGTCAATTCAGAGGTGGAACACTAGGATCCCTTACGGTACAGTTCGTCCTGATTATCCCACACGCTTACGTCTGCTGAATCTATCCACCTTCGACAGCAGACGGGCCAGAGGCGACATGATCTTCACCTATAAGGCCTTGCATGGAATGTTTGGTCCTCAGCTTGAAGCCATCTTCACAAGAAACACGAATCATCTCCGTGGACATAATTACAAGTTGAGGAAGGAAAATTTCAGGACTCAGCCGAGACAGTGCTTTCTTAGTAACAGAGTTTTCTGCACCTGGAACAGCCTGCCCTCTGACGTGGTCGGGAGCAGCTCTACCAATAGTTTTAAAAATGGGTTCGATGGATGGCGCAGCTCTCATTGATCATACGCATGCACTTTATTTAATTTTCTTTTCTCGTTTACTTTTGTTGCGGTTTTTTTCATATGTGATGGTTTTGTACACATCAATTTTTTCTTTTGAGTTTATAGGTGTAAATACCTCTACTCTTGTTCATTTAAATAATAATAATAATAATAATAATGTTCAGATTACACCTATTCCTAAGACCAAAAATCCTCGGGAGCTCTCAGAGCTAAGATCTATCAGCATTGTATCGGGTTCATCCAAATACTGGAAAAATAATTGCTGACTAACTTGCTGAATATCTGGAAAATAATCTGTCTGGAATCCAATCAGGTTTTCGTCCCTGATATAGTTCTACCAGCGCACTGATGAAGGTAACTGATGATATCCTACACCTCGTCCTACACTCACTTGATGACTCCAAGTGTATGGCCTTGTTTCTGCCTGACTTCAGCAGGAATTTTGATACGGTTAAGCATGATATTCTCATAGCTATTTTAAGATCTTGTACAGTCTGCAGGGGTTCACTTCAACTCTTTGAGTCATATCTCACGGGAAGTTCGCAGAGTGTAAAGTTGGGTTTACACCTGCCAGTTCATCAAATCCATACGTACGCATATGGCTTTCATCTTTACTACGATTTCACCGTCAGATACCCAAATGATGCAGCATTGAGAATGAATTAGGAACCAAATCGCCTAGCGGACATCGCAGCGAAACATTCGTTGAATTTTAACCCGAAAAAATGTATTGCTCTTGTATTCGGTTCGAATAAGAACAGAAAAAAATGTAGAGACAAGTACAGGCCAACAATAAATAATGATGTTATTCAATTTGTTGATAGCGCAAGAGATTTGGGTTTTGTCATGGACGATTCCCTGAGATTTTGTGAACACGTGGTGAATGTGGTTCGAAGAGCGTATGGAGCGTTGAGGTTGCTGTATCCACATAGGTCGTACCTACCCGTTCACCCTAAAAAGGTTCTGTGCTAGGCTTTGGTCTTGTCATAGTTCACTAATCATTCACCTGTGTTTAGTTTTTGTTTTGATCAGGAAACCATCGGTAGGATCCAGCGTGTGCAGAACTGTTGTATCAGGTTCATCTATGGAATTAGGAAATATGATCATGTGTCGCATGTTTGGAGAATTGAGTTGGCTTCCAATGAGGATTTATTTTAAATTTCACACCCTTTGTATATTTCATATTATCATTTCAAAGAGAAGAACACCTGATCTCTTATCTCCACAATAAATTAGATTACAGAACTGACGTTCATAATATTAACATATGTTGGAGAAATATATTGTCGTGTCTTCATGGAAAAATGAGTCAACAGCATGCTCGTACGTCAAAACCCACTTCTCCAGAATGAAAAGCCTTGGATAATCCGATTTGATCAAGCGCAGAAATGTAAACACATTTCACGATTTCACATTTAAACAAAAATTATCAATAATATAGAACTGACCTAAGATTTCGCAATTCGTTCATGTTCTTATTAGTTCCCTTTGTATATATAATACCGATCGTTATAATTAAATAAAACACGTTTAGGTAAAACAGTCGGCGAACATGTTTCACGACTTTGAAAACGATGAAATTCATTAATAAGTTGACCAGTATTTGGAATTTGAAATTGGATATTTTTTGGCTTCTAGTGCTCTGTTTTCCATGAAATTGTGCACGCTCTGAGAGTACACTATTGGACACCTAAATGCCAAAATTAAACTCGGATATGTGGTAAAGTAATTTAATGCAAAATAGTTTAACATTTTCCCTAGTCATAGGATTCACATAAAATTCTGCGTAGGTCTTCGTCATTCTTCATCTTTAGGCTAGTAGGAAAACAAAATTCTCTAATTTTTATTTTTTTTTCCTGTTTCTAGTCATCCGATTAATACAGAACTCAGCATCGATGTAACAGTCCGAACACATAAAGGTCGTGATTCTACAGCTTGGAGATAATTTTCCGCTTGATGAAATGGGTTGTTAAAAAATGGGTTCAAGCCCTGTGAATAGGAGCTTCCTGGCTCTAGTTCAAACAGACAAATTATATCTCCGAAAGTATTGGTTTCTCAGAGTTGGGAATTATATCAATGTATTCTTGTGATAGAACTGCATCATAAAGACAATTCAATTCAAATAAGAGTTTATTTATCAAGATTAAATGAGCAATCTGAGAATGAGAACTGCACCATGGAAGAAATCAAATTAAAATAGCTCAAATGAATTTGACTCTCTCTTATAGAACAGGATGTACGAGTATGAACACAGATCACATAATAAAGCTTAGATCGAATAATTATAACATTCTGTGAAAACATAGAAGTACTATTCATTATTGAAATTTCGAAGAATCCTCTCTCCGAAAGTATTAGCTTGTTGGAGTTGAAAATCATATCAATGGATTTTTATGGTGAAACTGCATCTTGAATGAAAATTGATTTTGAAATTACTTGAAAAAAATTTTTTTTTTCGTTACTCCGAAACCATCTGGCCTATTTTGCCCAATAACGAACTCAACCGAGATATTCATCTCCCTAACCTACTCTGAAAATTTCAACTGCCTAGCTCATTCCGTTCAAGAGTTATTGTAGAATTTTTTTTTTAATTTTCAACATTTGTTTGTGACACTTTGCCGTAACCTGGTCAATACAAAACTTCACATGCCTATAAAGGCTATGATTCTACAATTTGATGCTAAATTTCAGATAGATCGAGTGATCGGTTTCGGAAATATTCATAAAAAATATTTTTACTAAAATTGACCATAACTCCGAAACCGCTTTATGGATTTCGCCCATCAACGAATTTGTCCGAGATATTTACGCTGCAAACCCACCTTGCAAATTTCAATCCTCTAACTTCTTTCGTTCGAGAGTTATCGTGCCTACGGCCGGCTTGCCGGACCGGCTGGACAAAATCGATTTCGACCTCGGATTCTTGATCAGTGAGTCGAACCAAATCGTTTGAGACCATTTTCAGCCAAAAATTCGAAAATTACAGACATTTGGGCAAATTTATAAGCACTCAGTTCCATGGAACTAGAGCGCCAAAAAAAATCAGTATATTTATAGAATGAAAAAAATTGACTTGAGTATCAGTATCAGGTGTCTATTATTTAGGCCAATTGTATTGCAACATTTAGATTTTTTTACTTCTCTATTATTTAACTTGAAATCGAGCAGCATTGAGAAATTACAGAAAGTTCATAATAGTCGCATGCGAATGGTGCTTAAATATAGTAGTGCTCCAACTAGAGTAATGATGTAAATTTATAGAGTTGAACATGTGTTACTACCGAGGTACGATCATACGAAATATGTCCCAGAAGTACATGCTCATGATACAAGAAGTAAATTTGGTTTTCTTGGTGAAATAAATATATAATATATATAAACAGCACTTGTTTGGCCGCAGGATCCACTTTAGTTAAAGGATTAATGTTAAAATCAACTGCCTAGCGTTCCAAGGAATTATAATAGTTCTATAGAACATTTAGAAGATTGTTAGTGACATATGTAATAGGGTGGAACGAAAATGGAGGAGAATCAATATCAATATCATTTTGTAATAGTGCGGAAAAGTTAACATTTGGGGTCATCTATTTCAGACCATAAAGTAGGAAAGCCCTGTGGATAGGAGCTTTGGCGCTCTTGTTCAAAGTTTGACAAATCATATCTCAGAAAGTATTGATTTGATATCAATGGATTCTTGTGATAGAATTTGGCTGCATCATAAACTAGGTTCTACAGTGCTTCGTATTACTACGCACGGCAAACTCTTAAACAGTCGAACATTGGCTCGCGAGATGTAGTTTAGACAGGGTTTGCCACGCGAGGCATCGCCGTCTAAGATAAGCGAAGTCGAGGCCACCTCGTGTATCAATGTTCCATGATATGCTGCGCATATATCATCTACAGCTTTACTGATGCAACGTAACACTCCCGTCGCCCGTCTCCCGTTCTGCATTCGTAGTGACGAACTGAGTATTGTGCAAGCTATTATCGCGGCATGTAATATTCCCCTTATGCACTTATGGATATTCGTGCCGACACTTTGAGTATTATGAAAATGTATTCTTAAGATGAGACTGCATCTTAAAAGAAAAAGTATTTGAAATTTGTTATGCAAAAAAAAATATTTTTTTTTTGTTGCTCTGAAACAGTCAGGCTAATTTTGCCCAATAACGTACTTAACTGAGCCATTTATCCCCCAAAACTACTCTTATAATTTCAACTGTCTAGCTCATTCTGTTCGAGAGTTACCCTGGCTATGGCCAGACAGAATCAATTTTGACCATGGATTCTTGATCAGTGAGACGAACCAATATCATTTAAGACCATTTTCATCCAAAAATTCTAAAATTACAGACAATTGGGCAAGTTGATGAGCACTATTCTGCGCAATTTCACAAAAATTTGCGCGTCGGCATTCATCAACTAGTAACCTGGTTCTATAAGGATCTGGATCGTATTTTTTGAGTAATTGATGAAATATGAACATAATTCTAAATAGAAATAACTCTTGAACCTTTTTGCCGATTATGCCTATTAATACACTCAAATGTCACATTATAATGCGCAACCTAAAAATTGCAAGTCACTATCTCTTTCCTTTCTCAAGTTATCGTGATCTTGAAGTGGTATTCTACAACTAATTACAAAATTTCAATTCGATCGGAATTATATTGGCCCATTAATGAAGTTTTCCGTGGTTTTTGTACGCGCCACCTACCCTGAAAATTTCAACTCGCTATCTCCTTACGTCCTCAAGTTATCATGGCAACGGTCAGAAAGAGATAATCAAACCTAAACGTTTGAGACCATTTTCGAACGTTACAGATAACTGGGCAGAATGATAGTGGGCCGTTTCCCAGAACATGCACGCAAAAATACGAAAAAGAAAAATTACGGATACGAAAAGTGATCCAGGTACCTTCAGCTTATGAGTCCAACAGATTAACCTACGCGCTATATTATCTGTGTGTACATCCTGCGATGAATGCGCCTTATGTATGAATTTTAATAATAATAATATTGATAATAATAACTTTATTCGGTTTGAGCCGAAGAGCTGACTGACCGAAGAGATTAGAGATGCCTTGAAGAACAAGCATGATTTCACGACACCTGCACTGGATGGCGTTCAGAACTACTGGTGGAAGAACTTTCCAGCTACCCACCAACACCTTGCTAGATTATTCCGTGAGATAATAATCCACCGTGAGCCAATTCCTTCATGGTTGGAAGAGGACAGAACTGTACTGATACCGAAATAAGTTGATCTAGAACAGCTAAACAACTACCGCCCAATCACGTGACTGAATACTATGTATAAAATTCTCAAAAGTATCCTCCAACATCGGATTCTGGAGTCCATAGGACAAGTTTGGAATCAAATCCATGAACAAAGAGGAGCAAGGAAAGGAGTACAGGGGTGCAGGTACAACCTCCCTATAGACGAAAGTTTTTGTCAAAATGCGAAACACCACAAGTGCAACATACATACATCATGGTTAGATTACGCAAAAGCTTTCGACACATTGGCGCACAGCTTGATAATACGGCTACTGAAGATGCTCAAAGTGCATCGTCCATACGATGGGAAACATCATGGCGTTATGGAAAACTAAGTTCGCCGTTCGATCCGAAGGTCGGACCGCTTATACTGGATGGGTGAGATACAGGTGAGGCGTATTTCAAGGGGACTCACTAAGCCCGTTATTGTTCCTCATAACACTTCTACCATTAACAACTGAGTTGAGGGCAAGCAGAATAGGATACCAGGCAGGGCCTCCAGGCAGAAGAGAACATCTGATCTCACATCTCCTCTACATGGACGACTTAAAACTCTACGCTTCTTCAAAGGCAGCACTACAACAACTACTGAATTTCATTGCTGAATACACCTCAGCAATAGGAATGTCATTAAGTTGGGACAAATGTGCTGTTTTTCATCTGAGCAGAGGAAGAACTGAAGAAACAGGAGAAAACATCGACCTAGAAGGGGGAATAAGCATTCGACACCTCGAAGAGGATGAAACATACAAATTCCTTGGGATGAAATGACGAGGTGAACTGGAGACAACCCACATCAAGGTTGCCTTAACAGCTAGCAACAAAAGGAAGATCCGAGATATATGGAAATCACAGCTGTCCGGGAAAAATAGAGTATCTGCTACGAACATCTTGGCAGTACCGATAATCACCTACTCATTCGGGATAGTTAACTGGACAGTGAATTAAATTCTCGAACTACACAGAACCACTCGTGAAGTGATGAACATAAATCGTAGCCTGCATCCCAACTGCTCGATTCAAAGGATATACCTTTCACGAACGCAGGGAGGTAGAGGTTTGCAAGGTTTGGAATACCAACACCATGTCAATAATGATATTGAGAAGCGAAGACCCGCATCTAAAAATGGAAAGGGAAATGAAATCAGGAATCAAGGAGCTTTCCTATTTAGGGCTGGTCAGAGAGCTTTGGAGAATCTCTGTATAACCGGTATATCCATCGATCATGAGTTAGCAGGAACACCTATCTCGCCAACAGACCAGAGAAGAGTTGGCAGAGAGACAAGGCAGGCACAACTGAAGGAACTACTCGAAAATCCCATGAGTAAACACTTGCACTCCATATACTTCAGCAGTTTGAGAGATCAGGGCCTGTTGGAAGAATTATACTCCGCCTTTTTGAAGTCCGCTGGACTCAAGTCGGAAACGGAGGGATTTATTATAGTTTGTCAAGATGGGGTTATAAATACCAGATGGTATAAATAGAACATCATGAAAGTGGACACCCCCACAACGAGCAGAGCATGCCACAGCCAGCAAGAAACTAATTTGCACATTCTGTCTGCTTACAGAGTCCATGCTCCATCAGGATATGTGCGAAGACACAATGCGGCACTCCGAATTCTCTACTTCCATCTGAGAGAGGTACAATTTTCGTCCCCGTAGAAAATAATGTGGTGATAAAATAAGAACAAAAGAGGGAGAAATACAAAGATTTAATGTTCGAACAGGGGATTCTGTATCTAAGGCATAAGGTTAGGATGGTCGTATTAATCATAGGATTCCAAGGCGGAATGAGAGTGAACCGCGTGACTGCATTGAAGATTATTCCGGTCTGCAAATCTCTGGCCGAGGATTTAGCGCACAGAATGCAGAAAGCGGTGTTGCTCGGATCACTTCGAGTCAGCAGGTCCCATCAACTAAGAAGGCCGCATGCAGCTCATCTCTTTCGTTAAGAGACGCTGTAAGGACAGGAAGAAGAACTACTCCAAGGAACGTGCAAGAGGTTTTTATGTGAGTACCCAATCTACATCTGGAGTCTCACGCTCCTAATAGAAGCGGACCCTCTCAGGGCGGGCTTATAAGAGGTTTTTCCTCTCGAGCGGATACAAAAAAAACTTTACCCATCCTTTATGACATTCAACAATGTATAGGTTATCCTATACATTGTCCAAAAAAAAAAAGAGAAACATTCTGAAAGTTAGATAACAATATTATGTATATTAACAAAACAAAATAAAATTTTCTAATCGGTTAGGTAATATTCCATGATAAAATAGCATTTATCCATCAATAGAGCCTTCATCGCACCCTTGAACTGTCTGGCATTCATTGACCTGAACCTAGTCGGCAAATGTTTAAACAATTTTGTTCCTACGAAAGTTGGTGAAGCCTCGTATTTAGTGGTGTGATGTCTTGGAATGCAAATGGTATTGACATGTCTGGTATCATATTTGTGGAAGTCAGAGCATTTTTTAAGGGTATGCTCATTAAGTTTAATAAATAACAAACTGTTCAGGATAAAAATGAATGGGAACGTCAAAATATTACACTTCTGAAACAACGGACGAAAAGAGTCTCGAGGTTTCAAATCAAATACGAGTCTAATCATTTTTTCTTTATAAATAAACACCCGGCCCACATCAGCAGATGACCCCCACAGAATGACGTTAAAACAGAGATGACTATACACCATACTGTAGTATATTCCGAGTAGGGCATCTATGGGAAGTACGCTCTTAAGTATATATAATGCATATAATGAGTTGTTCGATTTTTTACATACCTGATAGTGCCACTTCAGGTTTCGGTCAACATGCAACCCAAGAAATTTAACGCACTCAGATGACACCAAATTTCCCCTAGGATGTTTCACGTGGAACGAATCGTAGTCACCAGTGACGCGAGTTTGAAATTTGATTATTTTGGTTTTGGTTGACATTGAGTGCGTTTCGTTGACACCAGTCTATGAAACAATTAACGACAACCCCACAAAGAGTTTTAAGTTCCTTCAGACTCTCTGCTCCTATCGCAATAGAGATGTCATCAGCAAAAAAGACTAAAACAAACTGTGACATATATTTGGGTAAATCGTTCACAAAAAGCGGGAACAGCAGTGGCCCCAATATAGAGCTCTGAGGAACTCCCTGATCACTGACATACTCGTGAGAGCACTGCCTATCCATTCGAACATACATCCGCCTATTGGACAAAAAACTACGGACCCAGTCAGAAAATACCCCCCAGAATCCCATATGGAAGATGTACCATATGGGATTCTGGGGGGTATTTCCAAGATCTATGTCTCCGTGTGTCAAAGGCACGGGACAGGTCAAAGAATATGCCCACTACGTGAGTTCAATCATCCAAGCAAGAGAACATGAATTCTAGAAACTCACAGATAGCAGTCTGCGTAGACCTTACATACCTAAACCCGTGCTGATTATTAGCAAGCAGCATTTTCTCGACTATTTTTGATAGTTGACTCAGGATAGAAACAGGGAGATAGTTTGCTATATCCTGAGAGTCCCCCTTCTTGTGAACGGGTATCACCCTCGCCAATTTGAGAGCAGATGGAAAATGGCCAGCTGACAATGGGGATACTAATTTCAATATTTTAGCTGATATCATGTCGGAACCTCCACTACAATGCGCCTTCAAGTTACTTATGTTGAACACTACCTCATCTGTTGTTACAGGAAAGAAAAAAAAATACAATCCATCATTCCGCTGCGTAGTGCACAAAATAAACACAGAGTAACCGTAGTAATTCCGGATTGAGATCTGCCCAATCTCAGCAAAATACACTTGCACTCTATATTTTTCAGGAGTTTAAAAGATTTCGGCCTGTCAGAAGAATTATCCTGTTATGCACATCCTGTTACTTGCAGAGTCCATGCTCCAACACGATATGTGGAAAGACATAATGCGTCACTCCGAATTATCTACTTCCATCTGAAAAAGGTTTATGGTATAGACATCGAACCAGCGCTACCATATGTGCCTATGGAGATTGAAGCAGTTGTTGCAAAAAACAGAGCTTGTATCTACTGGGACTATGCAATTCCTACAACACGGCAGATCCACGCCATAACATCAGATATAGTCCTGCTGGACAAAGAACTCAAGGAATTGTTTGTCGTCAAATTTTCCTCCACCACAGAAAAAAATGTGGTGATGTAAGAAGAACAGAGTAGGGAAAAATACAAGGATTCAATGTTCGAACTGGGCTTCCTGTACCAAAGACATAAAGTTAGGATGGTCGTTCTAGTCAAAGGATGCCTAGACGGAATGAGAGCAAACTACGTGGCAAAGTTGGTGATGATTCTGGCCTGTAGATGCCTGGGAAAGAAATTGGCACACAGAATGCGGAAAGTAGTGCTGTTCTCTTCACTTCGAGCGATCAGGTCCCATCAACTGCAAATGCCACTTATAGCGCATCTCTTTTGTTAAGGAAAGCTGTAAGGGCAGGACGAAGAACTACTCCTCGGAATACGCGAGAGGTTTTTTGGTGAGTAACCAATCAAGGAGTCACGCACTCCTGAGAGAAGCGGATCCTCTCAGGGCAGGCCTATAAAAGGTTTTTCGTATCAAGCGGCAAAAAAATTATTATAATGCTTCAGGGTTATGTCCCAGAGTACGGGCTCAGCAAACCCGAGGTTACCTAACTAAACCTGGCAGTGGATATAAAATGCAGAACGGCATGGGGGCACTTCTTATTAGCATACGGGTGTGACAATCCCGCGGACCGATTATGCATCACAATCTACGAAGCCTTGGAGAACGGCTGCTGCTTGGGAATCACCAGGGCACGTCTGCGGTTGGTGCTGGACGTGACAGCATACGGACCATCACCGGCAGGATGCCGAAGAGGTGAGGGTCTGTCATAACAGAAATTACAGGTTCCAATGAGGACATCGAGGAGGAGAGATAACAAGTTGTCGGTCGCAGAGGGACACAGTGCTCGCAAGAGCAACTCGTAGTCAGACCCGGTAAAAGGAAGGAGGCCGTACAAAGGAGACGCCACTAGTGGGCACTCCTTCCAAGGCAGTACTACAACAATTTCTGAATATTGTTGCCAAATACACCTCAGCAATAGAAATGCCATTCGGTTTGGACAAATGTGCTTTATTTTCATCTAAGCAAAGGAAGAACCGAGGAGACAGGAGAAAACGTAGAACTAGAAGTGGGGATTATCATTCGACACCTCGGAGAGGAAGAAACTTACAAATTTCTTGGAAGTTTTTATTCATAGTAAACTTAGTTTTTTTCATGAAAACAAAAGTATATATTTCATAGATATACATAGAAAAATGTGTCATTACATTAAATTTGACAAACAATCCCCTATAGTCGAAGGATAAGGCACCTCTTACCACTACTCTTGATATTCTTTTTGCAAAATAAACGTGATTAACAGAAGTGGAGTAACCCTACAAACATACACCATAGATAATTCGGGACACTACCCGAGAGTGGTACAAGGCCAAATAACATAACGTCTTGTTCAAGCAAATACGTCATTGACGCTGATTGATATTGATCGACAGCTTTTTTTTTCCAGTTATGGAATTCAACTTTTTCCGTTTTAGAGGCATTCAGGTATCCAACATTCAAGCTGCACCAGTCGTTTATGGAGTTCGAGAGTTGTGCAATTTTCCGTTGTGTTTTTATTTCGTTCTTATCCGATGCTATTAAGAATTATCATCAGCAAACATTGTTGTATGAGTCTCTGTTAAGTGCTTATAAAGATCGTTGGTGTACAACAGAAATGAATTGGTCCCAGTATTGACTCCTGCGAGAAGAAGACCTATGCAAAATTTCGTCGGTATCGCATGACTGGAAATTTTAAAAAAATCTCTATCCAATATCGCTGAAATTTTGCGAAAGCGCTCAAAACTTAACTTTGCAGTCAAGTTCGAAGTTTGAACACGATCATATTTATATTACTGGAGATCCGAGCAGCATTGTGTGATTTCAGTAGCTGCATGGGTGACTATTGCCACGATAACTTTTGAACGGAAGGGGATAGCGATTTGCAATTTCCTGGATAGATTGCGCATCCGATTGGAACAGTTATGATCGATGTAGGACATAATCAGCCAGACGGTTTCGGAGAAACAACCATCTCAAATTTTATTGATATTTTTCAATAACTCAAAATATACGAATTCGATCAAATTAAAGCGAAAAATTGTGAATATCGTATCACCAAAAGAAAATGATCCTTTTGTTTACTATTCGTTAGAATCTGCTAAAGTTCCACACATATATTCGAGCCACCTTTTACAATCGAATACTGAATTTCAGCTGGATCGACATCGGATGAGGCGTCAGTAGACAGTGGAAGATGCGCTAAAAAGCTCCTGATTTCATGTCAGTGAATTTTACAATTTTTTTTAGCCAGAACTGATATAACTACTTATAAGTAAAGAATGTAATGCAATATATTGTATGATTTCAATAGGAATTGATGAACATAATACACATATTATGTTTATCAATTAGTTATATTTTTTGCATGTTTTCAATGCTTAGTTACCATTTGTTCTAAAATCATTAAATACACTGGAGAACAACAGAGCATTTGAATATCAATAACTAAATACTTGTAATGTTTTAGTAGATAATTCATTATCTCTGCAATAATAGTGAAGTCATAATATGACCCTAGTGCAATGCAAACATATAAAAGTAAGTCACATCTGAAAAATGTAGTAGTTCAGGACTCAATTATCTCAGGTATAACATATGTCTATTAGGAATAGATTTTCATTTGGATTGACGATAAAATGTATTGCAGAAAATTATCTCCAGTTGGAACATCACAAAGCACGAATGCATCAAATTGGAGCGGTAATAAGACAAATCCTCTCAATCCCTTATATCCGTCTTCGGTAGAATCTAGGGCGGCCACCGTTCTGATTTGTTCGAACCAGAGCCGCACTTGATACCACTGTTCAAGCTGTAGATGCAAGGGATTGTATCGATGAAAGATATAACTGAAATATGTTTGCTGCTCCCTTCTTTATATGTCAGAAATCTTAGCAAATGTATTGATTGAGGAGGAATAGGTTCATTCTGTTTCGTAAATCTGCAATGTATACAAATCCACTAGATAACTGGTATAATTTTATATAGATACCTATATATATACTACAGGCTAGTTACCTTATCACAGATGAACATAATACTACTAAAAATATACAGGGTGGGCCATGGTTGAAGGTACCTTGGACGGCGTACCGGACGTACGATTTTATTGAAAATTTGGTTTCTTGAGTAGGAACCACTGCTCTATCGAACTAGAATATTTTCAGCACTGTCGTGCTTCTTTTTATATCAAAAGATTTGATATTTCAAATGGAGCACCATATATGTTATAGCTTTCGTCAAGTAATTCGAGTTATTAATTGATGTACTTCCTTTTTTGTGCGAAACATTGCTTCACTTCAACATTCATTACTTTCTTACTTGGAATCCTAGAAAGCCGAAATTTCGGTTATGGATCACATATAATATCCCACGTATCATTCAATTATAATGTCATACGTCCCCAATCATACTGGGGTGTACAAAATCCGAGGCATTTCCGAGACTAAACGAGACCTTGTGATAAAGTATTGCTGAATTTATTAATGGAGATTTTATTGAAAAATTGGTACAAGCATTGACATGAAGTCAGAAGCTTTTGCGTGCATGTTCTAGTGTCTATTGTACACTCTACTACGAATTTAGCATCGATATATTATATACCGTTTTCTCAGCTTTTATAATATATGAATATTATGATATGAATACATTTCATACCATTTTAATGACAAACTTCAGTGGCGTCTATGATCAAAGATTTTTCAATTATAATGGAATCGAAATATGAAACAAATGCGTCTCAAATAACTCCAGGATACGATATTCCGCGAAAAAAAGTGGGTCGGCATTCTACAGGTAATCACCGAGTTTTAATTGGATCAGATTTGTATATTTTGAGTTACACAGGAAATCGCAACAAAATTCCAGATGAGTATACTCCAAAACAGTTTTGCCGATTACACCGATTAACGAACATTAATGTCCATTCGGATGTGCAATCTATCCTGAAAATAGCAAGTCGCTATCTTTTTCCGTTCTCAAGGTATCGTGAGATACATATTATATATTCGTATTTTTTTATATTCTAATGGTACGGTCCCCATATCGATATTCTACAACTAGTTACTAAGCTTCAATTCCATAGAGTCCATGTTTATTTGAGTTATCGAGGAAATAATATTCCAGATAGCTATAACTCCGAAACCGTTGGGCTGACAACGATTTTAATACTACCATTCTGATGCGCAACCTAACCTGAACATTGCAAGTGCCTCCTTTCGTTCAAAATTTATCGAGGCAACGGTCACCAATCCAGCTACTGAACTCATACAAGGGCTCGGATCTCCAAAAATATAGATCCGATGGTTTTCAAGCTTGGAACATGACAGAAGGGTTAGGTTTGAAGGCTGTTGTAAAATTTCAGTGATGTCGGACGACTTGTTTTTGATAAATAGAATTTTTTTCAATGAATCAAAATTTTCTAGTTATACGATCCTCACAAAACTTCGCAAAAACTTTTAACCATGTTTGAATTGGACACCTCATGACCACGTTTGAATTGGATCGGTTTCGTATAATTTTAGCTATTTCAGATAGACATAACTCCTAAACATACTCAAATTTTACATTCAGAAGTACAACCTAACTTTAAAATTTGAAGTTACTATCTCTTTCCGTTCTCAGCTTATTGTGGCATAAATAATACTCTTTAAATGTTTTTTTTAAATTTTTTAACGACTCTCATCAAATTTAACGTCTTTAAATTTGTATTCTACAACTACTCACGAAGTTTCAATTCGATCGAATTTGTATTGGTTGAAAACAAAATTATTACTCGGAAGCAATTGGTACGATTATGCCCATTTAGGGGTCGATAAGACAAGAATTCTTGTCTTGACAACAACCTCTTGTCTTTTCTTGAGAAAAAGTGAAGAAATTTAAAAAAATCTTGTCTTTACGTTTTCTTGACCTGTTATATCTTGTCTTTACTCAAGAAATTTCAAGATCTTGAAATCTCTTGATTAACTGGTGATTCCCCGGCGAACTTCCACGTTCTTCATTTGTTTTCTAACGAACTCAAATGACGTCGCGCAGTTGCACGCTTTACCCGGTTTAGTTAAGTGAGATTATTATTACAAGTGGTTATTTTACGATGAGTGACAGTGACTCTTCTGTAAAGAGAGTACGTCTGCTGAGCCAACAAAAAATATAAATTAGCCAAATGTATAGGTACCATGTCTTCAAAAATGAAGAAGTGTTTACCTGAAAATGAAACATTCCGGGACGTTAATTGACATAAAGTTTTCTCAAGGAAAGCATTATCGATGCAAGGTTCAATGCTTAATTGGAAGAAAATGTGATTTTAGATTTATTATAATAGTTTGTATAATACTCACTTTAGTGCACGTCGCACGTCACATAGCTCTTAATAATAATTACCACAGAAATGCAAAGACACTCTGCCAAATTATGAGCGCAAAGTTCCCGCAAAATGTTTTTTATTACCTCCACATCACAATAGTGAAAACTGGATGTCTTGTATCGGAATTTTTTTTTTGCTAAAATGGCTTAAAATGATCTAGATAGTACAAAAAAAAATCATTTGAACAAACAAAATTTTTTTTCTGCGTGTCTGGGTGTATGAGTGTGTGAATGTATGTTTACTCGAAATGCTCGTATTATTTTTGAGAAAAATTTCCCCCACTAACAAAGGGGGAAGTGGGATAATATACAGCAGAAATCGCTTTATTTATTGAAAACTTAATGAAAACCTATATTTTCACAATTTTTTCATTTTTATAGAGGAAAAATGTAATTTTATATTTTTTAATCCTGATGTTGAATAGCGGAAATGCTATTTTTCAGAGCAGTTTTAACAATAACAAAGCCAAGAAAACAGCTAATCTTATGTGCCTTAATTCATGACTAATGAATTCCGATTTAATGTTAAATTTGATATTTATCAAAATCTAGTTTGTAGTTTTTAGTATCAACAGGATTATGATTTTTTATTTACATTTTTCTGAATCGTTCTCGCAAGGAATATGTTGGATAAATTAAAATATATCATATTCTTCACAAATGAATACTTTTTAGCGTGTTAATTGTTATGTAAGATATTTCAAGATTTCTTGACAAGAAATCTTGGTATTGGCATTCAATTTCCTGTCCTGTCTTGAAATCTAAAATTACTTCTTGTCTTGATCTTGTCTTGAAATCAAGACAAGATCTTGAAATTTTCAAGAACTTGGTGACCCCTATGCCCATTAACACACTTGTCCGTCGTATTGGGAAGCGCCAAATACCCCGAAAGTTATCGTGGCAACGGCCAGCCGGACTGCCGGACACTATCAAATTTGACCTTGAATTCTTCATCAGGGCGTTGAACCCAATCATTTGAGACTATTTCGGCAAAACATCCAAAAATTACAGACATTTGAGCAAAATGATAACGTGATATTCCCCAGAACATGAACGCAAAAATGATTCAAATGGAAGGCAATACTTATACAAATAAAGTTTTGGTGCAATTGTTTGTTCTTCAGGGCCAATGCGATCAAATCGTAGCAAGACCATGCAGAATGTTTAATCCTGAATATAACTTCTGGTTAGGCCTAAATCTCTTTCTGCGCTTCTGGTGAAAGCATGAGGATTTGCGTTGAAATAAGTTGAGACACTCAAAATATAATCCTGTTTTGAAGTTATAAAATTCGGCATTGTTCATCCCGCATTAAATTTTTATCCCTAAAGCATAGAATTATTCTGCAATTCTACAAATGTTCTTTTGTTCATTGGTCAGGATACATCTCATTAAACATTCTGCATGTTCTTGCTACAATTGATCGCATTGACCGTGAAGAATGAGTAATTTCATCAAAACTTCATTTTTATTATTACTTCCTTCCATTCCATCGCGAACTGGTAGGGAAAGAATCTGACCAGCGGCACCTATGAAGATCCTTACGAACTCCGACCCTATGCAAAGAAGAAAGCTTGAGCGATGTTCAGCGACGTTCATTCTTTTGCCGTAAGAGGGTCAAGAAATGACAATGCCATCCACCTATGAAGTGACCTTTACCGACTGAAAACGCTCGGTTCGTTGTGGTTAGATAAAACACCAACCAGTGATCATTGAATCAGGTGAACTGTGGCTAATTTCCAATAACTAAAACAAGATACGCGGTGAAATATTTATTGATTTTAACCATCAACAAATATTCCGCATGGCCGAGCTACATCACTTCATCGCTCAGTGTTCGCCTAAGAGGAGAGTATCATTCAGAGGCCGACACAAATCCAGGGATTCATGGCTATTACTAATCAGCAGTGTGACTTAGCTGACACCGAATGAAACTGAAGGCATTCTAAAGAAACTTGAATTAATTGGACACGAACTGGTAGGGACAGAAGCCCACCAGTGGTACCATGGTGAATTCTATTGTCTGTTCTCCTGTATTGGACACTCTTAATGGAATTTACCATGGTGAAATCGATTAAGAGTGTCCAATACAGGAGAACAGACAATAGAATTCACCATGGTAAATTCGATTATGAGTGTCCAGGAGAATGGACAATAGAACGTACGCGCAAAAGCTCCTGACTTCACGTCAGTGCTTGAACCAATTTTTTGTCGTGAAGTCAGGATAGAATGCAATGATGAAGAAATTAACACATTGTCCATCTTCAATTCTTCTTTGGAAGAAGATAATAATTATTCTAGAAGAATATTACTAGAATTAATATCATATATAAATAATCATAAAGAAATTTATTAGTTTAGTTACTAATATATTTAATGAAATTCTAGTAATATTCAATTACTCATTCTTAACCAATAAATGCCCATTGATAGATCTAACGGTGTTGATGTGAGGAATAAAGATATATTCTCATTAGTGATAGAAAAACTGGTCTAAAATGCTTCTGTACCCATCACGAGATTTAATATCGACAAATGAGCCCCTCACCTCACAAGATCAGAAAGTGTGGTTAATTTGAAGTTAAGTTTTCAAGCCTTCAGCAAAATTTCAGCCATATCATAAGAAAAATAATACATAACTTATTAGCGATGAATCTCTCCATTAGTGTGTTTGTTTTCATGGTTAATGAGGATAAGTAATAAAAACACACTATAAAAATGTACTCTATTGGCTATCGATTTCGGCGATACGCCATCATCATCATCATTGTTATATTTTCAGCTGGCCTGATGATGGCGTAACGCCGAAATCGATAGCCAATAGAGTACACTTTTTCATAGTGTGTTTTATTACTTATCCTCATTAACCATAATACATAACCTTTCAAAAGTTCCCTCTCACAAATATACTCCTCTGCACATGGATCTCTTGAAGAAGAATCGCCTTCGCTATTTTTCAAAGATATTCACTCTTGTTCATAGAAATCCCTTCAATATTTAGTTGCCTCCTCCTGAGGAGGATCTCCTTCAAAACCAGGTTTGACCACTACAGGACACTTATGCAGGGCTATCATCTCCCATAGATTTGTGATGAAGAAATCATCGCAAAAATGGATGATATATTTCAATATGTCATCATGACATTCATGGTTTTGAGAGTTCTCGGAAAATTTCATCGAATCCCATCCAGCTACCGAACTCACAAAAGGCTGCTCGGATCTCCGACAATTTGGATCCGATCGTTTTCAAACTTGGAAATTTGCAGTAGAGTTAGGTTCTGAAGGCTCCTGCAAAATTTTAGCGATTCGGGACGAATAGTTTCTGATGTTATTATTTTTATTTCAATTATTTTCAATGATTTTTTTGAAATTTTCTAGTGATATCATCCTCACGAAATTTCGCAAGAATTTTCGCGTTAGCATTCTACAACTAATAACCTAATTGAAAGGTTTTTTCTGGGTTTTCTCTCCCAAACTCTGAAAAATATCTATAAAATAAAAATTAATTATTTTGTGATTTGCTTCTGCGTAAGAAACACAGGGTATTTTTAAATTATAGATATTTTTCAGAGTTTGGGAGCGAAAACCCAGAAAAAAACCTTTCAATAATGAGTATACCTCCCACAGTATCCTTTAATGATTACTCAACTAATAACCATGTTCTAATTATATCGGTTTTGTATTTTTCGAGTTATTGAGGAAATAACAACCACATTTCAGATGGGCATAATTCCGAAACCGTTTGGCCGATTAAAACTATAGACAAATTCAAATGTCACATTCAGATCCACAACCTAACCTGAAAATTTCAAGCCGCTATCTCTTTCCGTTCTCAGATTATCGTGTCATGATAATATTCTCACTAAATTCTCAGTAAAAGTTTTTTGGGTATATTAGTGAACAAGGAAGTCACATCTAACGATATAAGCTCGTAATCACCTGGCAACCCTACCGTACGAATAAACTCCACAAACTGTATCGAGTTATTTACATTGTGATCAAAAGTGGTTGTCCATGGTGCTAGAATCTCATGGACCAATGATGATAAGTTGTACACTGGTGAGTCTATACAACTGACTATTGGCCTTAAACTAATGGTTTGCGTCTTATGCGTTTTTCTTAAACCGTATATTTTAGGAGATGTTGCGTTGTGTCTTTTCAATTTTTTTGCTCGTGAAGAATTTATAATCATGTCTTCAAAAAGCTCAGCGTCAAGTTCATTATTCCTCTGTTGAAACCGTGCAGTGGGGTCAAATGTTATGACCTTATATGTTGTTTTATCATTTAGTAGTTCACTCATTTTTTCAATATACTCTGTTTTTAACATCAACGCCGTGCTATTACCTTTATCGGATCTCATAACCAATCATTCTGGGTGTTCTCTCAAAAATTTTCTGGTTTGTTCAAATTTTTCTCCACAATGTTGACTTTAGACGACCTACTGACTCTATTATAATAGTTGGTAGCAATATTAGTGAAAACTGCTCTCATTTTTGCGCGTATGTTCTGGGGAACATCGCGTTATAGTTTTGCCCAAATGTCTGTAACTTTCGAATTTTTTGACGAAAATGGTCTCAAACGAGTAAGTTCGACTCCCCAATGAAGAATTCGAGGTCAAATTTGATTCTGTCCGTCCAGCCGTCCGGCCGTCCGTTGCCACGATAACTTGAGAACGAAAAGAGCTAGCGACTTGAAATTTTCAGGGTAGGTGGCGCATCTCAATACGACGGACAAGTTCGTTAATGGGCATAATCGCCCCAGTGGTTTCCGAGTAATAATTTTGTTTTCAACCAATATGAATCCGATCGAATTGAAACTTAGTGGGTAGTTGTAGAATATGAACCTAAGCACGTTTGTGAAATTTTGTTTGAATCGTATGGCTAGAAAATTTTAAAAAAATTATTAAAAAATATTTTTGTTGTCACGATAACTTGAGAACGGAATGAGATAGCGGCTTGAAATTTTCAGGTTAGGATGTGCACCAGAACGCGACATTTCAGTTTGTTTATGAGCATAATCGGCCAAACGGTTTTAGAGTTATAGCCATCTGAAATTTTCTGAAATTTGGTGGTTTTTTGTTCCTCATTAACTCGAAAAATACTGAACCGATTGAATTCAAACATGGTTATTAGTTGTAGAATGCCAACGCAAAAATGTTTGCAAAATTTGGTGAGGATAACATTTGTAGAAAATTTTTAATAAATCATTGAAAATTAAAAAAAAAATTCTATATATCAGTAGCCATTCGTTTGAAATTGCTGAAATTTTGCCTGAGCCTTCATAACCTAACTCTACTGCTAAGTTTCAAGTTTTAATACGATGGGTTAAATATTGTTGGAGATTCGAGCATTCTTGTGCGAGTTCAGTAGATGGGTGACCGTTGCCTCGATAACTTTCGAACGAAAGGAGATTGGGACTTGCAATTTTCAGGGTAGGTTGCGTATCCGAAAGGGAGAGTTGAGTTCGTTTTTGAGCATAATCGGTCTAACGGTTTCCGAGTTATACCCACCTGGAATATTATTTCCTTGATAACTCAAAAAATAAATAGACGATCGAATTGGTGCTTGGGAACTAGTAGTAGAAAATCAACATAAAGACGTGTTTAAAATTTTGTGTGAACCGAACCCCTAGAAAATTTGAAAAAATTGACGAAAAAAAAAATTTTAAGAATCGTACCCCTAGAAAATTTTGAAAAAATCACGAAAAAAAAAATTGGTTCAAGCACTGACGTGAAGTCAGAAGCTTTTGCGCGTATGTTCTATTGTCCATTCTTCTGTGTTGGACACCCCTAATCGAATTTACCATGGTAAATTATGTTGTCCATTCTCCTGTATTGGACACTTAATTCGAATTTACCATGGTAAATTCGAATTAAGAGTGTCCATGAAGGAGAATGAACAACATAATTTACCATGGTAAATTCGATTAAGGGTGTCCAATACAGAAGAATGGACAATAGAACATACGCGCAAAAGCTTCTGACTTCACGTCAGTGCTTGTATTTTTCTCGTTTAAGGATAAAGACTTCTGATTACTAACGAAATATTCAAAATCTTTGATAATGACTGGATCTAGTTTTTTTATATTTTTGGTAGGAACGCTAAAATTGGGAACTGCACAGAGAATCTCAAGTGCGTAATCAGGTAGTATGATGTCCGTATAATTAAACATGAATCTTTCGTGAGTGGGAAGCTTGAACCTCGCTACTTCTTTACATAGATCATTAAGTTTTTTTATATTTTTTACTTTCATTTGCGAAAACAATTTGTTTGAGGAAGATCTACATTTGTTAACAAAACTGATGAACAAGAAATTAGGTATTGAGTTCTTGATCTGCTGTTCAACTATTTTTTGCTGACTGATATATCTATTCAATTTCCAGTTACTTTAATTTCTGAATTTAAAACGGAAAGTGTAAATCTAATTTTCAATGAATCGACTTCTCGGTGATAAGGGTGTTCATCAGCGTTCAAGAAGTGCAAACATTCAATGTTACGTGATATATGATTGGGTATAACACATCTAGTTCGACATTGGAGCAAAAATATTCTCCTGCTTTTAATAGATACAAGTTTTCTCTCAAAGTTCATCCAAGATTTCAACAAATACAATGTCTCCCGCTCGAATTCAGATCTTACAGAATTGAAAAAGCCATTATCATGTGATGCCATAATTATCTTCTTCGTGTCCTTTGGTTGAATGAAAATATTGGGTTTGTGGCTTGAGGACTGGGCAAATCAAACGAATCCCTTATGAACAGTCGACGTTTCGATCCAGGTTCGGATCTTTTTCAATACTAAGAACCTTTAATTGTGTGTAAATATTGAATTTGACATGAACATTATTAGGAAAACATTGATGCAAAAAAGTATCTTTCAATAATATGAAATAAACACATTCAATTGACATCAAGAACAAACATTGAAATATTCAACACAGAAGCAGCCAGATCCGTAAAAACGGAAAACAATAAAGAGTAAAAAATTAAAAAAAATTTTCTTTTTTTGAAGACTTCACAATTCTCACATTAATTTTACCTTTTCAAATGGATATCTGAGGCAGAACACTGGATATAGGAAATCCATCGGCCATTCTATATAAAATCAATTATTATTCCCACATGAAACGGGAAAACAGTCATCAGTCCGAAATGAAAACAATGAGATCCAATGAATGGAACATATTGCGTGGCCTACTGCTACCATAATATCAACTTCTTATTGGTCTCAATGCATGCGGAACTATGGGTGGAATGTACGAATTGGGCGGATTATCTATTTCGGATTTTCGTCAATAGATTGCTATAAACAACACTTAGAGATTCTACGTCAGTTCTCAAATTTATTGTATCATTTATTGAAATATGAATCATCTCACTTATACACCGCTTGAAATAGTTGTTTTCTCTGTCCAATATTCCCACATTTTCAAAATCAAAGTCGTGATTATTTTCAAAGTGGTGGGCGGCTAGGGCTGTTTTTTCATTTCTATCTTTATTGATTTCTCTGCAATCGTTAGAGTGTTGATATATTCTTTTTTTCAAATATTGTCTCTTCATGCCAACATATAAACAACTGCATTCCTTACACTTTATTGAGTAAACTGAATTTGATTTCAGTGAACTGGGTATCGGATCTTTGAGCTTGCTAAAAATACTCCCTACTGTTTTTAGTGGATAGAAAGCGAGTTGCCAATTAGGTACTGTATCTTTTATTAGTTTGTTCAATCTTATAGACAAATCGAAAATATAGGGAAATCTATAATAAACAGTTTCGTTTCTTTCCTTCTTTCTTTCTGATGAATTAATTTTATATTTATAGACTGCCGATACTCTATTGATTAGACTTGTGGGATAGTTGTTGTTCCTTAATAAATGTCTAATTTTGTTTTCATTTTGCGGATGGTAAACTGGGTCGCTCAAATTATAATTTCTGAACAGAAGATTCTTTACCGTAGCTATTTTTTGACATGTGGGGTGCATGGAATAATAGTTTAATAGTCTGCCAGATGATGTATCCTTCATATGCCAGTTTGTCGAGATGGTGCCATTATGTTTTCTCATGAGGGTAACGTCCAAAAAAGAAATTGCGTTGTCAATTTCATGCTCGACTGTGAACTGAATTCTTTCATGGACACCGTTGAATGCTTCCAATACTTCATTTGTTTTTCCTTTAGGTATCCCAAGAATGTTATCATCGACATATAATTTTAGGAAGGGAATGGTAAAAGCTAACTTTTTTATACCAACAGTGATCACATGAATCATTACAACATTAGCAAGAGTTGGGCTGGCGGGATTGCCCATAGCTGTCCCTTCTACTTGCTGGTATAATACTCCATCAAAGGTGAAGTAACTTGAATCGAAAATGAATTCAATTATGCGCCAAAATAGAGTTCTTCCGATATCAGTGTAAGACGAAATACAATTCCAATTAGATTTTATTATGTCCAGTAAAAGTTTTTTGTGGATATTAGTGAACAAGGAAGTCACATCTAACGATATAAGCTCGTAATCACCTGGCAACCGAACCGTACGAATAAACTCCACAAACTGTATCGAGTTATTTACTTTGTGATATAAAGTGGTTGACCATGGTGCTAGAATCTCATGGACCAATGATGATAAGTTGTACACTGGTGAGTCTATACAACCATTAGTTTAAGGTGAGTCTATACAACTGACTATTTGCCTTAAACTAATGGTTGTATAGAGTCTATACAACTGACTATTGGTCTTAAACTAATGGTTGTATAGACTCACCAGTGTACAACTTATCATCGTTGGTCCATGAGATTCTAGCACCATGGACAACCACTTTTGATCACAATGTAAATAACTCGATACAGTTTGTGGAATTTATTCGTACGGTTCGGTTGCCAGGTGATTACGAGCTTATATCGTTAGATGTGACTTCCTTGTTCACTAATATACCCAAAAAACTTTTACTGGACATAATAAAATCTAATTGGAATTGTATTTCGGCTTACACTGATATGGGAAGAACTCTATTTTGGCGCATAATTGAATTCATTTTCGAGTCAAGTTACTTCACCTTTGGCGGAGTATTATACCAGTAAGTAGAAGGAACAGCTATGGGCAATCCCGCCAGCCCAACTCTTGTTGTAATGATTCATGTGATCACTGTTGGTATAAAAATGTTAGCTTTTACCATTCCCTTCCTAAAATTATATGTCGATGATACCATTCTTGGAATACCTAAAGGAAAAACAAATGAAGTGTTGGAAGCATTCAACGGTGTCCATGAAAGAATTCAGTTCACAGTCGAGCATGAAATTGACAACGCAATTTCTTTTTTGGACGTTACCCTCATGAGAAAACATAATGGCACCATCTCGACAAACTGGCATATGAAGGATACATCATCTGGCAGACTATTAAACTATTATTCCATGCACCCGACATCTCAAAAATAGCTACGGTGAAGAATCTTCTGTTCAGAAATTATAAGTTGAGCGACCCAGTTTACCATCCGCAAAATGAAAACAAAATTAGACATTTACTAAGGAACAACAACTATCCCACAAGTCTAATCAATAGAGTATCTGCAGTCTATAAATATAAAATTAATTCACCAGAAAGAAAGAAGGAATGAAACGAAACTGTTTATTATAGATTTCCCTATATTTCCGATTTGTCTATAAGATTGAACAAACTAATAAAAGATACAGTAAGTACCTGATTGTTAACTCGCTTTCTATCCACTAAAAACAGTAGGGAGTATTTTTACAAGCTCAAAGATCCGATACCCAGTTCACTGAAATCAAATTTAGTTTACTCAATAAAGTGTAAGGAAGGTTGGCATGACGAGACAATATTTGAAAAAAAGAATATATCAACACTGTTACGATTGCAGAGAAATCAATAAAGATAGAAATGAAAAAACGGCCCTAGCCGCCCACCACTTTGAAAATAATCACGACTTTGATTTTGAAAATGTGGGAATATTGGACAGAAAAAACAACTATTTCAAGCGGTGTATAAGTGAGATGATTCATATTTCAATAAATGATACAATAAATTTGAGAACTGACGTAGAATCTCTAAGTGTTCTTTATAGCGATCTATTGACAAAAATCCGAAATAGATAATCCGCCCGATTCGTACATTCCACCCATAGTTCCGCATGCATTGAGACCAATAAGAAGTTGATATTATGGTAGCAGTAGGCCACGCAATATGTTCCATTCATTCGATCTCATTGTTTGCATTTCGATTTTTAAGACTGATGACTGTTTTCCCGTTTCATGTGGGAATAATAATTGATTTTATATAGAATTACCGATGGATTTCCTATATCCAGTGTTCTGCCTCAGATATCCATTTGAAAAGGTAAAATTAATGTGAGAATTGTGAAGTCTTCAAACAAAGAAAATTTTTTTAAATTTTTTACTTTTTATTATTTTCCGTTTTTACGGATCTCGCTGCTTCTGTGTTGAATATTTCAATGTTTGTTCTTGATGTCAATTGAATGTGTTTTTATGCTGTTTATTTTATATTATTGAAAGATACTTTTTTGCATCAATGTTTTCCTAATAATGTTCATGTCAAATTCAATATTTACACACAATTAAATGTTGTAAGTCTTGAAAAAGATCCGAACCTGGATCGAAACGTCGACTGTTCATAAGGGATTCGTTTGATTTGCCCAGTCCTGAAGCCACAAACCCAATATTTCCATTATCAAAGATGGTTAGTAGAGTTTTCTTAGCTTATAGTCGATGTCGTCTTCACAGTTTGCAATAATTACTTGGTCATCAGCAAAGAATAAGGTTGTCAATTACGATTCATCGATTTCTATTCCTATTTTAGAACACTTTCTCCTGCATGTTTTAAAGGCTTCCTGAATGTGAATTTTAAACAGAGTAGGCGAAAGGCAACCCTGCTTATGCCTTTTTGTCACTCTGAATGATCCTGATATCATTTTTCCTATCTTAACGACTCTCTGCAGTTTCTTATAGATTTTTTGTATTGCACGAATATACACTCCTCTCAGGCCAATCTTTGTTAGAGTTTCAAACAGTTTATTCAAAGGCACTGTATCGAAGGCTTTTTCGAGATCTATAAATACGAGGTGTGTGGACAAATTTCGGGCTTTCCTCTTCTCTATTATTCGTTGGAGTGTGAAGAGATTGTCTACGCAAGATCGTCCTACGCGAAAGCCGCTTTATTCTTCTATTTCTTCCAATTCAGGCTCAATCCCGCTCTTCAATATTCTGCAGTATAACGTTCCTATCGAACAGTCCACACTTATTCCTCGAAAATTTCTACATTCTTTCTTATTTCCTTTTTTATATATTGAGCTGATATAGCCCAAATTCCAATCTGATGGAGTCTCCTCTCCTTTCAGTAAATAAGCGTTGAAATATCCGCTAATATTTCCAGCAAAATATCTGGTCCATGCTTGAGCAGCTCAACAGGAATGTTTCCAGGTCCAGGGGCTGTACCATTGTTCATTCCTTTCAATGCTTCCTTGATCTCTTGTGAACTTATCCCTTCTGTTTCCACATTTTTATCAAGAGTGGATCTTTGACTGGTCCACCAAATTGCATCCTATTTTCGGTTAAAAGGTTTCTATGATATTCCTGCCATTCTTCCATTCCAATTAGGTTGGTGTCTTTAGTTTCTTTTCGTCCGCTCCTGATGTTTTTCATAGCTTTCTATGCTTGTGACACTCTTGTTTCACCAATATATCTTTCTATTTCCTCACACTCATCTTCCCACATCTCATTCTTCCTCTTTGCTACCATATTTTTAACTGCCTTGTTGCATTGTTTATACGTATTTCGATCTTGCAGGTCATTTTTAAGCATCCTTCTTTGATACGCTTTCTTCTTCTCTTCAACCCAGGTTCTGATTTCCTCTGATCTCCATTCTGACTGCTGGCTTTGGATGTCCGAAATCTCCTCATATCCTAAAGCTTCGCTTGATGTAAGTAGTTGTTTAATAGTTGGTACTTGGTGTCAACATGTGTATATTCATTTATTACTTGAAGTTTTCCAGCCAACCTTAGCTTACCGAGGTGACGTTAGCTCCCGGCCGGCCAACTCCAAGCACTGCTATTCCACCACGGTTTGATATTTTATTCCGATGTTCAGAATAGGCGACTAAGCTTTGTTATCAGCTAAATGCATATACCTAAGCACTAATAAATTACTCAAATTTTTTCATTCAATTCTGAAAGCACTACAGGTACAGCTGCATTGTTCGAAATACTAAATTATTCTCATAGCGCTCAAATAGAAGTTTGTAATTTTAGTTTTCTGGATATCTGAATGGCCGGCCAAGAAAGGTTATCAGCAGGATAATTGTGTCAATCAAATACCTAATCAAATTGATTTTTTGGTTTGATTCTGATATCCTTAAGTACCCAGATCCAAGGATCGAAATATGAGGTTTATCTCATAGTTCTCAGATAGAAGTTGGAAAATTTTTTTCTGCAGATTCAAGTAGCCGGCCAAGAAAAATAATAAACAGGATACATGTATTGATCAGATAACTAATCGAATATATTTTTTCGTTCGATTCTGATATCCTTAAGTACCCAGCTCCAAGGATCGAAATATGAGGCTTATCTCATAGTGCTCTGATAGAAGTTGATAATTTTTTTTTCTGAAGATACAAGTAGCCGGCCAAGAAAAATATTTAGCAGGATTTATGTGTAGATCAAATACCTAATCAAATTGATTTTTTCGTTCGATTCACATATCCTTAAGTACCCAGCTCCAAGGATCGAAATATAAGATTTATCTCATAGTGCTCAGATAGAAGTTGGAAATTTTTTTTTCTGAAGATTGAAGTAGCCTGCCAAGAAAAATAATTATCAGGATACATGTATCGATCAGATACCTAATCAAATTGATTTTTTTGTTCCATTCTGATATCCTTGAGTACCCAGCTCCAAGGATCGAAAAATGAGATTTATGTCATAGTGCTCAGATAGAAGTTGGTAATTTTTTTTTCTGAAGATTCAAGTAGCCGGCCAAGAGAAATAATTAGCAGGATACATGTATCGATCAGATAACTAATCAGATTGATTTTTTCGTTTGATTCTGATTTCCTTAAGTACCCAGCTCCAAGGATCGAAATATGAGGTTTATCTCATAGTGCTCAGATAGAAGTTGGTATTTTTTTTTTCTAAAGATTCAAGTAGCCGGCCAAGAAAAATAATTAGCAGAATACATGTATCGATCAGATAACTAATCAAATTCATTTTTTCTTTCGATTCAGATATCCTTGAGTACTCAGCTCCAAGGATCGAAATATGAGGTTTATCTCATAGTGCTCAGATAGAAGTTGGTAATTTATTTTACTGAAGATTCAAGTAGTCGGCCAAGAAAAATAATTAACAACATACATTTATCGATCAAATACCTTATCAAATTGGTTTTTTCGCTCGATTCTGATATCTTTAAGTACCCAGCTCCAAGGATCGGAATATGAGGCTTATCTCATAGTGCTCAGATAGAAGTTGGTTTTTTTTTTCTGAAGATTCAAGTGGCCCTCAGATAGAAGTTAGTAATTTTTTTTTCTGAAGATTTGTATAGCTGGCTAAGAAGAATGATCCACAGAATTCAATCGATACCTAATCAAATCAACTTCTTCTATAGAATCAGAGTGCTCCAAGTCCCCATCTCCATGAATATAAATATGCGGTTATTCACTTAGTGCACAGTCAAATGCTTCCTTTTGCTCAAAAGACTGTATACCGAATTTTACATTACTATCAGATATATGTATTTTTTTTTGACGTTGTAAGAGGTTATTAGCATATTACAATAATTAATTAAGTGCGCTCAGACGGAAATATCTAATGTTGGTGTCCCGCAAAAGAGGAATGGAGGGTGACTTTGATTTTTCAAATGTGGCATACTATATTCAGTGAGAGAGTGAGAAAGAGAGAGGGAGAGAGAGAAAGGGGGGGGGAGAGAGAGAGTTTATTGGTTCTTCTACAATATCAAGCATTGTTTAAACAGGTCAGAGAAAATAGCTAAACTTACAAGATACACTACAACAGTTATGTTTGTCAATTCTCTGGAACTTCCTGCATGCTATTAACACGATAATTAATTCGAAATCAATTTTTTTAAATAAAGTTTCATCATAAGAATCCATTGATATCATTCTCAACTCTAACAAGGTGATTCTTTCGGGGATATGATTTTTCAAGATTTCAATAATACATCGTACTTCTATATTTTCACAGAATGTGAATTCTGTCTTTCTGTGTTCTTTCTGTGTTCACTGTCAGACATGTCAAATGTATTTGCGTTCTAATAAACCAAGTAAAATTGAATGCAAAATGACCAATTATAGGATATCATACTTACCCCTTCCCTATATGCCCTTGGATAATCCATATGATGATGGAAATATACAATTTGGTAGGTTTATCAAATTGGGTTCAGAATATCTTCAGTGAAAACAAAACTGGAATATTGGATAAGTTTCAATTGATATAATATAATTTTCAGAGTTGATATGAGGAATGAATATATCGGAAAAGTTCGTTACCTATTTAGTTTTACTTTAATTTCCTTTATGATGCAGTTCTATTAGATATCATTCCCAACACTGAAAAACCAATAATTTCGGAGATGATTTGTCGAAGTTTGAACAAGAGGGCCAAAGCTCCAGTCCAAAGGGCTTTCCCACATATTTTTAAATACGTTTTAATATTATTCAAAAATGATTCTACGACATTCAGAGTTACATAAGGACAAACGGGTCGGAGCAAGAAACAAAATAATACGTGATCTACAGAATTTTTTGTCACGGAGGCAATTTTCTTACTCTTTGTGGAATCTGGCAACAGCGCCTTTTATTCTTGCATGGTAATTCTGCCGGCACTGCCTCAGATGAAATGTTTTCGTTTAGAGTAATAGAAAATAATCTGAGTGTATTCTCAATTCATAACACATATTGAAATCGTTAAGGGTAGAATATATTCAAGTATAATTTTCCCTTTTCCTTGTCTTCAATATGTTCCGGACCCTCATGGAATAAGGTTTATGGCAATTTCGGTTCCCAATTCCCAGTTGTTTGAAATGAACGCACTATACCCGCAATGCTTTTTCAAAATAATTCCCTTATACATTATCAACATGACAAAAGAAGTGGAAAAAACATCAGTGAACTTCTATATGTCCCTTAGTTCAGATGCGTTTATTAGCAGTTTATTATCACAAGCACGATGGCTTAAGATTCGCAGAATGAAACCAAAAAGTTGGTTTAATAAGATATTGAACCGACACATGTATTTCTCTAACTACTTTGCTTGGCCGACTAGTCGAATCTTAAGAAATAAAAAATTACAAACTTCCATTTGTGAGCTAGATGAAAAACATCCTGTTTGAATACTTGGACCAGCATACTTAAGGAAATCAGAATCAAACAAGAAAATCAATTTTACTAAGCATTTGATCGACACATGAATCCTGCTAATTATTTTTCTTGGCCGGCTACTTGAATCTTCAGAAAAAAAAATTTCCAACTTCTATCTGAGCACTATGAGATAAACCACATATTTTGATCCTTGGAGCTGGGTACTGAAGGATATCAGAATCGAACAAAAAAATCAATTTGATTAGTTATCTCATCGATACATGTATCCTGCTGATTATTTTTCTTGGCCGGCTACTTGGATCTTCAGAAAAAAAAATTACCAACTTCTATCTGAGCACTATGAGATAAACCACATATTTTGATCCTTGGAGCTGGGTACTTAAGGATATCAGAATCGAACGAAAAAATCAATCTGATTAGTTATCTGATCGATACATGTATCTTGCTAATTATTTTTCTTGGCCGGCTACTTGAATCTTCAGAAAAAAAAATTACCAACGTCTATCTGAGCACTATGAGATAAACCTCATATTTCGATCCTTGGAGCTGGGTAATTAAGGATATCAGAATCGAACGAAAAAATCAATTTGATTAATTATCTGATCGATACATGTATCCTGCTAATTATTTTTCTTGGCCGGCTACTTGAATATTCAGAAAAAAAAAATTACCAACTTCTATCTGAGCACTATGAGATAAACCTCATATTTCGATCCTTGGAGATGGGTACTTAAGGATATCAGAATCGAACGAAAAAATCAATTTGATTAGTTATCTGATCGATACATGTATCCTGCTAATTATTTTTCTTGGCCGGCTAGTTGAATCTTCAGAAAAAAATTTACCAACTTCTATCTGAGCACAATGAGATAAACCTCATAATTCGATCCTTGGAGCTGGGTACTTAAGGATATCTGAATCGAACGAAGAAATCAATTTGATTAGGTATTTGATCTACACATGTATCCTGCTAATTATTATTCTTGGCCGGATACTTGAATCTTCAGATACAAAAAATACCAACTTCTATCTGAGCACTATGAGATAAACCTCATATTTTGATCCTTGGAGCTGGGTACTTAAGGATATCAGAATCGAACGAAACAATCAATTTGATTAGGTATCTGATCGATACATGTATCGTGCCAATTATTTTTCTTGGCCGGCTACTGGAATCTTCTGAAAAAAAAATTTACCAACTTCTATCTGAGCACTATGAGATAAACCTCATATTTCGATCCTTGGAGCTGGGTACTTATGGATATCAGAATCGAACAAAAAAATCAATTTGATTAGTTATTCGATCGATACATGTATCCTGCTAATTATTTTTCTTGGCCGGCTACTTGAATCTTCTGAAAAAAAAAAATTACCAACTTCTATCTGAGCACTGTGAGATAAACCTCATATCTCGATCCTTAGAGTTGGGTACTTAAGGATATCTGAATCGAACGAAAAATCAGTTTGATTAGGTATTTGATCTACACATGTATCCTGCTTATTATTATATTTGGCTGGATACTTGAATCTTCAGAAAAAAAAATTACCAACTTCTATCTGAGCACTATGAGATAAACCTCATATTTTGATCCTTGGAGCTGGGTACTTAAGGATATCAGAATCGAACGAAAAAATCAATTTGATTAGTTATCTGATCGAGACAGGTATCCTGCTAATTATTTTTCTTGGCCGGCTACTTGAATCTTCAGAAAAAAAAATTACCAACTTCTATCTGAGCACTATGAGATAAAACTCATATTTTGATCTTTGGAGCTGGGTACTTGAGGATATCAGAATCCAACGAAAAAATCAATTTGATTAGTTATCTGATCGATACATGTATCCTGCTAATTATTTTTTTTTGACCGGCTACTTGAATCTTCAGAAAAAAAAAATTACCAACTTCTGTCTGAGCACTATGACATAAACCTCATATTTCGATTCTAGGAGCTGGGTACTTAAGGATATCAGAATCGAACGAAAAAATCAATTTGATTAATTATCTGATCGATACATTTATCCTGCTAATTATTTTTCTTGACCAGCTTCTTGAATATTCAGAAGAAAAAATCACCAACTTCTATCTGAGCACTATGCGATAAACCTCATATTTCGATCCTTGGAGCTGGGTACTTAAGGATATCAGAATCGAACGAACATATCAATTTGATTAGTTATCTGATCGATACATGTATCCTGCTAATTATTTTTCTTGGCCGGTTACTTGAATCTTCAGAAAAAAAAATACCAACTTCTATCTGAGCACTATGAGATAAACCTCATAATTCTACCCTTGGAGCTGGGTACTTAAGGATATCAGAATCGAACGAAAAAATCAATCTGATTAGTTATCTGATCGATACATGTATCTTGCTAATTATTTTTCTTGGCCGGCTACTTGAATCTTCAGAAAAAAAAATTACCAACGTCTATCTGAGCACTATGAGATAAACCTCATATTTCGATCCTTGGAGCTGGGTACTTAAGGATATCAGAATCGAACGAAAAAATCTATTTGATTAGTTATCTGATCGATACATGTTTCCTGCTAATTATTCTTCTTGGCCGGCTACTTGAATCTTCAAAAAAAAAAATTACCAACTTCTATCTGAGCACTATGAGATAAACCTCATATTTCGATCCTTAGAGCTGGGTACTTAAGGATATCAGAATCCAACGAAAATATCAATCTGATTAGTTATCTGATCGATACATGTATCCTGCTAATTATTTTTCTTGGTCGGCTACTTGAATCTTCAGAAAAAAAAATCCAACTTCTATCTGAGAACTATGAGATAAACCTCATATTTCAATCCTTGGATCTGGGTACTTAAGGACATCAGAATCAAACCAAAAAATCAGTTTGATAAGGTATTTGATTGACACAAGTATCCTGCTAATAACCTTTCTTGGCCGGCCATTCAGATATCTAGAAAACTAAAATTACAAACTTCTATTTGAGCGCTATGAGAATAATTTAAAATTTCGAACAATGCAGCTGTACATGTAGTGCTTTCAGAATTTAATGAATAAATTTGAGTAATTTATCAGTGCTTAGGTATATGCATTTAGCCGATAACAAAGCTTAGTCGCCTATTCTGAACATCGGAATAAAATATCAAAAGCGCCAGAGAACGGTATTGACCGTGGTGGAATAGCAGCGCTTGGAGTTGGCCGGCCGGGAGCTAACATCACCTCGGTCCTTAGCTTATAAAGGAATTGTCTCGACTTATATCTAAGCCTTCCAAGCGTATACTTTTTTGCTTCAAGATCCCTATATTCAACTTTGTTCTCTGTCTTCGGGACACTGGTATTTCTGAAATTCACTATTATCATTACTATCATCAAGCAGTGATCAGACCCACATTCTGCACCACGATATACCCTTACCTCATTAGTTTTCAACCTAGAGCTTAGTCGCTGGATCAGGTAGTCTAATATTGATCTCAACCCTCTTGTGGGCTGAATCCATGTAAACTTGTGTATATCTTTTTGCGGGAAGAATCCATTCATAACTTTCAAAAAGAGAGTATGACATAGTTCTTTCAGTCGTTGACCATAATTATTTTCCCTGTATTCCCCATGTTTTCCAATGTCATCATCGTCCGATCTTCCGCCCTAGCATTGATATTTCCGATTATGCATACTTCTTTATCATCCTTCACGTTTTCTAGTATATCTGATAGTTTCTTGTAGAAATCATCCTTTATACCAACCATTGCATCGTCGTTTGGGGCATATACTGCCATTATTATTATGTTATCTCTATTTTTATCTATCTCCAATGTTCTTATTCGGTCATCCATTTCTTCCCAACTTCTGATATTATCTCTGTACCTTTTATGAATAGCAATTGAGACTCCACTCTTGGCTCTTGCACTCTTGTCTACACCACTGTAAAAATGACTGTAATCTCAGACTTTCTCATTACCTTTCCCCTTCTTCTTTGTTTTTGTGAGAACAAAAATAACTATGATATTTTTTTTCAGTTCCAAAAAAACTTCTGTATACTTTGTTCTAATCCCCTGAATGTTCCACGTAGCCAATCTCATAGTCCATTTTCGCAGCATTCGTCCATCCTGATTCCGAGGCAATTGATGGAAACTTTCAGCACTCTTTTTTTTCACAGAAGATGAGTTGCTAACCCATCGTTAACCCTCCCCTTTATCTGGGCTTGGAACCAGCAGTGATAATTGGTGAGCTACTCAATCCACTTACCAACTACCCCATTTGAGATTTAACAATAGATAGTAGATAATTACATAGAATTCTTATTGATCTTATATTAGTTATTTACAACTAAAATCTGGACTCGTCCTAAGTGACTCAACGAAGATGGGAAAGTTTGGTATGAAATCAACAATACAGTGGTGTAACCTGATGGCTACTGGGTAAGTACATTACATTAGGTAGTGGGTTAACGCACAAGAGATCATGTGTCCGAAACTCGATGCTGACGAATTAATTTCTCATTGTTTGCCTACACAAAGCCACAACATTTTACGGTATATATGGATAAGTTGGGCTTTGAAATTCATTGAAGCTAAAATACTTCGATGTGGAGCTTTTTGGATATAACATATTTTCCAAAGAAAAATACGTATAAGCTAAGACAACAGTAATCAACTCGAATGAGACTCACATTAAAACTTTTTAATTGCATGTGACATTCCTTTGAAAATCCCACAAAATTGAATCATTTACTATTTATACTAGCATTAAAGAGTGGAATTTTCTGAAATATTGAAATGTTCTGTCGAATATATTTATTAGTTTCTATACTGAAGATACTTTCCTAGATATGATGATATAAAACTTTGTGGTCCTGATATAAATGATCTCCGATATCCGTAGATTTAAGTAGTCCAACAATCTGATTCTTAATTTTGGACTCATGTCCGAAAGATCCTGACGCTCCGTCATTGCTTTAATAATAGTTTATATTATCAACTAATCTGATATTCCTGTGTCGGATAGAATGATTGTATTATTAAAGTTTTCCAACTGTGACATAACAACACTAATTCTGTGCACTCAGTAATGAAAATTACTAAAATAAAAACCGAATAGGCCTCAAAAACTGTCTAGTTGGTATCAGTAAATTGTCTCCCATAATTATTATGAGGTATGAAGACTGTTCGATAGAATGTGTTCGGAAGAGGATACAACATGTGGAGCCAAATAAAATAGCACAGAACACGCATGCTATTATATTCCCGACTCCACTCTGGTCTAATATATCGTGCTGACCTGCAATTAATATCAATAAAAGTCTTGTGAAATATTTATGGCCTTAATTGGTGAGAGAACCAAAATCGATCGGGTTTAAGTAGTGTTGATTTTCATATAATCTAGAGTCTAGACCGTATGAGGACTTATAGATAATTTATATGTCGGAGAATTAGTGTTTAAGTCGACTATTTGATTTGTTTGGCTAGGTGACACATGATATGTTTGTTGCCTGGCGTAGCCGTAGATTACGTTTCAGCTTAAGTGCCTCTTCAGCAAGTTTAGTTTATGAAGTATAGGATAAGAAATTATGAAAATGAGGAAAGAGAGGAGGGCACGAGGGCAGTTAGTTTCGGGAGACGAAAGGAGCGTGATCGACGGAAACGTCGGCCGTAACGAATCATTAGTTATTGAGAGTAATTCTTGAAGTTTTCGTGATAAATAATCATGAATAAAAACGAACGATTCGACATCAGAAGTGGGATTCAACTCGCAAACACGAAATGGAGATCAATCTTGAGTATTCAGAATCGCAATCTCACAATCATATTAAATGCAGTGAAAAGTACCGAATAGAGTGAAAGAAATTTGCCGTTGCCTAAATTTCATTCTGAATTATCAGATATTGATTCCATTGCTTGGTGCAATACAGTCAATTTGTGCCAAATCCGAAAAACCAAGTACAAGGTAGTGTTTTAATTAGTGCAAGTTTGCAAGGAAGTGCGTGTTATGTATTATATATATAAAATGTAATATAATACCAGATTATTCTCCTTACGCCTTCTAGCATTGCTTGCTGTGCATATTCCAGGTGAGGAACCTCGGATAAGCGAGAGGAGAGGAAGATTCATTATGAGTCTGGCAGTTTAAGACGTAACACTGCTTTGGTGTTAGATTTGTAATCAATAAACAGTTTTTACAAGTTTAGTTTTTCTGTTAAAAAAACTTAATTGGCGCAGTCGGTAGGATACCCAGCACTATTCAATCGATTGAAAACGCGAAAAAGTAGTGTTTCGTTTCAACGAATTCACTGGGTGATCCAAATAAAAAGACACTGTGATACTTCATTTCAAAATCAACGGAGTGCAGCAAGGTGACTAGACCAGTCAGCGAGCAGAGTTTAGCATCAACGAAGCTCATAACATAAGTTAGGATAAGCAACGAGAAAAAGGAACTTCAAAAGTAGAGGATGACTTTGATGTAAGTTTTCATTCCTTTTAACCATTATCCCTAATATTATCCAATACAAAGAAAGCATAGTAATCATAAAAATTGAAGAATTATGTTTCACTTTTAAATAGATTAATTCAATCTATATTTAATATCCGTTTATATAATTTTTTAACGAAGATTAATTTTGGATGAGCCCTATCCGAGATAGGTCTCCTTTAAAACGAGAAAATATTAGAGTAGAAGAAATAGCAGAAATAGATAATTTCACAGGAATAACAGAAGATATGGCTATCAATCAATTGCAAAAATATCATTTAGACTGTGTACCTGAATTTGAATGTAACCCAGCTACACTGGCCGTTTTCATTCAAGCTAGTGAATATCTCTTGAATAATTTCGCAGATAGACAAAATTTGGAAAACCCTCTAATTGAATTTCTCCTTAGGTCTATTGTAGGTAAATTATCAGGAAGAGCTTTGAATTTAATTGGTAGCAGAGGTAATTTAAATAACTGGGCTACAATTAAAGCTTTACTTTTACAATTCTTCTCGGATCAAAGAGACGAGAATTGTCTAGTAGGGGATTTATTACGTGTTAAACAAGAAAGACAAGAAAGTGCTATAGCTTTCGGTAATAGAGTACAAGACCTTCTAAGTTTACTATTGAATAAAGTTCAATTGTCTGAACCAAGCCCAAACAATCGCAGAATTAAGGTTGAAATATACGAACAACAAGCGCTACAAGCATTTTTAAGAGGTCTACAGAATAGCTTGCCAATTAGGCTCCGAAACCCCCAAAATATAGAACAGGCTATCTCTTTTGTAATACAAGAAGAAAATTTCAATTATTCTAGAAACTTCTTATCTAATCCTGCATATAACAAACCAGCTAATAAAATGATTAATAAAGCTCCTCAGGCTCAATTTTATCAACCAATGCCGGTTTATCGACCTCCACCAAATTTTATTCCAAACTCTAGAAATAACATGAATTTTAATAGCAATCAAACTTATTACCCTCAAAATAGAAAATTTGTCCCTAATCAAATTTTCAATAATAATAATCAACGTCCTATTAATCAGTTAGGCAATTATCAACAACGTTCTTTCAATCAATTGGGAGGAAATAATAAAACCAATAATAGTAATACATTTAAATCAGAGCCAATGGATATCTCTTCAGGTAACACTAGGAGGACCTTTAGACCTCACGACAATCGACAAAAAGCAAATTTCGTATCGGAGGAACTGTTTCAACAGAATATCGAAGAAGGCGACGTGGCTTCTGAAAAAAATTATTATATTCCAGATAACTACGATAATGATGAATTCATAGACCAAAATATCGTAACCGAAGAACATTTCGAACCATTTAATTGTTATCATCAAGAACACACTGAACCACCAATGGTTTATGCCCCTTTAAATTTACAAGAACAAAATTTTCTCATGGCCAATTCTTCAAACAACCAAACTTGATAGATCTAACTAATCTCAATACGTCGGAATTACCATATATCAAAATTCCTAGAGTTAATATAAAATTTCTAATAGATACCGGTTCATCAAAAACTATAATAAGTCCCAGATTAGTGAAAAAATATTATCAAAATTATGTTAGAGAATCTCCATTCAAGATAAGAACTGCTCATAAAACGACATTCCATAAATTAGTAGCTCGTATTCCTCTTCCTAAGATATTCAACACTAGAGAATTCTACGAGTTTCATATTTTCGAGTTCAATGCACAATATGATGGTCTCATAGGAATGGATTTGCTGAAACATCTAGGAGCTCAAATTGAATTCAAGAAAAATGTTCTTATCACTCAACATGCGACAATTCCTATTTATTTGCAACGTACGCAACCTAAGAAGTTCAACCTTCAACCGAGGAGTCAACACATCGTAAAGGTACCCATACACCCAACGGATTTGCAGGAAGGTATAGTAAATTATCTGCAAATAAAACCAGGAGTTGAAATTCCACAATCTTTGGTAAAAATTGAGGGAAATGAAGCAATGATATCGATTACCAATTCTACTGAAGAAATACAAAATGTACTTATAAATCCACTTCAAGTTGAAGAATTGGGAAACGTAGACCTACAGACAGAAATTAATTCCTCAGCTAGTATAGAGGAAATTCTGAAAGAAAATGTAACGAATTTACGTTTAGATCACTTAAACGAAGAAGAAAGAGCAGCTATCAAAAACTTATGCTATCAATACAGAGATATTTTCTATTCCCCAAAGTTACCTTTAAGTTTTACAGGCGTTGTAAAACATGAAATACAAACTACCGATAACAAACCAATATTCAAAAAGGCATATAGAATGCCACAAGTGCAACAAATAGAAGTAGAAAAACAAGTGAAAGAGTTACTAGCCAATGACATCATTCAGACTTCAAATAGTCCATGGAGCAGTCCTGTAATTATTGTTCCAAAAAAATTGGATTCTTCTGGAATACAGAAGTATCGCATGGTAGTAGATTATCGTGCGTTGAATGAGAAGACAATAGATGACCAATATCCTTTGCCAAACATTGCTGATCTTTTTGATAAATTGGGAAAATGTGTATACTTTTCCACCCTTGATTTAGCTTCGGGATACCATCAGATAGAGATGCATCAGAAAGACATTCCTAAAACAGCCTTCTCCACGCCTAGAGGACATTACGAATACAAGCGACTCCCGTTTGGTTTGAAGAATGCTGCTAGAACTTTCGAGAGAGTGATGGACAACATCTTGAGAGGTATACAAAATGAGGCTTGCGTAGTTTATTTAGACGATATAATTATCTTCTCCACCTCATTACAAGAACATATAGAGAAACTGAAAAAGGTATTCGAAAGATTGAGAAAAGCTAATCTCAAGGTTCAGATGGATAAGTCTGAATTTTTAAGGAGAGAAGTACAATTTCTAGGACATATAGTTACAGCAGAAGGTTTAAAACCAAATCCACAAAAAATTCAAGCTGTTATAAAATTTCCCTTACCCAAATCTAATAAGGAATTGAAAGGATTTTTAGGATTAACAGGTTATTACAGAAAATTTATAAAAGATTACGCTCAGATTACGAAACCACTCACCCAATGTTTAAAGAAAGGTAACAAAATTGAACATAACCAAGAATTCCTGAACGCTTTTAATAGATGTAAAGAAATTTTAACTAACCCACCAGTGTTACAATATCCTGATTTTTCGAAACCATTTATTGTTACTACTGACGCTTCTAATGTTGCCATCAGTGGGATATTATCACAAGGGATTATCGGATCAGACCGTCCTATTTGTTTTGCATCCCGAACACTTAGTTCTTCAGAACTACGTTATAGCACGATAGAAAAGGAATTACTTGCGGTAGTATGGTGTGTGAAAACCTTTAGGCCTTACGTATATGGACATAAGTTTATTATTTATACCGATCACAGACCTTTAGTCTGGCTTGCCAAATTAAAAGAACCCAATTCAAAATTACAAAGGTGGAAAATAAAATTAGAAGAATATGACTATCAGATTATATACAAGAAAGGATCGATTAATACTAACGCGGACGCTTTATCGAGAATCCAAATAAATACTTTAGAAACCGACTCTCTAGTAAACAATGTAGATGAGGATGAAATGGACGATATGGTGAGAAGATTAAGTGTAGAAGATTCGGCAAACACAATCTCTTCAACTGACAACAACGAAGAATCAAGTGGTATAAAAATATCTTCAGAAATAATAGATTCGAAACCTCGTCAGTTCTTTATATATGAAGTTTACAACAATCCGAATCCTGTAAGCATAGAAGCTTTAGGAAAGATCACACGATACCATGTACAGATAACTAAAGACAATAACGAAGATCAAATAAAAAACTTTTTAAAAGAATATACAGCTGATAATAAAAAGTACTATTTTCATTTCACCACCGAAAATCTTCTGAAAACATTTTCTAATATCGTAAATGATTTATTCAATAAAAAAGGGCCTGACATTATTTCGTGTAGCGAAAGGAGGGAACTTATTCAGGAACCTGACCTCATAGCTGAAGTAATACAGATATATCATGAAGGAAAAACGAACCATAGGGGAATATCAGAAACGGTAAAGCAATTGCAGCGAAAATACTACTTTCCTTTGATGCAGGAACACGTTGCAAAATTTATAGCAAATTGTGAAACTTGTAAGAAGTGCAAGTACGAGAGGAATCCACCGCATATAGGAATTATGTTAACTGACACGCCCAGGAAGCCTTTTGAAAAAATACATGTAGATATTTATACGCTAGAGAATCAAAAATTTCTTACTCTAGTAGATTCATTCACTAAATTAGGACAAGCTGTGTCGGTCAAATCAAAGAACGCAGTAGATATATTTAATGGACTAATACAATATTTTTGTTATTATGGAATTCCAGAATTAATATGTTCCGATCAAGGTATGGAATTCTACAGCCATTTAATCCAGGAAATGCTGGATACTCACAAGATAAAAATTCACTTCATCACTGCAAATCACCCTGAATCTAATGGAATTGTAGAAAGGTTTCATTCGACAATAGCAGAAAACATGAGAATATTAAGAATGCATTCAAAAGACCCTATTGATCAATTAATGAAATATGCTATAATCGGATATAATAATTCAATACACTCGACTACGAATTTCACGCCTCTGGAATTAACTTTCGGCCATACCAAACTTAGAGACCCTTTCGACATAATATATGACAAGCAAATGTATTATGATTATTCGCAAAGACATAAGGAATTGTTAAATATGGTTTACAATAATGTTAATAAGCAACTGGTTCAAAACAAAGAAACTACTGTTCAAAAACAAAACAGAGCAGTCAATAATCCTTTTCAAGTAGGCCAAATAGTCTATGAAACGAGTTACAAATTTGCTAGAAAGAAAACAGGAGAAAAATTTAATGGTCCCTTTAAAATTGCTAAATTACTACCTGGTAATAAAGCTCTTATTCAGAAAATACAAGGAAATAAGTGTGCAAAAAATTTAGGACGAACAGTCCATTTGAAAAACTTAAGACAGCCTATTGTTTCAGATACTTCATTGCCGCCTGTTTCTGTCTACGAACCATCTACATCTCAGCAAACGAGGGAGTAAATTTTCGTCTTATAAAAGACAATCCCGGCTTATTACCTTTAAAATTAGGTTCAGCGCAAAACATTATAGACCATTGGACGATAATTGAAGTTATAGACTTAGAAATAATCCATAAGGGTTATATGAACTTAGTTGGGAATTATAATCGATTAGAATTACTTTTTGAATCTTTAAAGATATCAGAACTAGAACCAGAAATATTTAACTATAAGCATTTATTGGAATATAAGATAAAGGATGCTCGTAGAAAATTCGAACAGATCTCATTAGGATCTAACGACAGAAGTAGAAGAGGTCTTATAAACGGACTTGGCAGTGCATGGAAATTTAGACCAAACTGATGCGGAGAAATATGACAAAGCTATCGAAGATTTAAAACAATATCAAAATAAATTCGTTTCAGTAGGAAATAGCCAAATTAGTATTGTCGAGAAAATGTTACACACCTTTAATCTTTCTATTGTAAAGTTACACCATAATGAAGAGATATTGGAAAACAGATTACTTTCACTAGAAAAGAAAATACAAAATCTCACTTCCGAAATTTTTATATTGAATGAGTACGAAGTAGCCAGTTCAACTTTTTATCATTTTATGGTTTCATTAGATATTATTATTAATATTCTGTCTGAGACTGAAAATGCCATATCTTTTGCTCATGCAAATATTCTGCATGTCACTTTGATAGAACACGAACATTTGTCATTAGAATTAAACAAAATTGCTTCACATCTGAACCAAGTTAAGCTACCCTTTAACCCAAAAGATGATATTTTTTCGTACTATGCAATAATCAGAGTCAGGGGATATATAAGTAAGGGCAAAGTCATTTTCATTTTAGAAGAACCATTAGTAGAGAATCTAAGTTATGATTACTATGGGCTCTATGCACTACCTATATCCAATGAAAACTCCTTTCTAATTATTGTCCCACGGAGAAAATTCCTCATCCTTAATGAAAACTATTATTCATTCACCGATAACACCTGTAAATTGGCCAAACAAAGTAGCTATTTGTGTGAAGAAACGAAGTCAACGATCGGAGAAAGTAATCCTTGCGAAGTGGAGCTATTGATTTTTCCTGACAAGCAGAACCACTGTAATCAGATCCCAAGTTCTTTGAAAACTACCAAGATCCAAAAGCTCCAAGAAAATTACTGGATGTTAGTCGCAGTAAACAAAACAACTGTAACAACTTTTTGCGGTACCAATGATGAGAAGAAATCGATTTTCGGTACATATTTAGTGTTCCTACCAAATAATTGTGAGGTGCGCATAAACGAGCATATTTTAAGAAATAGTGGAAAAAGTGAAATTAAATTGAAAATGGTGAATCTCCCTAATATCGAAATTCCTAATACTGCTCAAACTCTGAATAATAAAGTGCCATCGATTCCACTTAAGTTGGATAATTTGAATTTGAACGATTTGAAAGAAATCGAAACAACTTTAGAACATACTAAAGTTCAATTAAATTCTATAGAGTACCCTATGTTTCATTTTAATAATATTAGTTTGTACACAATTTTGATTTATCTTATGATTTTTGTTGTCTTAATCTATTTCATTTTTGTTAAATATAAGATGTGTTTAAGTAACAGGAAAGAATATCCTCAACTCAGGGTTGGAGATCCTATGAAGGATATAGAGTTGAAAAATTAGTGTGTTACCCCATAATTTTTCTCTTAGGCATGGAGGTGTTATGTATTATATATATAAAATGTAATATAATACCAGATTATTCTCCTTACGCCTTCTAGCATTGCTTGCTGTGCATATTCCAGGTGAGGAACCTCGGATAAGCGAGAGGAGAGGAAGATTCATTATGAGTCTGGCAGTTTAAGACGTAACACTGCTTTGGTGTTAGATTTGTAATCAATAAACAGTTTTTACAAGTTTAGTTTTTCTGTTAAAAAAACGTAATTTGCGTCTCAATGGTTAGGTATCACGAATATGCTATAAGCTGGTATTACCTGAGCGGAATTCAAAACTGTAGGTATTCATTTGAAAATATAGTACAAAGTCAACAAATCAACAAATCAACAGGGTGAACTTAGTTCCAACAGGTATTTCAAAGCAGTGTGGTGAGTTGAAGTAATTCTATTTTGATTCCGGAGCAGAATGCTCATTGATTAGGGATGAAATGGTAGTAAAATTTACTGTAAGATAATTCAATAACATCATTAATTTCAAGAGTTTAGGAAACCTAACAGTTTTTAGTACAGTACAGGGTACAGGTTTCTTCAGAAATTGATGATTAACATTGATCATCCCGTATTTACAGATGGTTACCTGAAATGAGATATCATGATATAATGATTTTAGGTGAAATGCTTGATGCTTTGAGTTTAGGCTAGTAAAAAAAACATGTTTGTTGTTAAGAAATAAATCGAGGATAAATGGCTGCAATGAAATGAATTCTATTAGGACTATTGATTGTTGATTCGTATCAAAACAGATATTGATGATTATAATAAAATAAAAATGGCTTGCGATAATTTTGTCAGAATTTTCGAATTAGGTACTTAATTGAAAATTGAAAATAATCCTAGAGATCGAGTCGCTAGTATACAATTGGAAGTACGATTAATTTAGGAGAATAAAATAGTACGAAAATCGCCTAATTGACTTGCATATAGTGAAAAGTCTGATAAGCAAATTTCAGGTGTTGAAAGCTGATATAGTTTGTCTTAGTTACTCTCATTTTCAAGTCCGATAATTTTAGTAAAAAAAAAAAAAAAAAATGGTACGGATCGATTATGTCTCGATTATAGAGAGTAAAATTGGAATGCCAGATGGGCATTATGATAGGTTGCTCATGCCTTTTGGATTGAAAAATGCTACGGCAGTTTTTCAGTGTGCAGAAATGAAAGCTTTGGGCTTTATTTCCTGTCTTGTGTTATTGTTGATGTAGATGACATGTTGATTGTTTCCTAAGCTATCGATGTAACGATAGAAAGATTAGAAAAGGTGTAACAAATATTGAAGACTGCAGCATTCTCGTTCAATGCTTGTAAGGAAAATTGAATATCTTGGATTAGAAGTGGAAAATTCTGAAATACGACAAATTCCAAAATTTTCACAACTTGCCGGTCCCTTTATCTTTTAATATCTAACAAAAGAGATGTTCAATGAAAACTGGAACATTAAATGATTCGACAAAAAAAAAATTTTCATTAAAATCTTAACAGTGCTTAAGATATGTGATCTACAAGACTCAATTGAACTATTTACCCACAGCAGCTTTGTCTTGGTACGATATTGCATTAAAAATTGATAACAAACTCAGCTTAATTGGATTCTACAAGAAAATAATATATTCCACCGAATCTAGGTATTATTCTTTATGAGGTAGAGACTCTGGTTGTGGTCAATGCAATTTATCATTCTTGGTATTTACTATTTACAGACTGAAATATTTTGAAATTATAATGCAATAAAAATAATTAGATAGCACACCTAGAGTATATAGGTGCTGTGTATTTTGCCAAAGGTTTACACTTGACATTGAGCATCTTGAAGGGAAACGTATGGCCACAGATCTGTTGCATGGCTCTCTCGAAATATTTTACCTAAAGAAATTGAAAATAGTAATAAAGCAAGGGTTATTTAAAAGAGTATAAATCTAACGGGGATAACGAGTTACTAACTTCTTGTAGAACAGAAAAGCGATAGTGATAATGGAATTATCGATACAAAAATTATCCACATTGAGATTAATGATGACCTATTCAAAACCTATAAATTGCTTAAAGGAATAGCCAAAGGCTTGACCGGACAATATGTTTACATATTGTTTTTAGGACATTTAGTTAGTCAGTAATGAATCGCTTTCATTAAACCGTAATGCATTTGGGACGCGAGAAGAACCCAGATGAGGTATTTGAATACTATTGGTGAAGGTTTATGAATTAAACCGTATTTTACTACGCTATGTTCATTTGATAATGAAAACTGTGTTACTTTTGTTGAAAACTTTAGAGAGGTATGTGTAAGATATGACGTACAGCTAAATAAAATATGTGATATGTGATATTCCTAAGATGCGTAAATTGTTACTCATTTTAGTACCTGGGGTCTAGGGTGTCGGGTGTCGTTGTCGATGTCGACCAATGTCGTTTTTCGTACTGCTTACGCAGCAAGGGATAGGTATAGGAAGAGCCCATTATCATTATGAAAGTGATACAATTATTATTCTGGTATAAACAATTGGTGTGATCATATGAAAAAGTTGGGCGTGCTATGAGTAGTTCGTAAGGTCTTGGTAAGATACATTGGGATAAATTCAAACAGCACTGAATTGTTGGATTAATCGAACCATTGCGCTATTCTTTTAGAGATGTTGATAGGCAAATTAATAATGGAGTGTGGACAATGATATTAGATGATGAACATTGTTGATTGTAGATAATAAAACTGATGTTCATACTTTAAGAGATTAAGTGCATGGTACAGAAAGGGAAGATTTGATGGTAATAAAGCTGAACTTTGAATTGAGATGTTAAAAAGGGAAGGAAAACATTGGTCAAAATTATATTTGAAATTAAGTGGACTTTTTGTCATTGTAAAAGTTGCATGTGAAAGGAGATGGATAGGTATGAAATGAATTAGTTGTCTAATGAAATAACTTATTTGTGTGCTGAGGAAAGTTTGAGGAAAATGCCTGAGGGCTTTATTCCAGTGGAATGTAATGAGAGTGGAAGAGAAATACGTTGAAAGAGAGGTTGAAGATTCAGATCTGAGAAACATCGAAACAGACGTTGTAGATTTAGATCTGGAGATCGTTGAAAGAGACGATGTAGATGTAGATCAGGAAAACGTTGAAAGAGACGTTGAGATTTAGATCAGGAAAATGTTGAAAGAGACGTTGGTGATCTATGTGAGGAAAATGTTGAAAGAGACGTTGAGATTTAGATCAGGAAAATGTTGAAATAAAAGTTGGTGATCTATGTGAGGAAAATTTTGAAAGAGACACTAGAGATGGAATAAGGTTTAAGTTTGCTGTAGTTGCAAGTGTGAAACTGATCTGAATATATAGTTTTGTCATGGCGTAATGAGCAGAAGTCATAATAGTGGAATCAATGAATCAGATCATTATGATGGTTGAACTTTTAAGTTGTGCTGTGTTTGCAAGTGTGAAACTGATCTGACCAGATAGTTTTGTCATGAGGCAAAGAGCAGCAGGCATAAAAGTTGCAACATTAAATGTGGTTAATATCAACGATTTTGAGTTGATTGAGAATGTGTTTGTTAGGTATTTTAGAATCTGTCAACTAATCATTAGGAAGGTTGAATTATCACGCTTGGCTTCAATTGTAGATGTCAAACTGATTGGATCAGTTTTGTCATGGAGTAATGAGCCCCAAGCATGATAGTCAAACTAATAAATGAGATAAAGTGGATAGCAATGATTTTAACAGGTATAAGGATGTGTATTTGTTGCAAGGTTTGCAAGAATTTGTTTTGTTTTAGAAACTGCCGAGGACGACTGTTATGTCAGGATTGGCCGTGTCGGAGAATTAGTGTTTAAGTCGACTATTTGATTTGTTTGGCTAGGTGACACATGATATGTTTGTTGCCTGGCGTAGCCGTAGATTACGTTTCAGCTTAAGTGCCTCTTCAGCAAGTTTAGTTTATGAAGTATAGGATAAGAAATTATGAAAATGAGGAAAGAGAGGAGGGCACGAGGGCAGTTAGTTTCGGGAGACGAAAGGAGCGTGATCGACGGAAACGTCGGCCGTAACGAATCATTAGTTATTGAGAGTAATTCTTGAAGTTTTCGTGATAAATAATCATGAATAAAAACGAACGATTCGACATACTATATATGTATATAAAGGGTGTCCCACTACCGCGGAAAAGTACAATATCTCCTTACTGATGATAGTTACGACAAACATTTGTTCGCAAGAGGTGTTACTCTTTCACTGGTGAATCAGCCTAAAATAGTATCAATTATATAGGGTGTCTCTGTGAAGCGGTATGACAACCAAGTCGGGTTTTTCTTATAGAAATGTATGCATATTATGCAGTATTGAAAAACAAATTGAGATTCTCTATTCAACAAAGTCAACATTTTTTCAAAGTTATGCAACGTTGTCAAGATATTAGGAAAAATCAAAAATTTCGCGAAAAATGTTTACTTCATTCTCAAAGTGTTTCCAACTTTAATATTCCCATTTACCCAGAATCTTCTTAACAGATGATATGACAAAGGATGTTTCCAGACCGATGATATTCAAGACTTCGATTTCCTTCTATGGATTACTCTCGACAGGTTCTGAAAGTTGAGTAATTTCAGAGATCCAAAATTTAATGTTTTCAAATGGACTACCCTATATTTTATTTGACGTTTCTATAGAGCTCTTTCGGCCCTAAAAAATTCAAATGCACACCTACACTCTAAGATTCATACTTTTTGAGTTATCTAATTTTTATTGTAACAAGGAATTTTCAAAGCATTTCGGGCCTATTCACTAGGTGGCCGTGCTTTTGATGCAATAAATACTTCAGCAAATGTATTGCATCAAATCGAAAGAACTCGAAATATTGCATATGAGAAATGGGCGAAGATAAAATAGCACTTTCTGAAGAGAATTAAATGACGGTATTGTTAGAGGTTGTTGAAAATCCACATGCCAGTGTTAGAAAAATTTCTAGACAATGCATTTTGTGAAATACTTCTGTGAATAAAATAATTAGAAAAATTTAATAACATCTTCATTACATTCGAAAAATTAACATAATGAGTATAAAAATTTAAACTATAACAGAATTTTTGATTTATTGAGTAAATGATCAAATTGGGCTCCATTCACTTCCATGCAGAAATGTATGCGATCTCCGAAAGGTCTGTTGACGTTCTGCACTATATCAATGGCAATACCTACTTCGGAAAGCTTCCCTTATACGAAATTTTAAATTTTCTTTAGTGGTTACTGGAGTCGCTTACACTTTGTCTTTTATATAACCCCACATATAGAAGTCCATTTTCGTGAGATCTGGAGATCTTGGTGGCCATCTACACGGACCTGCTCTACCAATCCATCGCTATGGAAATAAAGCATCTAGATGTCCGTTAACCCTAGCTGTGTGGTCAACTGGTGAATCGTCATGTAGATACCACATTTGTTCTTTGATGTTACCCAGAACATGTTGCAGCAATATTGGTAGGTCGTTAATCAAAAAAAAAAAAGCACTGACGTGTAGTCAGTACTCTTTGGCGCGCGTGTTCACGGTGGCTAATTTGAATTGAATGATGAGTACTTCAAGCTCAGTAGATAGAGCGAGCCGAAGATCTACCCAAAGGATAGTGGACACCATTCACTGTCGGTTCAAAAATTAACAGTGCTGTATCTAAGCTGCCATCAGGATAGATTAACAAAGTTGGAAAAGAACACAAGTGACTCTCCTTAGTCGCACAAGCTCCTAGAAGATTTGGGAGGGTCAGTATAATCCTAATCATGTTAATCGCACGCGCGCCAAAGCAGATTGACTTTTTACACTTTTTCTTTCATTGTTAAGTCAATCTGCTTTTGCGCGCGTGCGATTAACATGATTAGGATTATACTGACCCTCCCAAATCTTCTAGGAGCTTGTGCGACTAAGGAGAGTCACTTGTGTTCTTTTCCAACTTTGTTAATCTATCCTGATGGCAGCTTAGATGCAGCACTGTTAATTTTTGAACCGACAGTGAATGGTGTCCACTATCCTTTGGGTAGAACTTCAGCTCCCTCTATCTACTGAGCTTGAAGTACTCATAAATCAATTCAAATTAGCCACCGTGAACACGCGCGCCAAAGAGTACTGACTACACGTCAGTGCTTTTTTTTTTTTCAAGTTTCTCTAACAAATAAAAAAGTTCCTTTAACAAATATAGCTATCAATACAGTTTGGCTGTTAGCTTTACCATAGATCGAAAAAAAATGCGGTTGTGGGACCTCCGTTTGGCACGCAATTGCCTCTTCTCAAAATCCGAACGTATTTAAATATAGATCTACCGAATATAGTAATTTATAAATTCGCCTCAGGGCCACCATACAGACATTTCAACTCGGAAACAACGCTATTTCCCCCAAACTGACTTGTGTCCGTGCAGTGATTATTGACATGAATATTCTTTTAAAACCTCACAATATCAGCTCATTGCTTCCAACATAACCCAAACAACCCAAAACCATTCACATCTCATCTGCGCAAGCGCAATCTACTCGTGCCTGCAAGTCCTCCCAAAATTACCCACCTCACAAAAAACTCCGATTCTCCAACACTAGTGGTTCAGGAGATATCGCTTCTTGAATCCACGCATGCGCAGACCCTCACCAGGGGATTCTATAGAGGAATAGCATCCGCCACCCCTAAAATCCCAATCCTCTCTGACGAAAGCACCAGCAGTTAAATCACTGATGGTCTGCTCATGCGCATAACGAAAAATGCCCGTAAGGGGTAACATCAATTTCGAAATTAGCCCCAGGGCCACGATACGGACACTTTAACTCGGAAACAACGCTACATCCCCCAATCTGACTTGTCCTTGCACTGAATTGCCATGAATATTCTTTTAAAACCTCACAATATCGGGTCAGCACTCCCAACATAACCCAAACAACCCAAAAACAGTAACTTCTCTTCTGCGCATGCGCAATCTACTTGCGGCTGAAAGTCCTCCCAAAATCACACACCATACAGAAAACTCCGATTCTCCAACACTAGTGGTTCAGGAGATATCGCCTCTTGAATCCACGCATGCGCAGACCCTCACCAAGGGATTCTGTAGAGGAATAGCATCCACCACCCAAAAACGCCAATCCTCTCTGATGAAAACTTCAGCAGTTAAATCACTGATGGTCTGCTCATGCGCATAACGAAAAATGCCCGTAAGGGGTAACATCAATTTCAAAATTGGCCCCAGGGCCACGGTATGCACACTTAAACTCGGAAACAACGGTATTTCCCCCAAACTGACTAGTGTCCGAGCACTGAATTGCTATGAATATTCTTTTAAAACCTCACAATATCGACTCAGCACTCCCAACATAACCCATCCAACCCAAAAACAGTCACTTCTCTTCTGCGCATGCGCAATCTACTCGCGGCTAAAAGTCCTTTCAAAATAACACACCTTACAAAAAACTCCGATTCTCCAACACTAGTGGTTCGGAAGATATCGCATCTTTAATCTACGCATGCGCAGACCCTCATCAGGGATCTGGATTCTATGGAGGAATAGCATCCGCCATCCCAAAACCCCAATCCTCTCTGACGAAAACTACAGCAGTTAAATGACTTCTCATCTGCGCATGCGCACAACGAAAAATGTCCGGAAAGGGCAGCATGAACCTCAAAAAAATAGGTTTCGGCATTTTAAGCAAAGTATTTCGCAAAATAGTAGTAATTTTTTTATTTTTTTCATGTCACATGATCTTCACGAAATTTTGCGAAAGCGTTTGCATTGGTCTTTTGCATCTAACTACTGAGTTTCAATTTAATCAGATCAGTATTTTTCGAGTTATCCTGAAAACAAAATTTTAAAATTTTTGAAATTTTTTTTTGCTACTTTAGGGCCGTCCGATCAAAACAAAACTTCGCAGGCATATAAAGGTCATGATTCTACAATTTGCTGCCAAATTTCAGAAAGATCGAGTGATTGGTTCCGGAAATATTCATTAAAAACGTTTTGACTAAAAACGGCCTTAACTCCGAAACCGCTCAGTGGATTTCGCCCGTTAACGAACTCGTCCGATATATTTACGCTACAAAACTACCCTGCAAATTTTAACCCTCTAAGTCGTTCCGTTCGAGAGGTATCGTGCTAACGGCCGGCCGGACCGGCCGGCTGGCCGGACTGGACGTACAGAATTGAATTTGACCTCGAATTCTTCATCAGGAAGTCGAACCTAATCGTTTGAGACCATTTTCGAAAAAAAATTCGAAAAATACAGACATTGTGACGAAATGATAGCACGCTGTTCCTTGCGGAACACGCGCGCAAAAATGTAAGTAACCTTCTCCGGTTAAGGTACCTTTGAAAAAATGAGGCCCGATGACATGATTTCCAATAATTCCACCCCATACGTTCAGTGAAAACTTATCTTGGGTTGCAGTTTGAAAATAATCAGGTCTATCAGTGGAGTAAAAATGTGAGTTACGTTTATTCGAAGATCCATTTTTATGAAATGTAGCTTCGTCAGCGAACAATACAAAATTGAAAAACTACCTATTGTGTTGAATTTTTTGTTGCGCCTATCCACAGAACGTTATTCTGGCTTCGAAGTATTGGTGTAATAATTGGTGCATTTTCCGCATGTGATAAGGATGGTATTTATTCATCCTGATTATCTTGTTATTTTTTTTTTGTCACGTAAGAGGAAAAACCTTTTATAGGCGCCGCAAGCGGCAGTGTGAGACTCCAGATGTTATTTGGTTACTCACTAAAAAACCTCTCACTATTCTTGGACTGTTCTTCGTCCTGCCCTTACAGCGTCCCTCAACAAAAGAGATGAGCTGCAAGTGGCCTTCATAGTTGATGGGACCTCATCACTCGTAGTGACCCGAGCAACACTGCTTTTTGCATTCTGTTCGCCAAAACCTCGGCCAAGGATGTACAGGCCGGAATAATCTTCAATTCTGTCACATAGTTCGCTCTCATTTCGCCAAGGCATCCTATGATCAGAACGACCATTTTTACTTTATACCCTGGATATAGGGTTCCCAGCTCAAACAGCAAATCCTTGTATTTCTCCCTCTTCTGTTGTTCTTTCATCACCACATTATTTTCAGCGGGGGAGGAAAATTCGACAACAAATAATTCCCTGAGATCTTTGTCCACCAGTACTATATCTGGCTTTATGGCATGGATCTGCCGAGTTGTTGGAAAAGCATAGTTCCAGTAGATTCAAGCTCTATCATTTTCGATGACTGATTCAATTTCCAGAGGCACAAATGGTAGCACTGGCTCCTTGTCTATATCATAAACTTCTCTCAGATGGAAGTAGAGAATCCGAAGCGCCGCATTGTGTCTTTCTGTGTATCCTGATGGAGCGTGGACTCTGCAAGCAGACAAGATATGCATGACAGTTTCCTGCTGACTGTGGCATGCTCAGCAAGTTGTTGGGGTGTCCACTTTCATGATGTTCTTCTTATACCATCTTGTATTTATCACTCCATCTTGACAAGCCATAACGAATCCCTCCGTTTCCGACTTTAGACCAGCCGACTTCAAAAACGCAAAGGATAGTTCCTCTGATAGGCCCTGATCTTTCAAACTCCTGAAATATATAGAGTGCAGACTTTTACTCATGTGGTCTTCGAGTAACGTCTTCAGTTGTGCCTGTCTGATCTCTCTGCCTACTCTTCTCTGGTCTGTTGGCGTGATAGGTGTTCCCACTAGCTCATAGTCGATGGATACTCCAGTTATGCTGAGTTTTTCCAAGGCTCTCCGTCCAGCTCTAAATAGGAAAGCTCCTTGGTTCCTGATTTCATGATGAGCTACCATTTTGAGGAGCGGGTCTTCACTTCTCAATATCCTTATTGCCATTTCCAACGTTTGTTGATGGTGTTGGTATTCCAAACTCTGCAAACCTCTGCCACCCTGCGTTCGTGGGAGATATATTCTTTGAACCGAGCAGTAGGGATGCAGGCTCCGATTCATGTTCATCACTTTACGTGTGGCCCTGTCTAGTTCGAGAATCTCATTAACTGTCCAGTTGATTATTCCGAAAGAGTATGTGACTATCGGAACTGCCAAGATGTTCGTAGCTGACACCTTGTTTTTACCAGACAGCTGTGATTTCCATATATCTCGGATCTTCTTTTTGTAGCTGGCTGTTGAAGCATCCTTGATTCGAGTTGTCTCCAGTGCGCCTCTTTGTTGCATTCCAAGGAATTTGTAATTTTCCTCTTCATCGAGGTGCCGAATGATTATTCCTCCTTCCAGTTCGATGTCTTCTCCTACTTCTTCAGTTCTTCCTCTGCTCAGATGGAAAACAGCACATTTTTCCAAACCGAATGACATTCCTATTGCTGTGGTGTATTCCGCAACGATGTTAAGAAGTTGTTGTAGCGCTGCCTTGGAGGGAGCGTACAGTTTTAAGTCGTCCATGTACAGGAGATGTGAAACCAGATGTTCCCTTCTGCCTGGTGGCCCGGTCTTGTACCCTATTCTGCTTTCCCTCAACTCCGTTGTTAATGGTAGGAGTGTTATGCAGAACAGTAAAGGGCTTAGCGAGTCTCCTTGAAATACGCCTCGCCTGTATTTCACCCATCCCGTATACGTGGTTCGACCTTCCGATCGAACGGCGAACTTAGTCTTCCATAGCGCCATGATGTTTTTCATCACATGGACGATATTTGTGTGGACTTTGAGCATCTCAAGCAGCTGTAATATCAAGCTGTGCGACGATGTGTCAAATGCTTTCGCGTAATCCAGCCAGGATGTATGTAGATCGCGCTTGTAGTGTTTTGCATCTTGACAAATGCTCTTGTCTATGAGTAGGTTGTCCTTGCACCCCTGTACTCCTTTCCGTGCTCCTCTTTGCTCGTAGATTTGGTTCCACACTGGTGCACTAGTCTCCAGAATCCGGTTTTGAAGGACACTTGTGAGTATTTTATACAGCGTATTGAGACACGTGATAGGGCGATAGTTCTCTGGCTGTCCTAGATCGCCTGATTTTGGTATCAGTACAGTTCTGCCCTCTACCAACCATGATGGAATTGCCTCACGGTGAATTATTATCCCACTGAATAATCTGGCTACGTGTTGATGAGTAGCTGGAAAGTTCTTCCACCAGTAGTTTTGGATCCCATCCAGTCCAGGTGCCGTGAAATCATTTTTGTTCTTTAGGGCTTGTCTAACTTCTTCGGTTGTTACTTCAGTTATTTCTTCTGTCGGTTGCAGACTTTGATCGCATAATGTCTGGAATCTGTGAAGTGCTGGAGTATCCCTGGTTTCCACTGGTCGCTCGTACAGTTTCTTCCAGAACCGTTCGACTTCTTCTGGCGATGGCGAGTTTTTTGCCTCTATTTATTATTATTATTATTATTATTATTATCATACAGATAAGAGTTGAGGCAATGCCTATAAACTCACAAAAATTAACAGTCCCATAAGACATATAAGAACAAAAGTGCTTGATTATACAATAAGAAATGACACCAAAATAAAAAAATAAAATAAATAGTCCTTCTAAATCATATGTCGTCCACGCACACACATCACCCGCGAAGAAGCCAACCGTCGTAGTTGTTCTTGAATGAATTCACAGACGTCGACTCAACTACAGACGAGGGCAAGGAGTTCCACACACCAAACACCCGATTCACCAAGAAGTGCTGCCTCTGGACCGTCCTGAAACTCTCCCTTCCCAGTTTCAAACAGTGACCCCGCAAACGGTGATCCGTATTCATCGTGAACAGGCGACGCAAGCTAACACCAAAGAGATCGTGCAAAGCGCGGAAAGTCGTCAAAAGGTCACCACGAGTTCTCCGGTCGGAGAATCTAGACAAGTTCATTATTGAGAGTCTTTCATTATACGAGGGGCGTGAAATACCGTAAGGAAGACGCGTAGCGCGACGCTGAAGGTTTTCAAGCAGGGACAGATCGCGAGTCAGAACCGGACACCAAACAGGACCAGCGAACTCAAGGATGGGCCGCACATAAGTTGGGTAAACAAGCGCACATATACGCGGGTCACACCTGCCAAAGGACTTCTGTAGCAGGAACAAGGATCTTTTGGCCTTATTAACAGTCTGAGAGATGTGCTCAGACCAACTCAAAGTGTCCGTCACTATCACACCAAGATCACAATGGCTCTTTGAAACAGGAATGGGGATACCATTTAGCAGGTACTGACGCCGCGGATTCCGGATTTTGTTTAGGCTGAAATAGCTTTGAGGGTTCTGCGGTGAATGTGTTGTTGTCCTCTATCCATTTCTGCTTCCTGATCAGCTTCTTCCTCGCTGCCGCTAGTGATCTTATCTTATCGACAGCTTTCTGCTTCAGTAGATTGATGATGGGCAAGCTAATCGTACGGTGCAACGCACGTAGCTCCCCCATCATGACCTCTATCTTCATGCTAGGCTTCAGTTGTCCTTTCATAACATCTATGATACATTGGTACCAAGATGCTTGCTGCCTCACGATCTTCATCTTCTTATCTAGCTTCTTCATTCTTGACCTATGTTTGTCATCCCTTGTTGTTGTTCTACCTGGAGGGCATAGAAGTGAAGTAGCAGCTCTCACTGCAGCCACGACATCTTCTAGTGAGCAGTCCTCCTTTAGGTGATCGTTGATGATATTATTCATCATGGCTAGGTCTTCAGCCTGGAGTCTCGTTTTCAACCGTGCAGTCGTTTTGTTCGGATCCCCTACTGCAGCCTCGAATGCTTCCTTTCTGTTGATGACTGGTTCCGGAACATCTCTCACTTGTTCCGTTCTTCGCCTGTTGCACTGTGCAGGATGTTCCACTCGGAATGGGGCAGCTGTCACCTGCTCCATGTCCAGTGCTTCGACTTGCGATCCAGGCATTGGAGGTTGGATGTTTGCGGCATCTCTCACCTGCCTTCCATCCTGTTCTTCTCTCCTTTGAATCGTGGATTGCTGCTGTTGGTTCCGAGCATCTCTCACCTGCTCTTCAGCTTGTTCTTCTGTTCCTTCTGGCTCTTGAAGCTGCTGCAAGATTCCTCTCTTCTTCAGATGGCTCACCTGGTCTCGCAGGTTTTGCTGAGTCATAAAACTAAGATCTGGATTATTTTCACACCACAGACCATGCAGTCTACCCATATATCCCCTTCTTTCTGGTCTGGATCTTCGGTATAAAACAGTCAGTTTTTCATGTTGCTCGGGTGTCCACTTGTGGCGTCCCCTTTGCGTGGTCTTGTTCCTGTTGCCGGGTCCGACTACGGGTTGCTCTTGCGAGCGCAGATTCCCTATGCGACCGGCAACTTCTCTCTCCTCCTCGATGTCCTCGTCGGAAGCTGTAGTTTCTTGTATGACAGGCGCCCGCCTCCTCAGCATCCTGCCGTTGGTGGTTCGCATGCTGTCACGCCTAGCACCAACCCCAGACGTGCCCTGGTGATCCCCAGGCAGCAGCTGTTTTCCGAGGCCTCTTAGTTGGTTACTCATCATTGGTTGAGATACAACCGGGGTTCGCGGGCTTGTCACACCCGTATGCTACTAAGTAGTACCCCCGTGCGATTTTGCGTTTTATACCTACTGCCAGGTAGCTAAGATACCTCGGGTTTGCTAAGATCGTACTCTGAGACACATCCCAGAGCCCCTGAGGGGTTGTTATTGTTAGTGTTAGTTTAAGTGTTAGTGTTAGTGTAAGTGTTAGTGTAAGTGTTAGTGTTAGTGTTAGTGTTAGTGTTAGTGTTAGTGTTAGTGTTAGTGTTAGTGTTAGTGTTAGTGTTAGTGTTAGTGTTAGTGTTAGTGTCAGTGTTAGTGTTAGTGTTAGTGTAGTGTTAGTGTTAGTGTTAGTGTTAGTGTTAGTGTTAGTGTTAGTGTTAGTGTTAGTGTTAGTGTTAGTGTTAGTATTAGTGTTAGTGTCAGTGTTAGTGTTAGTGTTAGTGTAGTGTTAGTGTTAGTGTTAGTGTAAGTGTTAGTGTTAGAGTTAGTGTTAGTGTTAGTGTTAGTGTTAGTGTTAGTGTTAGTGTTAGTGTTAGTGTTAGTGTTAGTGTTAGTGTTAGTGTTAGTGTCAGTGTTAGTGTTAGTGTTAGTGTAGTGTTAGTGTTAGTGTTAGTGTAAGTGGTAGTGTTAGAGTTAGGGTTAGTGTTAGTGTTAGTGTTAGTGTTAGTGTTTGTGTTAGTGTTAGTGTTAGTGTTAGTGTTAGTGTTAGTGTTAGTGTTAGTGTTAGTGTTAGTGTTAGTGTTAGTGTTAGTGTTAGTGTTAGTGTTAGTGTTAGTGTTAGTGTTAGTGTTAGTGTTAGTGTTAGTGTCAGTGTCAGTGTTAATGTTAGTGTTAGTGTTAGTGTTAGTGTTAGTGTTAGTGTGAGTGTTAGTGTTAGTGGTAGTGTTAGTGTTAGTGTTAGTGTTAGTGTTAGTGTTAATGTTAATGTTAGTGTTAATGTTAATGTTAGTGTTAGTGTTAGTGTTAGTGTTAGTGTTAGTATTAGTGTTAGTGTTAGTGTTAGTGTTAGTGTTAGTGTTAGTGTTAGTGTTAGTGTTAGTGTTAGTGTTAGTGTTAGTGTTAGTGTTAGTGTTAGTGTTAATGTTATTGTTAATGTTAGTGTTAGTGTTAGTGTTAGTGTTAATGTTAGTGTTAGTGTTAGTGCAACTTCTCTCTCCTCCTCGATGTCCTCGTCGGAAGCTGTAGTTTCTTGTATGACAGGCGCCCGCCTCCTCAGCATCCTGCCGTTGGTGGTTCGCATGCTGTCACGCCTAGCACCAACCCCAGACGTGCCCTGGTGATCCCCAGGCAGCAGCTGTTTTCCGAGGCCTCTTAGTTGGTTACTCATCATTGGTTGAGATACAACCGGGGTTCGCGGGCTTGTCACACCCGTATGCTACTAAGTAGTACCCCCGTGCGATTTTGCGTTTTATACCTACTGCCAGGTAGCTAAGATACCTCGGGTTTGCTAAGATCGTACTCTGAGACACATCCCAGAGCCCCTGAGGGGTTGTTATTGTTAGTGTTAGTTTAAGTTGCTGGAGAAACTATTCAGCTACGGCATCCGGGACAATGTTCTGGATTGGTTCAGAAGTTTTTTGTCTGGAAGGACTCAAATCGTGAGAATTGAGCAGGAGGGTAAACCCCACCAGTCCAATGCGCTCAACTTGAAAACTGGCGTCCCACAGGGAAGTGTTTTGGGCCCGGTTCTCTTCGTTGTGTATTTCAATGATTTTGCCAACATGTTTGATTCTTCGGAACATACTGTCGTTCAATATGCCGATGACAGCTCCATCATTCTTGATGTTAGAGATTACTACGATACCACACGAGCCATCAATTCCTATTTACCAAAGATAGAGAGTTGGTTAGGAGCCAATAAATTATTCTTAAATATGTCCAAAACGCAGTCTATGGTATTCAGTACTAACCATTCTAGACATGTCTTTCCGGAATCAGTTCCTATGAACAATGAAAGCATAAAATTTGATGATAGTGTTAGGTGCCTTGGTATTGTATTGGATAAAAATTTGACGTGGAGCGAACATATACATCAGGTCTCTAGCAAGTTGTCTTATATAATCTACAATTTTCGAATTATAAAAAAATTTATCAATGTTAACTCAATGATCAGCCTTTACTTCTCCAATTTTCAATCAATTATGAATTTCGGGATTGTGTTTTGGGGCAATGCAGCTGATGCTAGGAGGGTATTTACTCTTCAAAAACTTGTTTTAAGAACTATATTTGGACTACAATATCGTGAATCTTGCAGAGGATTATTTAAAAAGCATAAAATTTTTACAATTTATGGTCTATATATAAGAGAGTGCCTTATATTCAATTTTCGACATAAGGAATTGTTTAAGAAGTTTGAGAAATCGTCTTTAATCACTAGAAGCATCGGCTATATCTATCCAAGGCACAATCTCTCATTATGTCAGAAAAATGCGGTGTACATGATTCTTAGATTGTTCAATCACCTGCCCAACCATGTGAAACTGATCACTGAGGAGAAAAGATTTCAAAGGGCTGTGTGTGATATCCTCTTAGACTTAGAGCCTTATAATATTGTGGATTATCTCAACTCTCGTATATCAGGGGGAGAGTGTTCCTGATTGATGTGATGTGATGTGATCACTCTTTATATGTATATATGACGTGTTTGTATTTTATATCCTAAGTATCTTTTCTTAACGATAAGTTGTAAGGGTATATCTTTGCGAATAAAGTATCTATCTATCTATCTAAGTGTTAGTGTTAGTGTAAGTGTTAGTGTAAGTGTTAGTGTTAGTGTTAGTGTTAGTGTTAGTGTTAGTGTTAGTGTTAGTGTTAGTGTTAGTGTTAGTGTTAGTGTTAGTGTTAGTGTTAGTGTTAGTGTTAGTGTTAGTGTTAGTGTTAGTGTTAGTGTTAGTGTTAGTGTCAGTGTTAGTGTTAGTGTTAGTGTAGTGTTAGTGTTAGTGTTAGTGTAAGTGTTAGTGTTAGAGTTAGGGTTAGTGTTAGTGTTAGTGTTAGTGTTAGTGTTAGTGTTAGTGTTAGTGTTAGTGTTAGTGTTAGTGTTAGTGTTAGTGTTAGTGTTAGTGTTAGTGTTAGTGTTAGTGTTAGTGTTAGTGTTAGTGTTAGTGTTAGTGTTAGTGTTAGTGTTAGTGTTAGTGTTAGTGTTAGTGTCAGTGTTAGTGTTAATGTTAGTGTTAGTGTTAGTGTTAGTGTTAGTGTTAGTGTTAGTGTTAGTGTTAGTGGTCGTGTTAGTGTTAGTGTTAGTGTTAGTGTTAGTGTTAGTGTTAGTGTTAATGTTAATGTTAGTGTTAATGTTAATGTTAGTGTTAGTGTTAGTGTTAGTGTTAGTGTTAGTGTTAGTGTTAGTGTTAGTGTTAGTGTTAGTGTTAGTGTTAGTGTTAGTGTTAGTGTTAGTGTTAGTGTTAGTGTTAGTGTTAGTGTTAGTGTTAGTGTTAGTGTTAGTGTTAGTGTTAGTGTTAGTGTTAGTGTTAGTGTTAGTGTTAGTGTTAGTGTTAGTGTTAGTGTCAGTGTTAGTGTTAATGTTAGTGTTAGTGTTAGTGTTAGTGTTAGTGTTAGTGTTAGTGTTAGTGTTAGTGGTCGTGTTAGTGTTAGTGTTAGTGTTAGTGTTAGTGTTAGTGTTAGTGTTAGTGTTAGTGTTAGTGTTAGTGTTAGTGTTAGTGTTAGTGTTAGTGTTAGTGTTAGTGTTAGTGTTAGTGTTAGTGTTAGTGTTAGTGTCAGTGTTAGTGTTAGTGTTAGTGTAGTGTTAGTGTTAGTGTTAGTGTAAGTGTTAGTGTTAGAGTTAGGGTTAGTGTTAGTGTTAGTGTTAGTGTTAGTGTTAGTGTTAGTGTTAGTGTTAGTGTTAGTGTTAGTGTTAGTGTTAGTGTTAGTGTTAGTGTTAGTGTTAGTGTTAGTGTTAGTGTTAGTGTTAGTGTTAGTGTTAGTGTTAGTGTTAGTGTTAGTGTTAGTGTTAGTGTTAGTGTCAGTGTTAGTGTTAATGTTAGTGTTAGTGTTAGTGTTAGTGTTAGTGTTAGTGTTAGTGTTAGTGTTAGTGGTCGTGTTAGTGTTAGTGTTAGTGTTAGTGTTAGTGTTAGTGTTAGTGTTAATGTTAATGTTAGTGTTAATGTTAATGTTAGTGTTAGTGTTAGTGTTAGTGTTAGTGTTAGTGTTAGTGTTAGTGTTAGTGTTAGTGTTAGTGTTAGTGTTAGTGTTAGTGTTAGTGTTAGTGTTAGTGTTAGTGTTAGTGTTAATGTTATTGTTAATGTTAGTGTTAGTGTTAGTGTTAGTGTTAATGTTAGTGTTAGTGTTAGTGTTAGTGTTAGTGTTAGTGTTAGTGTTAGTGTAAGTGTTAGTGTTAGTGTTAGTGTTATGGTTATTGTTATTGTTATTGCATTTTATACCTACTGCCAGGTAGCTAGGGTACCTCGGGTTTGCTAAGCCCGTACTCTGAGACACATCCCAGAGCCCCTGAGGCTGAGTTATTATTATTATT
>OW569411.2:144216142-144322808 GCA_937662695.2 Halyzia sedecimguttata
GCAAAAACTATATATTAAAACACAAAAATTTCTAAAGAAAAATCCAGAACTTTATATTGTTAGGGCAGATAAAGGTGGCTGCACAGTCGCAATCGACAAGAAATGTTATATTGAAAAGACACAAAATCTTCTTGCTGATGAAAAAACCTACAAAGCTTTGAAGAGGGACCCTACAGGTACCACACAGAAAAAAATTAAATGAATTGTTGAAAATATTACATAAATCAAAAGAGATAACAGATCAACAACTGAAACACTTGACAATATATAATTCTACCCATCCAAAACTCTATACCCTACCAAAAATTCACAAAGAGAACATTCCTATGCGCCCAATTGTAAGTTCCATAAATTCAGTAACTTATAAAATTTCGAAGTTCATCGCTGACATCTTAAAAATTTCATTCCAGAACAAAAATGATTATAACATCAAAGATACATTTGCGTTTGTAGATAAGATGAAAGGGGTAACACTGCCGAAGGGGTACATTCTAATTTCACTGGACGTGGTATCCCTCTTTACAAATATCCCATTGGAGCTTGTTTTGGAGATTTTGCGAAAAGACTGGAATCTAATAAAACCCCACACTACCCTGAACAAAGATAGTTTTTTGAAGATCGTTGAGTTTATATTCGATAACACATACTTTATCTTTGACGGTAAATTTTACGAACAAATATTCGGCACACCAATGGGCTCACCATTGAGTGCAATTCTAGCAACCATTATCTTGGACTATCTACTGGACGTGACCTTGCCAACAATCCGATTTTATATACCCTTCTTTTACAAGTTTGTTGACGATCTGATATGTGCAATTCCAGCAGATAAAGAAACATTTATTATAGATACATTCAACAATTTTAACGCAAATTTGAAATTCACAATGGAAATAGAAAAAAACAACAGCCTACCTTTCTTAGACACTCGAGTAATTAGAGGTGAAAACAATGGAATCATGCTGGACTGGTACCAAAAACCAACTGCATCGGGCAGATTTATAAATTTTCATTCGCAGCACCCTTATAATCAAAAATTAAATATGATAAAAGAATTAAAAAATAGAGTATGTTACATTTCAGATGAATCATTACGGAAAAAAACTTACGTAAATTGTTTGAGATTTTTCATAACAACGGTTACCCTAAACATATTCTTAACAGGTTAATACACAATAAAGAATCAGGGACGATAACAACTACCAAACAAAAAAACAATTTCAAATTCAAAAAGATACCTTTCGTTAAAAATTTGACACCCAATATTGCAGGAGTTTTGAGTAAGTTTGAGGAAATCAAACTTGCCAAATATAATTTGACGAAAGTAGGGGACCTATTTACGAGGACGAAAGAAAGAACACCAATAGAATTGTGCACAGACGCAGTTTACAGGATATCATGTCAACATTGTGATGGTTGTTACGTTGGCCAAACGCAACAATGGTTGAAACAAAGAATCACCCAACACAAAAGTGATTGCCGCATAGGAAAAAACTCTTGTGCTCTGGTTAGACACTGCCAGGAGACGGGGCACAGTTTTAAGTTTGAGTTTGACAATATTAGAGTGTTAGAGACAAATTCGAATTACAGAAATAGATTATTCCTTGAAATGTTACAGATCAAGAAACAACCTAATACAGTTAACTTTAAATCAGACACGGACCAGATGAGTGTAATCTATAGTAACATCTTGAATAATTTATAATAGTTTAATTGGTAATCCATAGAGGGCCTTTGTTCTGATTTCCTACAAAATGTCGTAACAGTAGGTACGTACAACGCAAGTATTATTTTTACCTTGCTAGCCAAATGATGATGACTGATAGCATCCCTTGGTTCCCGTGCTTTGTATTATTAATGTCGATTGCATTTTGAATTAGTCAATGTTTTGTACATCTTGTGAGTAATACCATATATGTTTATCTCGTTTATATATTTACAGTGTATATTTTGTAGTTTCTCCTGAGGAAGTTGGCAACTGTCAACGAAATATTGAGAAGTAAAAGTAAACACAAAACTTATTTTGACTGTTTTACTTGAAAATTGACCACATACCCGATAAAACTAAGTTGTTTAAATAATTTATGGTCGAGAAGAATATTATACAATTCATATTCAAGATGGGTTTTTTTCTGGAAATTGCGAACATCTATGGCATGGATACTGTAAGGGAGATGAAGACATGGGCAGACATTAACCGAAGACTGGCAACTAGGTTAAATAGAAGAATTTTTCTACTCCGATGCAGACAATTAGGGGTAAGACCACGACACATAAGTGAAAGTGTGAAAAATCTGGACTATACACTGCGAAACGGAGGTTGTGTGAGTTCAACTCAACCTATCGATAGGTTTGTGAAAGAAACCTGCGATAAAATGTTATCCATAGAAATTAAAATAACTTGTAATGACATTTCAAAATGTGAGAAAGACATAGCAACAGTGAGATCTATGCTAGTTGGGAAGTTGCCATACGGCGTATTTAGGGACTTTAGCGGGACTATAAATAAATCATTTAACACATATTTAAAGAAAATAAGGGTTACCAACACTATTAAATTTGAAAAATTGTGCAAGGCTCAGGTAAATGAATGTGTTCTGTTTCATAGTGGTTCGAATTGGTTCAGAAATTTGTCAAGAGTAGACATACCCAGTGAGGTGGCAGATTTGTTATCATTAGGTCCAGACTTTAGTGTAGGATACGTTAATAGGAAATCTTTAATCAAAAGCGTATTAATGGATGTTGAGAACATTTTGAATGAGGTGCCTCAAGAACAGAGGGATACAACCAGAGCACAAACCACTAACATCATAACAAACTTCAGTCGTAAATCAAACGGTGTCAAACAAACATATTTGCAAAAACTATATATTAAAACACAAAAATTTCTAAAGAAAAATCCAGAACTTTATATTGTTAGGGCAGATAAAGGTGGCTGCACAGTCGCAATCGACAAGAAATGTTATATTGAAAGACACAAAATCTACTTGCTGATGAAAAAACCTACAAAGCTTTGAAGAGGGACCCTACAGGTACCACACAGAAAAAATTAAATGAATTGTTGAAAAAATTACATAAATCAAAAGAGATAACAGATCAACAACTGAAACACTTGACAATATATAATTCTACCCATCCAAAACTCTATACCCTACCAAAAATTCACAAAGAGAACATTCCTATGCGCCCAATTGTAAGTTCCATAAATTCAGTAACTTATAAAATTTCGAAGTTCATCGCTGACATCTTAAAAATTTCATTCCAGAACAAAAATGATTATAACATCAAAGATACATTTGCGTTTGTAGATAAGATGAAAGGGGTAACACTGCCGAAGGGGTACATTCTAATTTCACTGGACGTGGTATCCCTCTTTACAAATATCCCATTGGAGCTTGTTTTGGAGATTTTGCGAAAAGACTGGAATCTAATAAAACCCCACACTACCCTGAACAAAGATAGTTTTTTGAAGATCGTTGAGTTTATATTCGATAACACATACTTCATCTTTGACGGTAAATTTTACGAACAAATATTCGGCACACCAATGGGCTCACCATTGAGTGCAATTCTAGCAACCATTATCTTGGACTATCTACTGGACGTGACCTTGCCAACAATCCGATTTTATATACCCTTCTTTTACAAGTTTGTTGACGATCTGATATGTGCAATTCCAGCAGATAAAGAAACATTTATTATAGATACATTCAACAATTTTAACGCAAATTTGAAATTCACAATGGAAATAAGAAAAAAACAACAGCCTACCTTTCTTAGACACTCGAGTAATTAGAGGTGAAAACAATGGAATCATGCTGGACTGGTACCAAAAACCAACTGCATCGGGCAGATTTATAAATTTTCATTCGCAACACCCTTATAATCAAAAATTAAATATGATAACAGAATTAAAAAATAGAGTATGTTACATTTCAGATGAATCATTACGGAAAAAAAACTTACGTAAATTGTTTGAGATTTTTCATAACAACGGTTACCCTAAACATATTCTTAACAGGTTAATACACAATAAAGAATCAGGGACGATAACAACTACCAAACAAAAAAACAATTTCAAATTCAAAAAGATACCTTTCGTTAAAAATTTGACACCCAATATTGCAGGAGTTTTGAGTAAGTTTGAGGAAATCAAACTTGCCAAATATAATTTGACGAAAGTAGGGGACCTATTTACGAGGACGAAAGAAAGAACACCAATAGAATTGTGCACAGACGCAGTTTACAGGATATCATGTCAACATTGTGATGGTTGTTACGTTGGTCAAACGCAACAATGGTTGAAACAAAGAATCACCCAACACAAAAGTGATTGCCGCATAGGAAAAAACTCTTGTGCTCTGGTTAGACACTGCCAGGAGACGGGGCACAGTTTTAAGTTTGAGTTTGACAATATTAGAGTGTTAGAGACAAATTCGAATTACAGAAATAGATTATTCCCTGAAATGTTACAGATCAAGAAACAACCTAATACAGTTAACTTTAAATCAGACACGGACCAGATGAGTGTAATCTATAGTAACATCTTGAATAATTTATAATAGTTTAATTGGTAATCCATAGAGGGCCTTTGTTCTGATTTCCTACAAAATGTCGTAACAGTAGGTACGTACAACGCAAGTATTATTTTTACCTTGCTAGCCAAATGATGATGACTGATAGCATCCCTTGGTTCCCGTGCTTTGTATTATTAATGTCGATTGCATTTTGAATTAGTCAATGTTTTGTACATCTTGTGAGTAATACCATATATGTTTATCTCGTTTATATATTTACAGTGTATATTTTGTAGTTTCTCCTGAGGAAGTTGGCAACTGTCAACGAAATATTGAGAAGTAAAAGTAAACACAAAACTTATTTTGACTCTTTTACTTGAAAATTGACCACATACCCGATAAAACTAAGTTGTTTATATATATATATATATATATATATATATATATATATATATATATATATATATATATATATATATATATATATATATATATATATATATATATATATATATTTAGGCTGATTCAAAAAAATCGACTATCGTTTTTTTTTCGAAACCCCCACTTAAAAAACTTCGGAAAGGTGTAAAAAGACGCTCGTGAAAATCTGAGCTCTTAATATTAATATTTAAAGGTCGCGCATCCTGAATTTCTATTTCCCATTTAAATAACACGGGAAAAATTTTTTTTTAAATTTGGGATTTTTTTACTTTTGAGTGGATGATAAGACAGCTAAGATCATAACGTATTCTTGTAGAGAATTTGACGCTCTACAAAAAAGGTCTCTTATAAATTTTCGATAATTCTACTCTTTTGAAAGATATTCAAGGTCAAAGGTGAACCTACAAAAAAATTGTAGGTTTTTTCCACTTTTTGGCTGATCTATCGAACTTTTTACAAAATTTTGCTTTAAACGATATTTTCTAGAGCATTTTTGTAATTCTGAGATTATCCAGAGTCCACTTTATTAGTATTTTTGTTGCAAAATCTTTGTAAATGCGCTTTTTTCGACATTATTTGAGTCAAGTTACATTATTTGAAAAAAAATTACCAACAGTAGTGTATTAGAAGAGTAGTGTTCTTTTTTATCGATATAACCAAAAAAATATTTGTTATTACTTTACTCGTTACTGTGACGCTTTGTTCTCAACTATCCTTCTTAATCTTATATTGAATATTTATAATTCAATTCCGTAGATTTATAGTTGTGTTATTTATAATTTCATTGAAAATAATGGCAACAAAAAAGTACTTGATAGGTGAGATGAAAGAAAATTTCGTTGGGCGAAAATTACCAACAAATGGAGAGGTTTTGTCAGTGTTTTTATATCAGCATGATATATACAAACTAACTTTAAAAAAAAGTGCTTCTGTTACTATTAATAAAATTGAAGAGAAATGGTTGCAAGCTGGACTTGCAATTCGCAAGCATACCAAAGCAGTGAAAAAGTTTTGAAGTTATTTAATGAGTGGTTAAAACTAAAAAAAAGTCAACATCGAAAAAAATCTCCTAAACAGAAAAAACGAGAGGGATTTTTTACGGAAAAGCTTGAAAAATTATTTGATATTGCTCAATCGGATCTAGTGCAGAAACTTGATGATAACAGAAAACTATTTTTAGAAGGTCAAAGATCTAATAAACGTTATGGATTTATTGAAACATCAATTTCAAATGAAGAAACTAATCAAACTACCATGGATGTTGACGTTGATGGTAATTATTTATTTTACATTTTCTATAAAGAAATGATCAATTATTATTTATTATTGTATTTTAGCATAAATATAATTTCTCACGTAGAATTCTTATTTGTGTCAATTTTATCGATAAATATTATACTTACAGATCTTAATCAGCCTACAACTAGTAGTCACAGTCTGGGTAGTGATAATCTTTCGCGAGTCCAATCTACAACTACTACAGAAACAACGTCTTGCAGTCAAAAATCAGAAGTAGTTTCTGACTTCGAAATTTCATTTAATCCACAGGCAAAGCCTCCCAAAATTGATTTTATGACTCCTGAACTTGCAGCAGCTCTCGATCGAGCAAATGCTAGTAACCGAGATGCTACTTTTATTTTGGCTGCTGCATGTCAGAGTGTTGGCATAGATATTGAAAGCCTAAATCTGAGCTACAGTTCTATCCGACGAGCCCGTATTAAATATAGAAAAACTATCGCAGAACACTTAAAAGATGAGTTCAAAGCTGATGACCGCTATACTGTTCATTGGGATGGCAAACTTCTTGCTGATTTCATCGGTTCAGAGACTGTAGATAGAATTGCAATCATATTGTCTACTTCTAATGTCAATCAACTTCTTGGTGTACCTAAAATATCTGATGGAACTGCAGCAAATCATGTTGTTGCGATATTAAATACATTGAAAGAGTGGAACGTTACTCCTCACATCAAGGCAATGTGTTTTGACACTCCACCAGTTAATACTGGTAGGGATTGTTTCGTTACCTTATATAAATAATTGAAAATCAATTAATAATTGACAATTTTTTCGTACTTATTTAACGTATTTCTAGACGTTTATTGCAAATCATCTATCTATTACTATAAAATCTATATATGACTCTGTTTACAGGAATACAAAACGGCATAGCTGCGTTGATTGAAAGGAAATTGAACCGAAAACTAATTTGGTTACCTTGTCGCCATCATATTTTTGAAATTATTTTAAAAGGGACTTTTGAAGTTTACTGGCCCACAACTTCTGGTCCTAACGTACCCATTTTTGGAAGATTTAAAAGTTATTGGAGCAAAATCGATCAATCGAAGTATCAAAGTGGTATGAAAGATGAAGTTGTAGCAAATGCTTTGGAAACAGATAGACTTCAACTAATTAATGATACTAAAAATGTTTTAACGGTATATTACAATAATTTACACTGAAAACAGCTAGATATTTGTGGTCTAAGATTTCAATTAACACAAACTTTTTTTAAATAGGTTACTCAGCCAAGAAATGATTATAAAGAGCTTCTTGAATTATCATTGACTTTTCTTGATGGTTCTCCAGAGGGTACAACAAGTTTCAAATGTCCAGGAGCAATGCATCACGCAAGATGGATGGCTAAAGCTATTTATAGCCTGAAAATTTTCTTGTTTAGAGACCAATTTTCTCTTTTTAAAAAAGAGATTAATAATTTGCGTAATATTTGTATTTTTATTATTTTAATATACGCCAAAGTATGGTTCACTTCTCCTTTGGCAATTCAAGCACCAAATAATGATTTGCAATTGTTAAAAATGCTACTTCTTTGCGAGAAACTCGATTCATCAGTTTCAAAGAAAGCACTAAAAAAATTGAGTGATCATTTATGGTACTTGAACGAAGAACTAGTTGCATTGGCATTATTCGACGACAATGTCTCAGAAGAAATCAAAAGAAAAATGTGTGAAGCCATTAGTCAAAATAAAGAGAGTAAAATTATCAGACACGAACGATATGTTGCCAAAGAAATCGACTTAAAATCATTTGTAGACAAAGATATTTGTGAATTTGTCTCAAGAAACTCATTAACTCTTTTCGAGGTATTTGACTTGCCATACGACTTTCTCGACGTAGACGTCTCATTGTGGTCCAGTAATGAAAGTTACAAAGAAAATTTTGATTTTTTCAAAGGACTTTCTGTGGTGAATGATTCAGCAGAACGCGGTATTGCTTTAATTGAAGAATACAACAATTGCTTAACCAAGGACGAAGGACAATTACAGTATCTTTTACAAGTGGTCCAAGAACATCGTCGTCGTTTCCCGGATTGTAATAAAAAAACTTTAACAATAAATTAGTCTTTATTTTGGAAGTGATTGTAATTAAAAAATTTTATTTTGTAACTTGATAACAATGAATGACTTCAAATCAACGTGTGCTTTTGTTATAAGTTTGCTCGGTGTCTCGATGTATAATCACAAAAAAATAATGCGACTGTAATAGAATGTCCATTTTACCGTGTTGACCTTACAACTGTTAAGCTTGATCATTTAAAAATGTGTTTGAAAACTTATTTGACGGGGTATCATAATTCATGGCATATCCAACAAAAATTTTGTATCGAGGTTTTTGAATTAGTATGTTAAGTTACGTAATAAAATTTTTGTATAGGGAAAAGGTGTCTTAATCAAAGATTCTGCAACAGAACTACTAATAAAGTGGACTCTGGATAATCTCAGAATTACAAAAATGCTCTAGAAAATATCGTTTGAAGCAAAATTTTGTAAAAAGTTCGATAGATCAGCCAAAAAGTGGAAAAAACCTACAATTTTTTTGTAGGTTCACCTTTGACCTTGAATATCTTTCAAAAGAGTAGAATTATCGAAAATTTATAAGAGACCTTTTTTGTAGAGCGTCAAATTCTCTACAAGAATACGTTATGATCTTAGCTGTCTTATCATCCACTCAAAAGTAAAAAAATCCCAAAGTTAAAAAAAATTTTTCCCGTGTTATTTAAATGGGAAATAGAAATTCAGGATGCGCGACCTTTAAATATTAATATTAAGAGCTCAGATTTTCACGAGCGTCTTTTTACACCTTTCCGAAGGTTTTTAAGTGGGGGTTTCGAAAAAAAAACGATAGTCGATTTTTTTGAATCAGCCTAATATATATATTTAATGCAATGATAAGAGTCTATATTTCAAATATTTGTGAATTTCTTAAGGGTTATTGACTCAATTCAGGAGTTTAATGGTTTTAACTATTTATTCTTTGCCAAGCTTTCGCATTAGTTTAATGCTTCTTCAGGGCTTCGAATGTGAGGTTTATATAAAAAACCTGCATCACAGCTAAAAATAGACATTCAATAAAATTAAAATTCAATTTTATTGAATGTCTATTTTTAGCTGTGATGCAGGTTTTTTATATAAACCTCACATTCGAAGACCTGAAGAAGCATTAAACTAATGCGAAAGCTTGGCAAAGAATAAATAGTTAAAACCATTATTCTCCTGAATTGAGTCAATAACCCTTAAGGAATATATATATATATATATCTATTTAGTTTGATTTAGATTCATCTCTTGTCTTGAATATGGGGATATGTTATTTATTGGGAAATCAAGTGTGATGCTTGCTTTTGTTAGACTACCATTTATTGTTTATATTTAGCCTTAAAAAGACCTCGCTTGCTTCTTCAGAATATCTATAAAAATAACATAACCATTAGTTAGACTTAGACACTGTGATACGTTCACTTCACTTACAACAATTTTTTGATTTTTTCAGCAAATCATTAGTGAAGCAGAATCTTCAAAAATTGCTGCAGGATTACTAAGAAAAAAAACACGTTAATAATCCAACAATTTCGGTTCCGAAAAACATGAAGCCAATCAATGACAATGAAAACCATTGACAAAAAGAACGCAGAAATATTTAAATGGTCTTCATTTTGTTTTTCCTTCTTTTTTCTTATTATCTTCCATCCTTCTTCTTCATAACGATGGCATATCATTCCACCTATATCTATATCTATTGACAAATAGTAATTTTGAAAACATAATAGCAGTTACGATGTTTCACTTAAAATAACTTTTCTGTATTAACAACTTTTTGGAGATGATATTGATGATGAATATATATGGCGTTGGAGGAAATAGGAAAGAGCCCTTATTAGGATGAACTTATATATTGGGAATATTGTGAAGCAATCCAAGTCAAATCAGTTTCAGGATATCTTCTGAGATATTTTCGATGACACTTGCTGTTACAGCTCCATGAGACGATAAAATCGCAACGACAAGTAGTCTCGTCGTGCAAATAGTTGGAAATACTGCGTTAAAAAATCCACTGACATCTCTAAAATTAAAAATTGGTTCAAGTCCTGTGGACAGGAGCTTTCTGGCGCTCTTGTTCAAACAGACGAATTATATCTCCGAAAGTATTGGTTTCTCAAAGTTGGGAATTATATCAATGGATTCTTATGAAAGAACTTCATCTCAGCAGTAACTGAATTCAAACATCATAGAAGAATTTAAATTCAACAAGAGTGCTAAAAATTATCAATCCAAAACCAATAGACGAATTCTACCCAACAACGAACTCATCCGAGATATTCATTCCTCAATTCTATGATGAACGATAATATATATGCTTTCCTCAAATCCACTCCAATACACCAATATTCCAGTTTTGTTTTCAGTGAGGATATTCTGAACTCAATATTATTAACTTACCATTACCATTCCCATCATCATATGGATATACCATCGGCATGAAAATATCAACCAACAAAAAGTATGATATTATATTATAATTCTCATAATTCTACGATTGCTGAAATGAATTAGACAACGCCATGTCTCTGGAAAATAAGTTGACATTATAACAATTCATAGATGGAATAATTATATCATTCTGTGAAAACATAGAAATACGATTTATTATTGATTTTGAAAAAACATATCTCCGAAAGTATTAGCTTGTTAGACTTAAAAATTATATTAATTATTATGGTAAAACTGCATATTGAAGAAAATTTAATTTGGAATTTGTTATATAAAAAAAAAAAATTATTGTTACTCTGAAACCATCTGTCCAATTTTGCCCAATTTCGATCTTAGCCGAGATATTATCTCTCATACCTACTCTGAAAATTTCAACTGTCTAGGTCATTCCGTTCGAGATTATCGTGCCTACGGCGAGCCGGCCGGCCAGAATGAATTTCGACCACGGAATCTTGATCAGAGAGTCGAACCAAATCGTTTGAGACCATTTTCATCGAAGAATTCCAAAATTACAGACATTTGGGCAAATTGATAATCACTCTGTTCCAAGGAACAAGAGCGCCAAAAATAGACGCAACCATAGACAAGATATAGTGGGGCGCAACCAAAAATTTCCGTTTATTATATTTTCTTTTCTGTTAGCAATCATTATTGAAGCTGTTATGATTGCTTTTCTTTTGCGATTTAATGCATTTATATAATTATTGAAGAAAAATACAGTATTATATTTGGAAGGTGGATGTAAATATAAACACACTGTATTATTTTATAATTCTTTGCCGATCAATTTCGGCTCCGATTAAGCCATCATCAGGCCAGCTGAAATTACATTTCCGCAATTTTAAATAATGTTATTTTATGTTAAGGGTGGTCATTGTAAAAGACTGAGAGTATGCAATCTTACCGTCATTGTAAGTAAATTGACAAACATATAAGATGAGATAAAAACAAAAGATCAAGGATGAAAAATGTGACTTCCAGAAACAATATTTCTCTACTCTTTGAAAAATGTTTGAAATTATATCTTAAACGTCAAAGTTCCTGTCGTGTTCAATATGCAAAATGTAGCAGAAATCAGAAAAAGGAGCTAGGTTAGAAAATTAATTTGGGGTGTCATCTGTCTAGTTTCCAACGTTGTGTGTTGTGTTCGGGAAATATATCATTTTAACTATGCTGTTATCTCGTAGATCGAAGTCTGACAATTCGTTTAGTAAATGTTGATTACTTCTGTTCTTTAGAATTTCCAATTCTCCAAGTAATGTTAGTTTGTAATAATTATGTTCCTTATGTAGTATTTTTAAGTTGTCATAGTCAGTGTTATGTTTATGTTCGTCTATATGGCATCCTAAGGCTGATTTAGGTGTATTTCTGCGATATTCGTTGAATCGTTTCTTCACGTTACGTGTGGTCATTCCAATGTAGAATGCAGGACAATCTGCACAGTAAATTTTATCGTAAACATAGAATTGATGGTTTTAAAGAATTTTTCAAGTTCTATTTCAGTTCCATCCCAAATGCAAAAAATGTCATCTACGTATCGTTTCCATGTGACTATATTGTTCTTATATGGTAGTTGCATTATTAGTTCTTCTATATGGTCAACATAAAATTCCGCGATAAGGCCGCTGGATGGTGAACCCATAGGTAATCCATCTTTCATTGTATATATGATGTCATTGAACATGAAAAAACTCTGTTCTGTTATAAGAAAACATAATTTCAATATATTATCGATGTCAGTTTTGTCTGGATTCGATATATTCTCCGAATTATAGTGCTTTATGAGTTGTTCCCCAATTAGAGCAAGTGAATCGCTGACAGGCACATTCGTGTATAGGTTGACTATGTCAAAAGATATTAAGGTGTAATTTTTATCTGGGTCTAGTTTGAGAGATGTTTACCAATTCTAAAGAGTTTTTAATTGCATGTTTTGAACTATATTTTAATTTATGTGTGAAGAAATGGTTGATGAATTTTGAGATCTTGTGCGCAGGTGAAGAAACTGCTGAAGCTATAGGTCAGTTACTTTTTTCAGGTTTGTGTAGTTTAATAGTGCTGTATAGTTTTGGAACTTGTGGATTTCTTTCTTTTAAACTATACTAAGAGTGTCCGTATTTAACTAAAGTAGCATCTGTTTCCTTGAGTGGTTTATTCACCTTTGTTGAGTATTTTAAAACGGGGTTATTTTTCATTTTCGTAATATTATTGTTATTGAAAAAGTCAAGTGCTTTGTCTATGTATGACGTTTTCTCAAGTAATACTAGTCCCGCGTTCTTGTCAGCTTTAGTCATTATGAGGTCGTTATCACTAATACTTTTTTGAATCTTCGTTATATTTTTATGTAGATATTTGTTTGGTAAATCCCCTATCCCCTGAAAAATACAATAAAGAAAAAAATATTATATACCAAATATGCTTCAATAATCAATACACTAGAGAATATATAGACCAGATATACCATTCAATCAAAAGAAGAACAACATTGAAGAAAATCTACCCCCATATTGCAAAAAGAAAACAATATCTGACCATTCCATTCTATAAAGGTTTACATGAAAACATCCAACATATTGTTGATAAATGCAATTATACTCTAATAAATAATTGACCTAAAAATTTCGAAAATTTATTGGTTAACAATAAGACAAAAACCAAAAAAGAAGAACAAAGTGGAATATACAAAATTAACTGTGCAGATTGTCCTGCATTCTACATTGGAATGACCACACGTAACGTGAATAAACGATTCAACGAACACCGCAGAAATACACCTAAATCAGCCTTAGGATGCCATCTAGACGAACATAAACATAACACTGACTATTACAACTTAAAATTACTACATAAGGAACATAATTATTACAAACTTACATTACTTGAACAATTGGAAATTCTAAAGAACAGAAGTAATCAACATTTACTGAACGAATTGTCAGACTTCAATCTACGAGATAACAGCATAGTTAAAATGATAAATTTCCCGAACACATCACACAACGTTGGAAACTAGACAGATGACACCCCAAATTAATTTTCTAACCTAGCTCCTATTTCTGATTTCTGCTACATTTTGCATATTGAACACGACAGGAACTTCGACGTTTAAGATTTAATTTCAAACATTTTTCAAAGAGTAGAGAAGGATTGTTTCTGGAAGTCATATTTTTCAACCTTGATCTTTTGTTTTTATCTCATCATATATGTTTGTCAATTTACCTACAATGATGGTAAGATTGCACACTCTCAGTCTTTTACAATGACCGCCTTTTACATAAAATAACATTATTTAAAATTGCGGAAATGTAATTTCAGCTGGCCTGATGACGGCTTAATCGGAGCCGAAATCGATCGCCAACGAATTATAAAATAATACAGTGTGTTTTTATTTACGTCCACCTACCGAATATAATATATAGAAACATACTATGGAAGCATACACTGAATAGACGACATCGCATCAACCACCATATAGACTTTCTCCAACAATGTAAATATCATGATGTTATCCCGAAGTTTCTAATTTGCAAACTACCATCAGTTTGTAAGAGAAAAAGAGTACAGACAATATTTTTGAAGAAAGAGATCAGAGGACAATTTAGAGAGTCTGGCATAATAGACACCAAACTTAAATTCTTCCTTCATTTTCATAACAAACATTTACATTACATTGAATATCATACACTTATAGAACAGTTTGAAGAAGACATATATTATTCAAACTATTACTCTGACCAAAGAAAAAGAATGAAGCTCAGAAGATTAATCGAAGATAAGAATAGAGCCATACAAAAACTGACAACACCACAGGATAACATACAGCAGAAAACTACTCTGAACCACCACACTTTCCACAGCAGGTTCACTAACCTCTCCAACGTTACATTAGAACAAGATGAAGTGGAAGTCTTAAATTTGGGACATAAATTAGCACCAATCCCAAACACAGTGGACATCGACAGAACAGCAGTAAGTCTGGAGATACAGATCAGGAACATTCCAAGCTATGACATCATGAACAGCGAACTTGCAGACACCTTAGCAACATTTAAAGATACAAGGGTGAGAGTGTGCAACCGTAAACAATATTTACCAAACAAAAATCTACATAAAAATATAAAGAAGATTCAAAAAAGTATTAGTGATAACGACCTCAAAATGACTAAAGCTGACAAGAACGCGGGACTAGTATTACTTGAGAAAACGTCATACATAGACAAAACACTTGACTTTTTCAATAACAATAATATTACGAAAAAGAAAAACAACCCCCCTTTAAAATACAAAACAAAGGTGAATAAAACACTCAAGGAAACAGATACTACTTTAGTAAAATACGGACACTCTAAGTATATTTTAAAAGAAAGAAATCCACAAGTTCCAAAACTATACAGCACTATTAAACTACACAAACCTGAAAAAAGTAACCGACCTATAGCTTTAGCAGTTTCTTCATCTGCGCACAAGATCTCAAAATTCATCAACCATTTCTTCACACATAAATAAAATATAGTTCAAAACATGCAATTAAAAACTCTTTAGAATTGGTAAAACATCTCTCAACCTATACACGAATGTGCCTGTCAGCGATTCACTTGCACTAATTGGGGAACAACTCATAAAGCACTATAATTCGGAGAATATATCGAAACTAGACAAAACTGACATCGATAATAATATATTGAAATTATGTTTTCTTATAACAGAACAGAGTTTTTTCATGTTCAGTGACATCATATACACAATGAAAGATGGATTACCTATGGGTTCACCATCCAGGGGCCTTATCGCGGAATTTCATGTTGACCATATAGAAGAAATAATAATGCAACTACCATATAAGAACAATATAGTCACATGGAAACGATACGTAGATGACATTTTTTGCATTTGGGATGGAACTGAAATAGAACTTGAAAGATTCTTTAAAACCATCAATTCTATGTTTAAGATAAAATATACCATCCAACAGTCGGTTTCTAACACCATAAATTTTCTCGATCTAACAGTTACTCTCGATAGAGACAATAACTTCTCTTTTGATATTTATAGAAAACCTACACAAACCGATATTATCATTCCTTACCAATCGTATCATGCACCAACATTAAAAAGAGCTGCTTTTAACTTTCTATTTCACAGACTAATTAACATTCCCCTATCCCCTGAAAAATACAATAAAGAAAAGAATATTATATACCAAATGGGCTTCAATAATCAACATACTAGAGAATATATAGACCAGATATACCATTCAATCAAAAGAAAAACAACATTGAAGAAAATCTACCCCCATAGTGCAAAAAGAAAACAATATCTGACCATTCCATTCTATAAAGGTTTACATGAAAACATCCAACATATTTTTGATAAATGCAATCATACTCTAATAAATAATCGACATAATAATATTGAAAATTTATTAGTTAACAATAAGACAAAAACCAAAAATGAAGAACTAAGTGGAATATACAAAATTAACTGTGTAGATTGTCCTGCATTCTACATTGGAATGACCACTCGTAACGTGAAGAAACGATTCAACGAACACCGCAGAAATACACCTAAATCAGCCTTAGGATGCCATCTAGACGAACATAAACATAACACTGACTATGACAACTTGAAAATACTACATAAGGAACATATTTATTACAAACTAACATTACTTGAACAATTGAAAATTCTAAAGAACAGAAGTAATCAACATTTACTAAACGAATTGTCAGACGAGAGAGAATCTACGAGATAACAGCATAGTTAAAATGATAAATTTCCCGAACATAACACACAACGTTGGAACTAGACAGATGACACCCCAAATTAATTTTCTAACCTAGCTCCTATTTCTGATTTCTGCTACATTTTGCATATTGAACACTACAGGAACTTCGACGTTTAAGATATAATTTCTAACATTTTTCAAGGAGTAGAGAAAGATTGTTTCTGGAAGTCACATTTTTAATCCTTGATCTTTTGTTTTTATCTCATCATATCTGTTTGTCAATTTACCTACAATGACGGTAAGATTGCACAATCTCGGTCTTTTACAATGACCACCTTCTACATAATATAACATTATTTAAAATTGCGGAAATGTTATTTCAGCTGGCCTGATGATGGCTTAATCGGAGCCGAAATCGATCGCCAAAGAATTATAAAATAATACAGTGTGTTTTTATTTAAATCCACCTAACGAATATAATATACATAAACATACTATGGAAGCATACATTGCCAAAATAAAAAAAAAAATAAAAAAAATTCAGTACTTTGAATATACCACTGCTAATATTTTAAATAACAGTTTTCATACCCCAACATATATTCGTTGAAGTAATTTTTATTGTCTTATGAATTTCCTCCTTTTACTACATAATCGATAACGGTAATCCAATCATAAATCCTAAAAAACAATTTTTGTTACTGTTGTGGCTCTTAGCGACACACGATTATTATGGTTCTTACAATTCAAACATTTTTTTCAACTCACTTGAATCCTTAAACAGAATTTCATTACCATCAATCAATCTTACAGAATATAAAAATAATCTTTACATGAAAGTTATGAAAAATAAACAATTGAAAATTATTATTTTTTGTAAGTACCTACTTATGTTTTGAAAGATTTCAGTGCTTAAAATATTTCAATTGAATTGACAGAATATCTGTCAGGGCACGATTCTACCCTCCTTTTTCGTAGAGTACGTTTGAGTAGGTTCTAGGTAAACTCAACAGGTTTTGGAACTTTTGACAAGCGTACAATTCTTGCCAGAGTAAGTTTTCGAACGGTTAGAGTAAACTCAGGACATACTATGGGGCAAGAGAGTAAAGTTTTTGAACAGTGAGAGTAGACTCTGGGCAAACTCTTGTGTAAGAGAGTACGGTTTTGGAACGCAGCCTTAGAAGCAAAATAATTTTTGAATTTTTGTACATTCATAAACAATCCAAAGAAAAAATGCAGGGTCATAGAAAAATATTCCACACATTCTGACAGTAGATCGAATCATTGTTTAATGCCGAGTGGAATGAAGATGGTTCTCTACTATTATTGAGAATTCTCCTGAATAGTTAATTTCACCTACAGAAGAAGATAATTCATAAAACGATGGAAAAAAAGTTAGATGACAGGTATTATATAGCACACAATATCTGAGAATTTAACTGGAGAATGACGATAATTATCTTCTTGCATCCCCACAACTTCAATACTTCGGATACTTCGCATGTTGGAAGGTCATCAAACATTCCTTTCAAAGTATTGGAATACTGAAAATGGTTTCGAATTCTAACGTGCCCCAACCGAAATTAATATCATCCTTGCATGTTTCCATAATTGACTCATACAGATCGGCCGAGTATCGAGCGTTCACTTCTATCCGCATAATATTAATTATTTATTTATGAATTGAAAATGATTTGCCATGGTTATAAATGATTGTCGCCATGGCGTAACACTCTGTATTCATCAATTTTAATTGCGACATGGGTGCATTCTTGCACGCTTGTTCTAGGTACCAGCAAGCTAAAATTTTCACAATTCTTTGTGATTTTCGATTCTTTAGCCATATATTAAAAGAATTAGATGTTTTTTTCTGTATTCGTAGCCAAGCATTCGAAACTTTCTGTTTCATCTAATTCTTTTGGCCGACATTCCTTATCCTAAATTCTACGTATATACGTCGACCGTTAACTACTCATTATCATATATATATATATATATATATATATATATATATATATATATATATATATATATATATATATATAAATATAAATTTTTTTTTTTTTTAAATCACCTTATAGGGTTTTGACATAGCATTTCTAGACGTCGGATCCTCATGGATCAAGACGCCTTCAGCCACTCACAACTAATTTTCGGACTATTCTTGTCGTCCACAAGATGACCTCTCTCTGCGCTGCGCTTATGACGTTATTCTCATCCAATACATATACAGGGTGAGTCTTTGACCACTGCATTAATTTTAACCAAAGATTCCTCTCATCAAATGAAACACTTTTTTCATTTACCATTTTTCCAGATTCGGCTCAGGTAAAAAGTTACAAGCGTTTAAAGATTTCACAATGTGCTAATACACTCCTGCATATAAATTATCTATGACATTGTTGGCGGACGAGAATAAGGCATGGTAACGTGGTTAACAGCTTGATTCGGGATTCCAACGCTCAGGGACGGATCCATAAAATTAGTGAAATTTCTGGAGTTTTCCATTTTAAAACATTCAATGAAGAATATCTCGAAAACGGTGCGTTTAAGGAGAAATGATGAAGAATAATATAATGTTCTAAAACGAATATTCTTGAAATGACTCAAGAAAAACTTTATATGCTTTCTTTATGCTAATTTCGTTTAGTTTTATGAATCCACGAGTCCATGACTAGAAAACCAGTAGAAGTAGAAAATAACTGATATTTGGAAAATATGTATCATAGTTATAGGAAACTTTACGCCAACATTCATTCTATTCGTAAAAAGGATGTCAAAGCTACTAAATAAAAACTGATTTTTTTCAAAATTTCAACAGCCTGTATCTTTTTACCTGAGCTGAATTTGGAAAAATGTTAAAAGAAAAAAGTGTTTCATTTGATGAGAGGAATCTTTGGTTGAAATTAATGCAGTGGTCAAAGACTCACCCTGTATATTAATTTTTTTTTTTTGCATTCACATTCGTACTTGCTATTTAATATGAAATTGGTTCAGGGATATCGACTGATATTCAAGGATCTTGTTTACTCTTTATTCGTTGACCAAGCTTGCGGAAATACTTTTTTCCATCTTCAGGGTCACTGAAAATTTTTTATACAAACATCGAAAACAATGAAATAAAGAACCACATAACAATTTTTTCTCCTTTCCTTCCTACACATGCATCCTTACCAAACTTGAGGTTATCCTTTATTCTACATGACATTGAATTTGAGTATCTCAGTTTGGAAATCAACAATTAACAATTCTATAACAGGTTTTCGTCTAATATTAAAATAGTGGGTTTTACTATATATAAAAGATCAACAGAGGAAACAATATGGAAATATATTTTTGACTAATTTTTGTTAAAACTTATAATTAACGTTCATTGACATATATCAGACAGTAAACTCGTACGTCATAGATCTCTACACTTCTATCACAAAACCATGCTCTTCTTCACTCATCGATTGGGCCATCATAGAATTCCTTTTTATTTGGATATGTTAATAAATATGTGTAAACATTACTTAGGTTTTTTATATCTGTTTTCCTATTCATAGAATTTGATTCATTTCTGATGTTAATCATCTCAAGTATTAATCTCTTGATCATATGATCTCTGTGTACATATCACTTCTGCGTTTTCCATATCTATTTGGTGATCTTCTGTTATTGCATGTGATGCCACTGCACACCTTTGATTATTATTTCTGATGTCACTCTTGTGCATTGTCAGTCTATTCTTCAACAACTGGGATGTCTGTCCAACATAAGTTTTTTCACATTGTCCACATCCCACTCTGTATACTACCTTTGATTTTGCCAACGTTGTTATAGGATCTTTTAATCTTGTGAAGAGTGATCCTATTGTTTTGACATTATATGATGCAATCTTAATATTTTCATCTTTGAATCATTTTTTTATTTTGCTGGTCAGGTCTCTTACATTTGGTAAACTGGCATATTTCGTTTGCTCCATTGGGTGTTCCAGGTTATTTTCTCCGTGCATAGATCCTATCCTTCGTGAAATCTCTTCTAAACTGTCACCACTTGTCTGATACAACAGTTTATTCAACATTTGTCTCGGATATACGTTGTCCCGGAATATTTTGTATACTTTCCTCAAACTCGCATCCACCAAATGTGGGTGACAAATTTTTAAAATTCTATTTTTCATCTGTCTTTTATTTATTTTTATATGGATTGAAAGTTCAGATTTATAATGTACCACTTTTCCAGGTGCTGTGTTCTTCTGATACCAATCAAGTTTAATAACATTAAGCCCCATTTTATCAACCTTGGTGATGGACCATTTAATGCACATTTCCTTTGCAAAACTGCCGTTTTCAATATTTTTTATAAAAAGATTTGTAGATGACCTTTTGCTTATACTTCCACCAGAAAATTTGAATGAAGTGTTAAACATATATAACCAATTTGATCCTCACATTCAGTTGCCTTTAGAGAGAGATGATGATCACTCTTCACAAGATTAAAAGATCCTATACCAACGTTGACAAAATCAAATGTAGTATACAGAGTGGAATGTGGACAATGTGAAAAAACTTATGTTGGACAGACATCCCAGTTGTTGAAGAAAAGACTGACAATGCACAAGAGTGACATCAGAAATAATAATTAAAGGTGTGCATTGGCATCACATGCAATAACAGAAGATCACCAAATAGATATGGAAAACGCAGAAGTGATATGTACACAGAGATCATATGATAAGAGATTAATACTTGAGATGATTAACATCAGAAATGAATCAAATTCTATGAATAGGAGAACGGATTTAAAAAACCTAAGTAATGTTTACACATATTTATAAACATATCCAAATAAAAAGGAATTCTATGATGGCCCAATCGATGAGTGAAGAAGAGCATGGTTCTGTGATAAAAGTGTAGAGATCTATGACGTACGAGTTTACTGTCTGATATATGTCAATGAACGTTAATGGTCGCGTTCAGCAGAACCAACAGTTGCGGAACAGTTGTCACATTTCGATGATTTTTCTGCTGAACGGTACGCTCACTTTGGAACATGTTGAGTAGCGGTTGTCATTTTAAGGAGCGTAGATTTTTTCCGCTCAGTATCGGTAACATGTTGTAAGTTTGACAGTTGTGACATTTATTTTAAAAATAAGGAGCGAAAAAATGGATGCTGGACATATATTTTCGACGGAAAGAATTACCTGCATTTCGGGACATTCTAAAATGGTCTTCGAATAAATCACACATATATTGAGGAATTGTCTCTTCATAAAAATTCTGATTTCTGGAACAATTTCTCTGTTTTCATCTTCCAATGAAGGCAGAGGTTGAGCCAATAATTCAACAAGTTCACTTCTTATGTTGGCCGTAATATTATCATCTTCGAAGAGTAATGAAATGATATTTGGATTTTTGATTGAATATTTATTTTTGTGACAGGCAATCAAAGAAAATTCGAATCACCTAACCTAAACTTCAAACATCTGTGATTTTCTGACAAAAGGAGCTGTCCGTTCAGCAGAACACGATACCGCTACCTATCGGTAGCGTAGCGGTTCATGCTACCGATCTTTCTGCTGAACGCGACCAATGATAAGTTTTGAAAAAAATCAGTCAAAAATATATTTCCAGTTTTGTTTCCTCTGTTGATCTTTTATATATAGTAAAACCCACAATTTTAATATTGGACGAAAACCTGTTATAGAATTGTTAATTGGCGATTTCCAAACTGAGATACTCAAATTCAATGTCATGTAGAACAAAGTATAACCTCAAATTTGGTAAGGATGCATGTGTAGGAAGGAAAAGAGGAAAAATTGTTTTGTGGTACTTTATTTCATTGTATTTGATGTTTGTATACAAAATTTTTAGTGACCCTGAAGATGGAAAAAAGTATTTCCAAAAGCTTGGTCAACGAATAAAGAGTAAACAAGATCCTTGAATATCAGTCGATATCCTTGAACCAATTTCATATTAAATAGCAAGTACGACTGTGAATGCAAAAATATATTAGTCAATATGGGATTTTATGAAGAAGTCACTACTATCTATGGACATGAATACACGAGACAGCTTAAAAAATGGAGTACCAACAACATGAAATTGGCATCAGCTCTAAATAGAAGAATATTTCTTCTTGAGTGTAAAAGAAAAAATGTTACACCAAACCATATAAACCATAGCATCCAAAGTGTCCAGAACCTATTCGAGTATGGAGGAGGAAGGAAATTAAATAACAAGATAGATCTATTCAACAGAAAAGTGAAAGAGTCAATAATGAGATTGGAAATAAATCATGTAAATTGAAGAATCAATATCTTACAAAAAACAAACCTTAACATCTTGAAATCGTTACATGATGTAATACACACAGAAGTCATGGAGGAATTTAAGAGAAGACAGCAAATACTGTACAACAGAGAATTTTATAGAATTAAAAAAAAGAACATAGACAAACACAGTAGATTGACACAGATACAAAGAGTGGAATGGAAGACACAGGAAAAATGGTTTAAAAATATCTCAACCTTGGAAATACCTGAGAACGTTAAAGAGCTTCTCTCACTTGGGTTGAAGTTCAACACTCCAGTGCCAGTCAGTCAAATATCAATAGACAATATGATCTCAGACGTGGAAGACATCATACAAAAAACACCAGAAATTAAAAGAGATTTTTATAGGTCAAAGATTGCATGTATTATAGGTGGTTACATTCATAAAAATATAGGCACGACATATGACACAGATAGACCATATAGAGCTGCTAAACAATTCTTAAAATCTAATGACAACATCATTATTTTAAATAGTGACAAAGGCTCGGTCTCTGTGGCCATGAATAGAGATGATTATGTGGAAAAAATGAATAGTATACTAAGCCCAGGAAACTTCAACGAGATCCCAAGAGACCCCACAAATACATTACAACAGAAAAGTGACAAATAAATATCTAAACTATGCGAGATGAAGGTAATTAGTAAGCAACGGGCAAAGTCGATGAAGTGTTACAATGCAGTATGCCCAAGAATTTATGGCAACCCCAAAATTCACAAATTAGGATATCCACTCAGACCCTTTATATCAACATTGGCAGCATATATATCAGAAATGTTAACCAACGCCTATGATAGGGAAAATAGATACTTTGTAAAGGACACATTTGAATTCGCAAAGTGTATAAGCAATATGATTATACCAAGTCAACATGAAGTGGTGTCGTTAGATGTGGTGAATTTGTTTGGAAATATTAATGAAAAGTTAGTAATTGAAGTAATAAAAGAAAAATGGAATCAAATACAGCAATATTGCGGTGTACCCATGGAATTTTTCTTAGAAATGATTGCATTTATCATGAAAACCAATTGTTTTGTTTGAGGAAAGGCTACAAAATATTCCGGGACAACGGATATCCGAGACAAATGTTGAATGAACTGTTGTATCAGACAAGTGGTGACAGATTAGAAGAGATTTCACGAATGATAGGACCTATGCACGGAGAAAATAACCTGGAAGACCCAATGGAGCAAACAAAATATGCCAGTTTACCAAATGTAAGAGACCTGACCAGCAAAATAAAAAAATGATTCAAAGATGAAAATATTAAGATTGCATCATTTAATGTCAAAACAATAGGATCACTCTTCACAAGATTAAAAGATCCTATAACAACGTTGACAAAATCAAAGGTAGTATACAGAGTGGGATGTGGACAATGTGAAAAAACTTATGTTGGACAGACATCCCAGTTGTTGAAGAATAGACTGAAAATGCACAAGAGTGACATCAGAAATAATAATCAAAGGTGTGCATTGGCATCACATGCAATAACAGAAGATCACCAAATAGATATGGAAAACGCAGAAGTGATACTTACACAGAGATCATATGATAAGAGATTAATACTTGAGATGATTAACATCAGAAATGAATCAAATTCTATGAATAGGAAAACAGATATAAAAAACCTAAGTATTGTTTACACATATTTATTAACATATCCAAATAAAAAGGAATTCTATGATGGCCCAATCGATGAGTGAAGTAGAGCATGGTTTGTGATAGAAGTGTAGAGATCTATGACGTACGAGTTTACTGTTGATATATTTCAATGAACGTTAATGATAAGTTTAAAAAAAAATTAGTCAAAAAGTTATTTCCAGTTTTGTTTCCTCTGTTGATCTTTTATATATAGTAAAATCCACAATTTTAATATTAGACGATAACCTGTTATAGAATTGTTAATTGTTGATTTCCAAACTGAGATACTCAAATTCAATGTCATGTAGAACAAAGGATAACCTCGAATTTGGTAAGGATGTATGTGTAGGAAGGAAAAGAGAAAAATTGTTTTGTGGTACTTTATTTCACTGTATTTGATGTTTGTATAGAAACATTTTTAGTGACCCTGAAGATGGAAAAAAGTATTTCCGAAAGCTTGGTCAACGAATAAAGAGTAAACAAGATCCTTGAATATCATCTATATATATATATATATATATATATATATATATATATATATATATATATATATATATATACAATTTAGATTATTATTGGGAATGCAGCAATAAAAGGCTATTATACTCTTTTTCTTTAAGCTCTAGCTTTCGAGATCTATTTATCTCTTCCTCAGGAGCACTAAAAACATGACACAATCAGCTCTACATATTACACATCTATCTATTACAATTCATACTTACAAGACATGAGTTTTCTCTTAAAGTTATTATAAGTTCTAACATGGACGATAATTTCCTCTCATTCCAAATGTAAAACCAGAGATTCCAACTAAGATGTCCCAAATATTAACGGATATTTCCTCCCAATTTAACGAAAGATGAACATAATATCATGACAGCTAATTAGAGTACAAAAGGAGAAATTTCCAGTTCAAGAAAAGTGGTTCAAAAATATAACACCAGTGGAAGTACCTGAAGAAGTGAAGAAGTTCATGGCATTGGGCCCAAAATTCAGTATCTGTCCTTCAACAGCAGACATTTCAATTCCAAGACAACTGGCTGAAATGGAATCACACAATTCAAATACAGATGAAAACAGCAAGAACATCTACAGAGCAAAGGTCACAAACGTTATCACCAACTTCGTACACGATTCAAAGAAAGAATTCAACATCTTTGGAGCTTGGGAAGGGAATGCTAGGAGTTTCCTCAGGGATCATCCGGAATTGATGTTGACTAAAGCTGATAAAGGAGGTACATCAGTGTTGATGCTCAAAGAAACTTATATCATCCTCAAAAACCAATTATTGGGTGATGCAGAGTACTATAAAATTATACCAAGAGATCCTACGAGCACGATTGAACAAAAAGTAAATAGGGTAATCAGTGAATTGAAACAAAAAGAATTCATTTCAGTGGCTCAATCTAAATGTCTAATGACCTATAATGCTGAATGTCCTAAGTACTATGGACTACCTAAAATCCATAAACAAGAATTAGCTCTACGACCAATTATTTCTTCAACCAATAGTCCTACTACCAAATTATGCAAGTACTTAAATAACATCCTAAGAAAAGCTTATAACTATAATAATAGCTATTATATAAAAGACTCGTTTGAATTTGCTGATTTTATTAAGAATTTTGAATTACCTGGAGATTATATATTAATCAGTCTAGATGTCACTTCACTCTTTACCAATGTCATCGCTGAACTAGCGTTGAACATCGTAGATGACAATTGGGAAGTTATTGAACAGCATTCGTCAATTCCAAAACAAGAACTAAAGAACTTGATCAGACTGGTGTATGAATCAACGTATTTTTCAGCGAATGGTGTTTTTTACAAACAACTTATAGGAACACCAATGGGTTCAATTTTATCTCCTATAATAGCACAATATGTTGTGGATAAACTACTTGATGAATCAATACCTAGACTTCCTTTTGTCATTCCGTTCTGCAAAAAGTATGTGGATGACCTGATTTTGGCGGTGCCTGTGAATTCCGAGGATGTAGTTTTGGAGACGTTTAACGCTTACCATCCTAGAATTCAGTTTACTATTGAAAATGAAAATAACAACTACGTTCCATTTTTGGACATGAAAGTGATAAGAGAAAATAACACCATAAAAACAGAATGGTATAGGAAACCAACGTCATCTGGTAGGTTCATACATTACAGGTCATACCATCCGACTAAAATGAAGGTAAACTTAATTTTGAATATGAAAACAAGAATAACTAAGGTAACAGATCCTATATTTTTACATAAGAATCTTCAGGTGTTGCTGGAGTTGATGCTGCAGAATGGGTACCCTAGAAAATGGCTGAAAACACAAATTTTCAACACACCAGTTAGGCGGGATGAACCTAACATAAATTTGGAAATAAATATAGATGATGAGCGACAGAACACAGCTGAAAAGAAAATAATTGTGCTCCCTTTCCATGAGAAACTTACAAAGAGATTGGCGACACTAGTAAAACATGAGAATAATTTATTGGCCACCAAAAATGTTAGAACAGCAAAGCGAATATATAGCAGACTCAAGGACGAAACACCAGTTGAAAGACAGAGCAATGTTATTTACAAGATTCCCTGTACGAATTGTGAAGAAATTTACATTGGTGAAACTAGCAGAACCTTAAGTAAAAGATTAACATCACATAAAAGTGACTCTAGAAGGAGGATACTGTCTTCAGCATTGTCTATTCACGAGAACAACACTGGACATCATATGAAATATGAACAAGTGGAAGTTCTGGATTCGGAGCCTAAGGATAAAGTGAGAAAGTGTTTGGAAATGGTGCACATCTTCCAACATCAGATGACAATGAACTCAAGGAGGGACGTAGAAAAACTCAGTGCCATTTATGCTAATTTATTAGAAATTGACAAAGATACGAGACACAAATTCCACATTGGTGCTGGTCATACGGTGCAATGAATTTGAGATTCAATTTTCCATTCAAACACGATTCAACTCTTGATTGTTTGTCACAATTCACTTGATAGGTGTTTTTTCTTTGGTGATTTGATTGTTGTTGAATATGTACATTGTTAGATTTATTTGTTCAATAATTGCTGTATAATGAATTAATTTGTAGGATGGGTTCTTTCTCACTTTAAGAAAAATAACCCTTTTTTTTTATTATAATTGTAGAGTTGACAAGTCCTTAAGACGCACACCCAGTACAGTTGTTCGACGTCATTGGTGCCATTGGTGGTTATTTCTTTCCCAATAGGTAAGACCATTGATGAGCGTTTACATCGATCGTTTTTCTGTTCGATGGTTAGTTATATGTCAAACGTCAGAGGTCTTTCTAACCTCTAATTAGCTGTCATGATATTATGTTCATCTTTCGTTAAATTGGGAGGAAATATCCGTTAATATTTGGGACATCTTAGTTGGAATCTCTGGTTTTACATTTGGAATGAGAGGAAATTATCGTCCATGTTAGAACTTATAATAACTTTAAGAGAAAACTCATGTCTTGTAAGTATGAATTGTAATAGATAGATGTGTAATATGTAGAGCTGATTGTGTCATGTTTTTAGTGCTCCTGAGGAAGAGATAAATAGATCTCGAAAGCTAGAGCTTAAAGAAAAAGAGTATAATAGCCTTTTATTGCTGCATTCCCAATAATAATCTAACTTGTGTCCTAACTAGTCAGCAAAGAATACCCCTATATATATATACAAAAAACCGGGCTGAGTGTTTCAGCCAAGATTGTTCTCAGGAGCTGGTCAAGAACTTCCTTACTATTCGTGCAGTGCCCAGTATAACCTCTTTCTGGGCTTGGCTAATCAGGTAAGTATCGAGTTGCAGCCTCCTCGTATTTTCCAGCAAGTGGGCCTCCACCAAGCCGTTCACCGATATTATGAGTGGCAGTATAGACGTTTTCTTGAGGCCATATATCTCTTTGATCTCGAACGCGAGATCATGGTACTTGGTAACCTTCTCTGTATAAGCCCTGGCGATATTGTCGTCAGCGGGGACTGTTACGTCGATTATCTGAACCGTCTTCTCTGTTTTATTGAACAGCACTATGTCCGGCCGATTGTGCGCTACAGACCTATCTGTGACCATGGTCGTGTCCCAGTATAGTCTGTAGTTGTCATTTTCCAGCACATCACGTGGTTCGTAAGTATACAATATATATATATATATATATATATATATATATATATATATATATATATATATATATATATATATATATATATATATATATATATATATATATATATATATATATATATATATATATATATATATATAGGAAAAGAAGTATTTCTTGTGCTATCTTAGATATATTGAGAGTGTAATTTTCTAGGGTTTAGAGCACATTAAAATTCAAACATTTATGTTTTATTTGGTAAAATCGACATATGTTTCGGCGTAAAATAAGCCTTTTTCAAGATTGTACATCAGTACAGTTGGACATCAACATCTAAAATACATTAAAAATTGGTTACTATACATTTTCTTTTCCTTATGTCTATGCTTACTTACTAGTCTAGCATTCTTCCTTTAATAAAAATTATTCACAAGTTAATTCAACAAAATTAAGATTGTTATGAGGGTACTGTCAAATAAATATTGATTTGTTAAATTCTTGACTATGCAGTTCTCCGATATACCATCTGAATTGCCATCTGTGCCTATCCATGAATATTAATAAATATGTTATTGAAGTTTTCATTTCATTTCGCTTGAGTTTTACAAGTGTAGTCACAGATGTTTCCTCTTGATGGGTTGCATATTATTGCAGGTTATTATGGTAAATATTTGCTAAATTTTTTAGGTCGGTTCTGTCGTTTATGGAGTTTTTTTCCTTTTGGGTGTAAATCATTTCCAGAAAAGTCCTAATTTTGCTGTTGGTTTCTTTGTGTAAGATTTCACAATTGTCAAAGTCGAATCCATGGTTATTTATTGATTCATGTTTCTTTAAGGCTGTAGAATTTTTTGCGTATTTGTGACCGTTAATCCTTTCCTTTATATATTGTGTTGTTTGGCCTATGTAAACTCCTGAACATTCCTTGCATTTCAGTTTGTAAACACAATTGGAGATTTTATCTTTTGGAATTCTGAATTTCAGCTTGGTGTAGAGGGGCTTCAAATTATTTTTGGACTTATGTGCAATCTTTATGTCCGTGTCTTTGAATATGTAGTTGATTTTTTCTGATAAATTTTTCACGTATGGAATTGCTACATATTTTTTGTTTCCTTTTGTGGCTTCATTTTCGATGGAATTATAAGCTGAATGAATTCTGTTTTTAAATATTTTTTCTACCAGATTTGATGGATAGTTATTTTGATTTAGGATTTTCTTTGCTTTTCTCATTGTCTCGACACGGTATTTTGGTGATGTCAGCTTTATCGATCTATCGGCTATCCCTGAAATTACACTTTTCTTATATTGGGTTGGTGCTATTGATTTGTAATTCAGGTATCTGCCTGACCATGTTTCTTTTGTGTGCCAAATTGTTTCTATTTTGGAGCTGATAATATCATGTATGAGTGTCATATCTAAAAAGTTTATTTTGTTGTCGTTTTCAATTTCTGTTGTAAATTTAATTTTTGGATGATAGTTGTTTAGTTCGTTTAATATTAATGTTACATCTGTCTCGGAAACTGCAGTCAGGCAGTCATCCACATATCTTTTGAAAAACGATATTTTGTGTTTGATTTTTTCTGTTATGGTTTTTTCAAGATCTTCCATTACCAATTGGGCTAATATTGCTGATAGAGGGGCTCCCATAATATCCTGCAATAATATGCAACCCATCAAGAGGAGACATCTGTGACTACACTTGTAAAACACAAGCGAAATGAAATGAAAACTTCAATAACATATTTATTAATATTCATGGATAGGCACAGATGGCAATTCAGATGGTATATCGGAGAACTGCATAGTCAAGAATTTAACAAATCAATATTTATTTGACAGTACCCTCATAACAATCTTAATTTTGTTGAATTAACTTGTGAATAATTTTTATTAAAGGAAGAATGCTAGACTAGTAAGTAAGCATAGACATAAGGAAAAGAAAATGTATAGTAACCAATTTTTAATGTATTTTAGATGTTGATGTCCAACTGTAATGATGTACAATCTTGAAAAAGGCTTATTCTACGCCGAAACATATGTCGATTTTACCAAATAAAACATAAATGTTTGAATTTTAATGTGCTCTAGACCCAAGAAAATTACACTCTCAATATATATATATATATATATATATATATATATATATATATATATATATATATATATATATATATATATATTTACAAAAATCCACTCTAAGATCTCTTTTTTAAAAAAACAACTTTATTTTTGAAGCAAGTTTATTCGATGCAGGTCTGAATAATAATGAATAATAATCCTTCAAGTCGGACTGCAGGAAATTATGCAATATAATGCTGACTGCTCAAAAGTGCTGAGCGTTGACCGGCGCTTCCGGGAAAAGCCCTGACTTGAGTATGAGGGCATTCACATCTATGTTAAGGAATGCTACAATGCATATCGCATAACACCTCCCCATTTTTTTTAAGAAATAACTTCGGCTTTAGAGGCTGAATTATTTTTGCTACTGTTCATGATATTCGTGAATTTTAAAATGAAAATTTTATACAATAAATAGGCTAATATGATTACTATGGTCAGGTTCAGTACAAAATAGATAGAAGATACATGATTCGGATGGATTTTCCAGTTAAAAATATTATCATATGTTGTAAAATTATCCATCAATGGATTCAAAATTGTAAGATTATCAATAGTTTCTGATTCCATATTGGGAAGAGGTACATTATAATAAATAGTTGAAATTTCATCATTATAAAAATACTTAAGACTATTGGTGAGATTACATGAAGTTTCAATGAGGTATATTCCACTCAGTTTATAATATTCAGTATGTTCATTGCACAATTCACCAATTTGCGTATTACCGATCGATATGAACTTTCTCGATGATAACTTTAACAAATCGTCACTGCACTGTGTAGCTTGTCTTCTACAGTTTTCCTTCTTGTGGGAGATTAATCTTTCCATACAATGGGGTACTGGTCGCAACAGATTTTGAGGGCAGATCCACCAATCTTCGACTCTTGGACATGTTTGATCAATGGACCATAATAGTTTTTGTTCTTTTGCTAGTAAGAACTGAGGCTGTTCGGTGATGGAGACATTTTTGTATGGGACATAGTGTAGGTTATAGGTATCCATAAGGTTTGGGGATGTCAAAGGTATTTCAATTATGAATATCACATTATTATTTCTGAATTTAACAGAGGTATAACAAGTCGAATAAAAGTCTTTCAAGTAGTACAAATGTTTCATGAAATCTGTCGTTCGAACAAAATCATAAAATATGTCTAATGGTAAAATACTTTCGTGCAATAGATGAAGTCTTGCGAAACTGACAGCTGTGTTTATTTCAGTGAGAATTCGATTAATTGATAATTGTTCGAAGTGTATGAGAATGAGTTTATTGATATCATTTTGTACCAATCGATAATGGTTATAATTTTGTATGATTTGATTTGTAAAATTTGTGTATTTGGATGTCATAGATCTCATGATACTAATAATCTGATTTTGATCCGTTCTCATCGATTGAAGCTGATTCTTGAACGCTTGAAAATAATTCAAGTAGAGGGATTCATCCTCGCTATCAAGAGTGCCAAATAGGATTTTTGCGACATGTCCACCGACATTGATAAGACCTCGCTTGTGTCGAGAAGTGTATAAATTGCTTAGCAAAATTTCGTTTTGTTTCAATTGATTTTTGATTGATTCGAGGTGATTTGAAATCATTATATTTGAACTGACTGAATTTATTTGATCAGTTAAAACAAAATGGTCTTGCAATATTCTACTTATATTAGCTAAATTAAAGTGGTACATTAATATATGTTTTGACTCACTTATGTAGGTTTTGCCTACGAAAAACGGAATGATATTATTTTTGATTTCCGAAAATTCTAGTGTTTGAGAAGTCGGAAGGAATGGTAGAAGAAAAATTAGAAAAAGGGGACTCATTTTCCTGAAAGAGAGAAAATGAAATGTTATTATTTTCTCTGTTTTATCTTGTTCTTATGATGAACTTTTTGAGTATCAGGGTTCTTTATCAGGATATTGTCAAAAATTTTAATATTTGTTTTCTTGAATTTTGGGTCGAGCTTGGCTCTTTTTGGTATAGCCATATAGGCTGGTTTCGTTTCGTCGAGTTTTTTCACATGTTGTCTGTTCTGATTAAGTTCATCAAGTTTGGACTTTTGCTTTTCTTTTCTTGAATTCAAATGGTCTGAAATTTCCTTTATATTTTCGCGATATTCCTGAATATATTGCGTATTTTTTTCGTGAGTTGACAGTTCTACAGGGTACTATAATTTAAATCAGATATTATGATTTGAAAGGGTGTGTATGAAGTCGAAGAGTGTATTGAATTGTTATAATTCAAAAGCGCTCTATTCATTTTTTCTGTTAAGGAAATATTTTTTTCATCTAGGACTCTAATTTGTTCAATAAGGGTTGAATGGAATCTTCCCACCAGTGCATTTGAGGTTGGGTTATAATTTGTTACATAATGAAGGGAAATTTTATGAGTATTGCCTAAATCTTGTATAAGTTGATTCTTGAATTCTGTTCCATTGTCAAAGGTTATTTTTTCGGGTGTACCGTGGTTTGAAAAATATTGAGTTAATTGATTGGCAATTTCAATGGATGTTTTACTATTTAGAATATAACATTGGCCATGCCTGGAAAATGAATCGATTATAGATAAGCACGGTGTTCTATTCATGACGATTGTATCGATGTATAAATGAGAGAAAGGTTTATCACCTGTTGGATTTGACTTGAATACATATTTCAAAAATATGAATGACTACCCACTTTCATATTTTTGACATTGACAAATTTCGCAGGAGTTGATATATGATTGTATATCTTTGTCCATTTTGGGCCAGTAAAAACGTTTTTTAATACTTTCTTGATTCTCGTGAAAACCTCTGTGTTTCGTTTTAGTCTCATGATACAATTTAATTTTTTCTTGTTGTTCCTCTTCTGTTTCGATGTCTTCAAGAAGTATATTCGAAATTTTGAAGGAGAAAGTTTTGGCTATAAATAGATTTTGTGCTAATTTCAGGAATGTCTTCTCCATTTCTTTTTGTATGAAAAAAATGCCATAATGGCTTTTTGGTTTGATGTATTCTATTAAAAATTTGGTAAAATCTTCTGGTACGTTTATGGAAACAATTAATCTAAATCGAGTGTTTTTGTGTAGTTTCAATTTTTCGACTTTGAATGAATTGGCTTTTCGAAAAATTATTTGATTAATAGCTGTGTTTAAAGAGCGTTCCGTGTATGGTATTTCTAGAATGGGATATTCGAAATTACTATGAATAGTTTGGGGATTGGATTCTTGCGATTGATCGTTTGCGATGCATGATTCGGTTATTTCATCTAACTCTTTTTCCGAAATCTTGAGATCTTCAAGTGTAACTTGAGGGATGATCGAGGCTAAATCGTCATCTGATGAGTCATTTAAGTTTAACTCGTCTATCCGAATACGAGAAATCGCGTCCGCATTATTATTAGATCCTTTCCGATATTTAATTTCGAAATTGAATTCCTCTAATTTTATTCTCCATCTCATTAGTCGGAATGATGCGTCTTTTAGAGAGAATAACCAGGTTAAGGGTCTGTGGTCAGTATAGATAGTAAATTTTCTGCCGAATAGATATGGTCTAAAATATTTCGCGGACCAAACCACTGCCAAAAGTTCTTTTTCTATGGTTGAATATTTGACTTCCGCTTCGTTTAACGTCCTGCTTGCTTAGGATAGGGGTAAATCGTTCGGGGGTGTTCCTTGTGATAGAATAGCACCAATGGCATATTGAGATGCATCCGTTGTAAGGACAAATGGTTTGTTGAAATCGGGGTATTGAAGGATCGGGTAATTGATTAATAGATTCTTGCTTGAGTGAAATGACTCGATATACTCCTGATCACGAATGTTTAATTTGACATCCTTTTTTAGAAATTTGGTCATGGGTTTAGTTAATTTTGAAAAAGTCGGAATGAATTTCCGGTAGTATCCTATCATTGCTAAATAAGATTTAATTTCTTTGACTGATTTCGGTAGTGGGAATTTTTTTATTCCTTCAATTTTTTCGGGGTTAGGTTCAACTCCTTTTTCTGAAATTTTATAACCTAAAAATATAAGATCAGATTTGAAAAAATAAGATTTATCTAACTGAATTTTTAAAGATTCTTTTTGCAATAACTGTAAGACAGTTTGAATATCAGCGAGATGTTTTTCGGGAGTTTTGGATAAAATAAGAATATCGTCCATGTAGACTACACATATTTTGTTAATTACTGGTTGTAAAATCTGATTCATAACGCGTTGGAAAGTTGATGGGGCGTTTTTCAAACCAAAGGGCATTCTAAGAAATTCGAAATGATCATCATCTGTAACGAATACTGTTTTTTCAATCGATTCTGGGTCTAACTCTATTTGATAAAATCCACTGGCTAATTCTAAAGCACTGAAATATTTCGCGTCTTTCAATTGATCCAATAATTCATCGATGTTCGGAATAGGGAATTTATCATCAATTGTTTTTTCGTTATTTATCATCAATTGTTTTTTCGTTAAGTTTCCTGTAATCAATGGCGATTCGCCACTTCTGATTACCAGATTGATCAGTTTTTTTCGGAACTACCACAATTGGAAAGGACCAAGGCGAATTACTAGGACGAATTATATTTTTGTCTGGGTTTTCATCCATAGTTCTAATATGATGTTTAATAGTGTTCGTGAAACTCAAAGGCTGATTTGGTAATTGAAGTGTTCTCATATTGCTCTGTAATATCTTTACTAACTGATTTTGGAGATTTTTCTCTAGATGACTCAAATCAACGGGAATAGGTTCATTACTGCATGTTTTCTGCAAATGGAATTTTTGTGATTTTACGTCATTGCCTAATTCGTGTCTCTGCCAATTAAAATAAAATTCTAAATCTTTCAAAAGGTTTGCTCCTATGACACCGTCATATTGTGTATGGAACTTGTAGATAACGAAAGGATATGTATCATCGGATCCAAAAGAAACGAGCCCTGTGGACAGAAGCTTTCTGGTGCTCTAGTTCAAACAGACAAATTATATCTCCGGAAGTATTGGTTTCTCAGAGTTGGGAATTATATCAATGTATTCATATGATAGAACTGCATCATAAAGGAAATTCAATTTAAATAATAGTTTATTTATCAAGATTAAATGAGCAATTGAATACGATAATACGATTTTTCGTGAAAAGCAGCAAGTTGCGATGGACGTTAAAAGAAGAACACTCTGTATAGAGATTTCTAAAAAATACATTATAAGAATCCATCCAAGATTTCTATTTAGATAACGGTTTGTTTGTGGCAAAAATCAAATCAATCGCGTAATATTGTGCCGATAGGAAAAGAACACCCTGTATAGTAATGGTTTGTTTTCAACGATGTAGGTCCCGAAAGTATATCTTTTATCACAATTGAATACAATAGTACGATTTTTCGTGAAAAGCAGCAAGTTGCGATTGACGTTAAAAGAAGAACACCCTGTATAGAGATTTCTAAAAAATACATTATAAGAATCCATCCATGATTCCTATTTAGATAACGGTTTGTTTGTGTCAAAAATCAAATCAATCGCGTAATATTGTGCCAATAGAAAAAGAACACCCTGTAGAGTAGTGGTTTATTTTCAATGATGTATGTCCGAAAGTATATCTTTTATCACAATTGATTACAATAGTACGATTTTTCGTGAAAAGCAGCAAGTTGCGATGGACGTTAAAAGAAGAACACCCTGTATAGAGATTTCTAAGAAATACATTATACGAATCCATCCAAGATTCCCATTTAGATAACGGTTTGTTTGTGGCAAAATCAAATCAATCGCGTAATATTGTGCCGAAAGAAAAAGAACATCCTGTATAGTAATGGTTTGTTTTCAACGATGTAGGTCCCGAAACCATATCTTTTAACATAATTGATTACAATCACTCGATTTGTCGTGAAAAGCAGCAAGTTGCGATTGACGTTAAAACAGAAACACCCTGTATAGAGATTTTTTAAAAATACATTATAAGAATCCATCCAAGATTCCTATTTAGATATCGGTTTGTTTGTGTCAAAAATCAAATCAATCGCGTAATATTGTGCCAATAGAAAAAGAACACCCTGTATAGTAATGGTTTATTTTCAACGATGTATGTCCGAAAGTATATCTTTTATCACAATTGAATACAATAGTACGATTTTTCGTGAAAAGCAGCAAGTTGCGATTGACGTTAAAAGAAGAACACCCTGTATAGAGATTTCTAAAAAATACATTATAAGAATCCATCCATGATTCCTATTTAGATAACGGTTTGTTTGTGTCAAAAATCAAATCAATCGCGTAATATTGTGCCTATAGAAAAAGAACACCCTGTATAGTAATGGTTTATTTTCAACGATAAGAGCTTCGAAAAAAAAAAAAACACCCTTTTCAAAGTCGACAGATATAGCGTAATTCGAAGTTAATATTCCGATAGAAATTGAAAAAAAAAACACGAAAAAGCGTAATTCCCTTTCCGGGATTCGAGTCCGCCTTTCTTGTGACGAAACCGAGACCCCGACGTTCTAGACCACCTAGCTACCGGACTGCTACGATCTTGTCGATCTCCTCTATTAGAATATAACGTCGGTAATTACCAGAGAAATTATATTCTTAATTTTCACTTTTTGGACATAAAATCGCCACATGGGGGTTTATTTGACGGTTTCTTACCATTAACTTCGCTTTTCGCCAACTTTCAGGCCCTAAAAATGCCTAGAACGGCCGTTTTCATGCCCCGTCTATCTCAGTCGATTTTGACGTTTCTCGAACCAACTATTATCAAGGAAAATCCCCGGGGTCGAAAAAACCTACAGAACTTGTATCAATTTGATATAGTTAGACTTATTGTACGTGAATGAAAATATAGAAAAGCAGAAATGGATACTTCTCCATCATCTCGATAATAATTTTAAGGGACAAAAAGTCCTTCGATTTGAGTTTCAAGCAAAATCAAATTGGAACCTCGTTTTTCTAGGTTACTTAGGAAAAAATACAAATTTGTTCATAAATCATAAACTATTAAGGATATCGACTCGGGGTTTTCGGTTTTACCTTTTCTCTCTAGCAAATTTTCGTTATCTACCTCTTTCAAACCCCCACATTTACTGTGGATTCTCAAAAAAAATCTCAAAATTCTCGTTTTACTCACCTTGGATTGTTAATCTTATATTTTTCTGATTGTGATCGAAAATCGTCAAACGAAGGTTTATCGGACGATTTTTCACAATTATCTTCTATTTTCTTCAAGTTTCAGGTCCCAAAACCACCTAGAACGACCAAATTAGGCCTAAAAAAATCTCAAACCTCGTCTCTCATTACGTAGAATTTGTGACGTTTCTATGATCGAATTTACAAAGGAAAATTCTCCAGGTCAAAACTTCCAGAACATGTATCGATTTCTTATATTTAGACTTGGAAAAGTTGGAAAATGACGAATTGATACTTCTTGTTCGACTCGGTAACGATTCCGGGGGCAGAGCAGCGGTTCCTTTTTAAGTTTAAGACAAAACCAACTCGGCACCTCGCTCTCTGTACCTACCTCACCTGGATTTGCTCATTTTTCACATTTCTAGATCGAAAATAGCCACATGGCGATTTATGGGACGGTTTTTCGCCCTAACCTTTCATTTTCTTCAAGTTTCACGCCCCAAAAAGGCCTAAATCGTCAGTTTCGCTTCCGAAAATATGATAGAACTGCATCATAAAGGAAATTCAATTTAAATAATAGTTTATTTATCAAGATTAAATGAGCAATCATGAGAATGAGAACTCCATGGAAGAAATCAAATTAAATCTGGCCAATTTTGCCCAATAACGAACTCAACCGAGATATTCATCTCCTAAACTACTCTGAAAATTTCAACTACCTACCTTATTCCGTTCGAGAGTTATATCTATGTCTATGGATGAAAAGCAATCTCACTACTCTCAGATCTCTTACTTCATGTTCCGTTCGGAAATTTAAGAATTTTCTGAGAAAACCTAATTTCGGAGCAAACAACTGAGATTTTTCTCACTTCGCAGACAATTCTTTGATTGATTATATAATGTCATGTCATGTCCCAGGAACATCATTTGACACTATGACAATTCATACTTAGAATAATATCATTCTGTGACAACGTTGAAATACTTGAAATTTTGAAACATCATATCTCCGTAAGTATTAGCTTGTTAGAGTTGAAAATGATATCATTGGATTCTTATGGTAAAACAGCTCATTGAAAAAAAATTAATTTGGAATTTGCCTTGTAAAGTTTTAAATAAGGCAAAGATGACAAATGTTCTTTTGTAAAATTTAAGTCTTGCGATTTCCGAGGGCCGAGGGCTAATATTTGAAAATTTTGATCCTCATGTTTGTTATCATCCGATTCGTTATCATAAACTACTTCATTCGGATATTCTAATTCTTGATCCTCTTCAAATTCTTCGCATTCAACGTTTTCCATATTTGTGAGTTCTTCGACTGCAAATTCTGGAGGTCCGTTTTTTCTAAAGAATTGTCTGTTATTTGGAGGTTCTTGTCGCATCTGACTACTAGCAGGTCTTTTGATAGGATGAATTCTAGTTCTGACGGACATTGGTTCTGGCCTAGGATGATTAAATTTTTGATTCGGGTTCGGTTTGAAAACATTTCGCGGTTTTCCAAAAACTTGACTATTCGTCGCGAATTTTTGTTCTGATGTATTATTAAATTGCAATGGTATCGGTTGCGAGAGGAATTCTCTACTGGTTGGAGGAAATTGGTGGTAATTTTGATTCTTATTTTGTCGTTCGCTTGATATAAAATTTGGGGTAAATGTAGGTAATTTGGAAACTGGATGCAAGTAGAGCTGTTGTCTTTTAATTTCTCTATTCTCTAACAGTTCACACGTATCGTCAAACGGTTTTGGTTGCAAATCTAATAAATTTAGAGAATTTTCGTCCACATTATTGTATAAGACAGTGTTACCAATTTTGACCGATAGATTTCTATAAACATTAATTTCTATAGGTGATAATCCTAGAAGTTGAATTTGATAGTCATATTGTAATTTGACTTCTTTCACTCTTTCAATGAAGTCAGATAGAGATTCTTTAGATTTTCTTTTCAAATATTGGTATTCACTTTGTAATACATCGAAATTTATTTTGAAGCCGAATTTATTATTTAATAATTGTTTCAGGTCGGTCCATGTATTACAGGATGGTCCGGAATATATTATGGTTTTAGCTTGGTCAATTAATTCAGATTAAATAGTTGCAAGCCAATATCGATTAATTAATTCATTATTCGTTGTTCCAAACTGACTCATGAAATGATCTGCTTCTAAAAGAAACGTTTGCAATTCGTTAGGGTTTCCGTTAAATCGAGGTAATAATTCTCCAAAATATTTAACTGTACTGAGATCTATCACAACACGATTTTCACTGGGGGTTGCCATTTTCGAATTTATAGAATTTACTTGAAGGGAATTAAATTGTTCTATTAATGACTCAATGATTAAAAGACTTTCTTCAATTATTTATACTCTCCAAGTTGTGATTAAAAAAAAATAATAAAAAAAAATGTGTTCCTTATCTTTTGGTCCAGGGATAGGAAAAAAACTGGGATTATTAGAACAGCCTCACCTACTTGACTTCTGTTTTCAACCTCGTGCTTAGGGTGCTACTACCAAACTCCTAAGGGTGATCTCTGAGGGCTACCAGTTGTGGATTCAGTCCGGGTTGGTTCTCCTTTTCTTTTCAGGGCTTCAGCAACTCCTCTTGACTGTATCGGTCACACTTGTCTTGATGGAGATTTTCTTCACGTACTTGGTTTTTCTGTTGAAGGTAACGTCGCACCAAAATCTCGGGTTTTTTGGATGTATTCAAAGAATTGAAATTCACGTTCTTTTTTCTCACAAAAAAACTAATAGCATCCCATCCTCGTCGCCATTTACAAAAATCCACTCTAAGATCTCTTTTTTAAAAAAACAACTTTATTTTTGAAGCAAGTTTATTCGATGCAGGTCTGAATAATAATGAATAATAATCCTTCAAGTCGGACTGCAGGAAATTATGGAATATAATGCTGACTGCTCAAAAGTACTGAGCGTTGACAGGCGCTTCCGGGAAAAGCCCTGACTTGAGTATGAGGGCATTCACATCTATGTTAAGGAATGCTACAATGCATATCGCATAACAATATATATATATATATATATATATATAGGCTTGAACAATATTCATAAATTATGATGAATTATTAATTTAACTTAAATGAATTATCTTATTTACGACTCACCAAGGATTTGGCTGAGGACAGTCCTGCCGTCTTCTCCTAGGCATGCAGTTCTCGCATCGAATGGATTCGTGAACTGGACAAACGCGTATCCTTTGTGCATCGAAATACCTGCAAAAAAATTGAGAATGTTACATGTGTGCATTGAATAATGGCGAGAGAAATTTTGTTTGTAAAATTTGTGTTGATGGTTTCCAAATAATAGAACTCCAATGAATATACGATGCTTTTGTTGAATTCGCTGATGATGTTATGAGAAGTTCTTATCGTTAGAAATACATGTATTCATCTACATGAGCATTACAGATACATACAATACATTTGCGACATGATCCGCATTCCGCTGAAATAATACTTGAAAGCTATTATAATATATAGGCAATACAAGTCAACGGACATGCTACAGTTTATCAGACATCCAACCAGGCGACTAAGCGGCCGCTTTGTGGTTTATACGAAGAAATTTTCTTTCGGACGTCAAGTTATTTCATATAGATGAATTTCTAGAACAATGTTAGAGCCAATCTCATTCTGAAACAACGAGAATCGTAGTATTCAACTTCTTCTCAGTCTTCGACCTTTTTCACACGGCAGGTACAGCAGTACCGATAAGGATTTATAAGCTTGTAAATTTTACAAATGCTATTTCTAAAAATAGATATTAGCAACATTTTCGACTTTAGCTATATATGTCGATTGGTTCAAGCACTGACGTGAATTCAAGAGCATTTATGCGCATATTCTATTGTCTACTCTCCTCTATTGGATATTCTTAATCGAATGTAGCTTCGATATATACTATTGTCGCAGCTTTTATAATAAATTAATATATTTTGTTGATTCCTGATTAGTTTAAGGAAGTTATGATTCGAAGGACCAGAATTTTACACCCTGATGGGATTATCAGGTGGATGAGTAATTTGATACTTCTAAGTAACAAATTACTCATCCACCTGATAAAACCATCAGGGTGTAAAATTCTGGTCCTTCAAATCATAACTTCCTTAAACTAATTAGGAATCAACAAAATATATTAATTTATTATAAAAGCTGCGATAATTGTATATATCGAAGCTACAGTCGATAAAGAATATCCAATAGAGGAGAGTAGAAAATAGAATATGCGCATGAAAGCTCCTGAATTCACGTCAGTGCTTGAACCAATCGACATATATAGCTAAAGTCGAAAATGTTGCTAATATCTATTTTTAGAAATAGCATTTGTGAAATTTACAAACTTATAAATCCTTATCGGTACTGCTGTACCTGCCGTGTTAAAAAGGTCGAAGACTGAGAAGAAGTTGAATACTACTACTCCAATGAGGTAACAATTACATCGATAGGAAGTGGTGAATGATTCGAACGCACTTTGAATAAACAATTAACTGTATTTTGTTGTTACCGTTACTTCGATAAGAAGCACGAATTTTTGTACAATACAATATTGATACAATTTAAAATCTTCCTTCTATATGAAAAATGAAGAAGTGACTACTTAGTTGCTAACGAAGACAAGACAATGTTATTGTTTCGCGACAGATCAAGAATAGTAATGAATTTGTACAGTGTAATTGTATAGAAGAGCCCAGATAGAAGGAAATATAGGAGGTTCCTTCATCTGGGTAAAAAAAGGGAAATATTAACAATGATTGGGGGTTCGATCTTCTAACCGCCCCAGATATGTTATAAAAATACTCTCATTTGTCAATTACGAAAAGCAGTAGAAATGCAAACTAAATGCACCAATCAGTGAACTTTTAAAGGGTTTAATCTTAGGAATTCGATATCTCGAAATTCTCCCACTATAGGGACCAAAATTCCCCCGTTTTCTGGATATGATCTATCACCGAAAGCTGATACATAAGTTTTCACAGACTAGCGGTTTTCAAATCATCTACACAAAAGGAATAACACACTGGGCAATGTGTCTAGAAACTGATACGTTTCTTAGCACTTCAGTTGTTAAATGAATTTTAACATCATTCTTTCACAGGAAATAGGTAATTAATATCTACAAGGGTGGAAACTTTACAAGATATTCCACTTGCAGTTATCTTTTTGTGAAAAATATTAATTTCAAGGGTGAGACCACACATGTGAACCCTAAACATTTAAGTTTTGCAGGCGAGCTCCTTGGTTTAGAAAAACAAATTCGCGGTCCCCAAAATGTGAAGTCACGGGACGCAACATATTTAATACCATTTTGAGAAAGAATCTATGATCACATAATTTCTATTTCTTTCATATACAGTATGGTGCAATTGAAAGGAATAAATTCGTTATTTCATAAACCGGCGACTTTAAGGAAAAATCCCGAAACCCGTCGATTTTTATTCTTAAGCAGGCTATTCGTAGGGAAACCATTTTATTTTTGACGTCAAATTAAATAATAATAATAAAATTTTATTAATTGTTGAAAAAAATGAAAAAAATCAATTTTTGTACATTATTGATATGGCTGAATAGGTATTTAAAAAATCTTTCAAATAATGTTTTACAACACCCACCTTTCCATCTGAAAATTTTAGCGATGACGTCATCACGCTCACATAGATGACGTCAAAAATGAAAAGGTATCCTTATGAATAGCCCGTTTAAGAATAAAAATCGACGGGTTTCAGGATTTTTCCTTAAAGTCGCCAGTTTACGAAATAACGAATTAATTCCTTTCATGTGCACCATACTGTATGTATTCTATTGAAATTGAAATACGAAAAAATTGGTTCAAGCCCTGTGGACAGGAGCTTTCTGGTGCTCCTGTTCAAACAGACAAATTATATCTCCGAAATTATTGGTTTCTCAGAGTTTGGAATTATATCAATGGATTCTTATCAAAGAACTTCATCTTAGCAGAAATTGAATAATTTAAATTCAACAAGAGTGCCAAAAATTATAAATCCAAAACCAATAGATGAATTCTACCCAACAACGAACTCATCCGAGATACTCATTCCTCAATTCTATGATGAACGATAATATATATTATTTCCTCAAATCCACTCCAATACTCCAATACATCAATATTCCAGTTTAGTTTTTAGTGGAGATATTCTGAACTCAATATTATTAACTTACCATTACCATTCCCATCATCATAATAGGTTGACCATCGGCATAAAAATATCAACCAACAAAAAGTATAATATTATAGACAATTCGGAGTGCTGCATTATGTCTTTCCACATATCCTGATGGAACATGGACTCTGCAAGCAGACAGAATGTGCATAATAGTTTCTTGCTGGCTGTGGCATGCTCTGCACGTTATAGGGGTGTCCACTTTCATGATGTTCTTTTCATACCATCTGGTATTTATAACCCCATCTTGACAAGCTATAACAAATCCGTCCGTTTTTGACTTGAGTCCAGTGGACTTCAAAAAGGCGAAGGATAATTCTTCCGACAGGCCCTGCTCTTTCAAACTCCTGAAGTATATGGAGTGCAGGTGTTTACTCATGTGATCTTTGAGTAGTTTCTTCAATTGTGCCTGCCTTATCTCTCTGCCAACACTTCTTTGGTCTGTTGGCGAGATAGGTGTTCCTGCTAGCTCATGATCGATTGATATGCCGGTTATACAGAGCTTCTCCAAAGCTGTCTGACCAGCCCTAAATAGGAAAGCTCCTTGGTTCCTGATTTCATGCTGAGCCACCATTTTCAGAAGCGGGTCTTCGCTTCTCAATATCTTTATTGCTATCCAACGTTTGTTGATGGTGTTGGTATTCCAAACTTTGCAAACCTCTGCCTCCCTGCGTTCGTGGAAGGTATATCCTTTGAGTCGAGAAGTTGGGATGCAGGCTACGATTCATGTTCATCACTTTACGAGTGGTTCTGTCTAGCTCGAGAATTTCATTTACTGTCCAGTTAACTACCCCGAATGAGTAGGTGATTATCGGTACTGCCAAGTTGTTCGTAGCAGATACTTTATTTTTCCCGGACAGCTGTGATTTCCATATATTATTATTATTATTATTATCATTTTTTTTTTCGCTCGAGAGGTAAAACCTTTTATAGGCCCGCCCTAAAATGGTCTGCTTCTCTCAGGAGTGTGAGACTCCAGATGTTGATGGTTACTCACTAAAAAACCTCTCGCACGTTCCTTGGCGTAGTTCTTCGTCCTGCCCTTAGAATGGCCCTTAACAAAAGAGTTGAGATGCCTGCCTTATCTCTCTGCCAACTCTTCTTTGGTCTGTTGGCGAGATAGGTGTTCCTGCTAGCTCATGATCGATGGATATGTCGGTTATACAGAGCATCTCCAAAGCTCTCTGACCAGCCCTAAATAGGAAAGCTGCTTGATTCCTGATCTCATGCTGAGGCACCATTTTCAGAAGCGTTTTAACCTCGTTGTTTCATCCCAATGAATTTGTATGTTTCTTCCTCTTTGAGGTGTCGAATGCTTATTCCCCCTTCTAGGTCGATGCTTTCTTCTGTTCTCCAGTTCCTCCTATACTATTATATTTTTTTTTGCTTGACAGGAAAAACCTTTTATAGGCCCGCCCTGAGAGGGTCTGCTCCTCTCAGGAGTGTGATACTCCAGGTGTTATGGTTACTCACTAAAAAACCTCTCGCACGTTCCTTGGAATAGTTCATCGTACTGCCCTCAAAGCGTCTCCTAACAAAAGAGATGAGCTGCAAGCGGCCTTCATAGTTGATGGGACCTGATGACTCGAAGTGATCCGCACAACACCGCTTTCTGCATTCTGTGAGCTAAATCCTCGGCCAGAGATTTGCAGGCCGGAATAATCTTCAATTCGATCACGTAGTTCGCTCTCATTCCGCCTAGGCATCCTATGATTAGTATGACCATCCTAGCCTTATGCCTTGTATACAAGATCCCAAGTTCAAACATTAAATCCTTGTACCTCCTGAGTTCCGACATAATATTAAAGGTGATATAAAGGTGATATTTAGGAATTCGGTTCATTTAACACTGAAAACCAAATCACCAAATTTTTTTGAAAAATTTTATTCAAGGGGAAGTACAAAAAAAATATTGTCCAATGAGATGGACATCAGGACGATATCATTATAGATTATTATGCAAATGGAAATTTCTGAAGCAATTATTGCTACCTGTCAAGCACAAAAATAGGGTACATTTCTCACAATAAAATTTAGTTTTCAATTTGCAACCTGGATTTTTACATTGTACTGCGTTCTTGAATTCACTCGCCACAATTGGTAGATGTAGATTTTTCCCTTTTGAAGCAGATGGGGAGGAAACTTGCAAAACAGACATGTGGAAACTGTTTCTGGTTATTATTGATGGTAATTTATTTTCAGTGGCAACCTCCAGGTTCGCAATTTCAAATAGATAATTTGCATTAGAAATCTTGAAATCGAGAAATTTCGAAATTTCTGCAGATCTCTCACCTAATTTTTTTCTATCGTTTCTGTATAGCATCCACGAGTTAGCTACTGCCAAGTCCATTCACTTCATCTCTGAAGTCCTTGAATTTAAGAAGGTTTAGGAGAGACGTCAAGAAACTTCTATTGAGGAAGGGTTTCTATTCTGTAGATGAATACTTTGTTGACTCCTTGTCAATTTAATTGTTTTTTTTTTTTTTTTCTTTATCATACTCAATGACTTGTCCTATACAAAATATGTTGTCTTAAAGGATTTAATAAAATTATTATTATTATTATTAAATGAAGAAAAGTCTTCACTGTCCACTTTTTTGTTCTGGAGCTGATACGATAATAACTAATCATTCTGTCAATCAGATCGATTCCCCCCATACAGGAATTGTATTTGCTGACTATGTTCGGTCTTGGGATGTTTATCCCAACCAGCAAAGTTGTCTTATAACTCCAATGATTCGCGACTAATATATTTCATAAGTATCATATTAGTGCTTCCGAAATATCAATTCATTTTATTAAAGCTACATAAACATCATTCTGTTGTGGATAATCGAAATACTTTATAAATTTATCCTGAAAACGTCTATACAGCAGAATTATGAAATATATTATAAAACTGTTACTTAACCATTTGTTAAGAGGTTTATAACTAACTTATACAACAATTCTGCTTATAGAACTGAATTGCTCTTTAATGGTTTCTTTATTAATTCTGGGGATATTTATAATTTTATTTCAAATATATTAAAAAACCATTTCAAAGATGTTCTGTAAAACCTAATGAAACAGTTTTATAGAAGTGCTTTTAGTTACAATTTTGCTTCCAGAAGTAAATTGTCGTTTCGGTAACCACTTCATAACTATTTTATGGTATTCAATTTCCATGACAATATCATCCAAAAGCAGCTGATCATTCTGTTCCCACACTGAAAGTTTTTTTGGGGTTATTACAATATTGTTTTTATTCATATCTTCCAATGATTTCAAAGGACATTTGCCATCCTTTGACACCTTTCAAAAGGACAAAAGACATATTTTCAAAATAAAGGACTGTCCTTTGAAATAAAGGACGGTTGGCAACCCTAATCTTGAACGTTTCTAAAAAAGTTATGATTACCATGAAGCAAATGCATATTAGTTTTCTAGCTAAAAGCACAAATTTCTTACCTATGCATGAGGTTCCGGAAGCATTATGCTACTGCTGAAGACAATTTTCTGTAGGTGCAAAATTATCACCACAATCATGTTTGTGTTCAAGATATCGACTCATCAATAAGATACCTTCATCAGATTAACTGTCATTTCTCCTTTTGAATATCCAAATATGTATTTATCAGATATTCCAGGAAAATGTTAACTGTTTCACTGATTTTGCAGGTTATGTTGACTTTCACGCGGTTGGACATAATAACATGTTTTATAGTAGTTGAAAAGTAGCTTAATTACAACGAAATGCTTGAAACTGATGCAAAATCATTTTATAAGAGAACGCCATTAAACATGGCGGCATTTGTGATGACTCAGAGTGCGGAGTGTTTTAAACACACTAAAAATCGCCAATGTGTAGATATTTCAACCATTCAGAGCATGAAATGACTCAAAAATAATCTGTAGAACAAATTGGAATACATTTTCGTACAAAGGATCATTAGACTGACAAGTCACATTTTTGTTTTGTTCCATTTTTTTGTGTGAAACATTCGAAACAAGGAGGCGCGTTTAAAATATGTCATTTTAGTGCTACATTTCACGAAGAAATTTCATTTGCATTGAGAATTTCGTTGTGTGTATCCAAACATGTGTCTGTAAGAGTAGAAGTATATATAAATAAAATGGCTTCCTGTAAACCATAATGACACAAGACATCTATATTTTCGCTATGTTGTTATAATTCAGGATTGCCATTTGCCAACTTAAAATCAATTAATTTTATAGATATCATTCTATGTCACATTTTTATTTCAGAACGCTCATATGAAAAACCTTATAAAGCTATTACAAAACAGTTTTTTAGATGGCGCCAGAATGTTTATGAAATAGTTTTGTAATGATTATGAAGAGCTTTATGAGATGTTCCGAATGACAAAATTATTTTATAAAATGTGCCAATTCTGGGTTTATATCTGTTGTATAAACGTATTGAAAACAATTCAGCGACTAAGAATGTTTTATAAGATTTTGGTTGAAAACGTTTCCACAACTATTATAAAATATAAAGTTGTTAGTTGGGATGTATTTGGTGTCTTTTTTGGACCATCGCTTACACTCGTCTTGAGGTTCTACTTATAAAGCCGCAGAAGAACACTTTTCATATCGTACCAATGTACCACCGAAATTTTTCCGTCTGCCCTAACTGACATTTCTGAAGAACCTCGCCCAAGTCTTGCCATTGTCTTTTCAGGTGTTAAATGCACACTCCTGGGAATTCTAGATCTCATTATTGTACCGGTGACTGTCATCTTTTTTTTCAACATGTATTCCAGAAGCGGTATTGTGGTGAAGTATCTGTCAATGAAAATATGCGTTCCTTCTTTCAAGGTTTCAGTTAATCTGATAACAGATGAAGGGCCGATTCCTAGATTTTTAGATTTCTCATGTAAAAAAGTGTTTTTCCTCGATAAATTTCAAAGTCGAGAATAAGCCCGTCAGGGGTCACACAAACAAAATTTTTCAGTCCCTCATGATTAGGCTTACCTCTAATAAATTGCTTCATTCTGCAAACTCCAGTGAAGGGAATCATCTGTTCATCGATGGCAACTTCTGAGTATCTCGGTAACATCAAACACCCCTTCCGAATACGATCAATTAGAGGTCGAATCTTGTACAAGCGGTCGAGCGTTTTTTCTTGAGGTGTGACATTGTTATCGATCACTACTTTCAGATTATTCCTAATCAAGAAATATCGATCCTTGGTCATTGCAGTAGCTATTGCAATAACTTTAGTTGTTTTTTCCCTGTACATTCTTACTTGGGGATATTTCAAACATGACATCAAATTTGTAATAGCTATAAACTTTTTAATTTCTGGTAATATCAGATTCATTGATTTTCCCTTCTCTTCCAAAAATTTCACATTCGTGCAATCACAAATATTCTGGAAAATCTCATCATCCAGATACATTTCTAAATAGTCCTGAACTTTCCAATCTCTGCGAGATTCGACGTTATCAACAGGTTCTTCAAACACGGAGTTTGGTGGAATAAAGTTTTTCAATATTTTCCAATTCATGCGGTTTCTGTTATAAACCCGTTCAGTAGTTATCCTTTCTCTAATCACACTTAGCGGCTCGTCATCAGAATCTTCTTCAGACAAAATGTCCTCAGGAGCGTCCTCAATTTCCTGGATATCTTGCTGAATCTCGAAATCAACTTCATCATTAGAAAAATCATCTAATCCTAAGTCTGAACAGTCGGCATCCAGAAGTTGTTTGATTTTTTCATCGTCTACTCCAAATCTCAGTCATTTTTTCGTCCCGAAAATCGCTGAAGAGAAAGTATCGTTATGTGGAAAAAGTTTGAGTATGACCTACTGTCCAACTGGATGGACAGGTGCAAAAATAGTCATTTTTTGTTCAATAACACTTGTAGAAAAAAAAATGATTTGATTACATTCTTAGAATACTAATGCAGTGACACAAACAAACATCACACATAAAATAGGAAAAAATCAATACTTACAGTCAATAGTTGTAGGACGAAAGGCGGCCATCATGAACAAAATTTTCATAAACAAATAACAGCGCACTGTGGCATAACAGCAAAATAGCTGGGCATGCAACGCGTTCGTTCATTCATCCAATACGTTGGACCGAAGGATTTACTGCCGTAAATTCACTACAATATTAATAATACGCTTGAATCTGGATGTCCAACATATTGGACATCGGGACTCAGGAGGTTATTATTATTATATATTATTTTTATGATAAAACGCTTAACTGGTCACCATCTGTACATGGAAGATTTTTAAGAAAAATAATAGGGGAGCTTTATGAACGCAATAGAATACAAAACATTAATTTTTAGAATTTTTGTCTGTTTGTCTATTAGTCTGTTTATCTGTTTGTCTGTTCGTTTATGCACGCTAATCTCAGAAACGGCTTAACCGATTTGAATATGGCATCGACTAATGGGTTGCTGTTCACTTGATTTAGAATTCAGTTATTGTTTCATTTCAATCGGTTCTTATATGAAAAAATTATATCAATCGTATTATAGACTCTTCCAACGTACGCGTACCTAACGTTGTTCGTGTTAGTTAGATCGCGTCGGTGGGTGGGGACCGCGCTTCTATGTATGTATTTCGGAGATGCATGGCCTCAACTATTCATTTGTGGCTTATGTTGCACATACTTTTTCTTTTCAAGATTTGTTATTTCCGACTTTGATTATCTAGATATATAGGTGTTTTTAGTTTTTAATCGGAAAATATATGTTTAAACCGTATGTACATACAAAATAGGTATTTCTCCGATTCCATTCATTTTTTCAATCTGTATGAGAATATTTATTACACATCACTTCTTGTTGTTTGAATTAATTTGTGTTAGTAGGTAGTATTTGTTGAAATAATAGTTGTATTATAGTTATTGAGAATGCATCGAAAAAGATCGAACATCGGCGGAGGCAGCAGAAATACTAAAAGGCTGAAATTAGTTCAATCACAGGAATCTGAAGAGGATTATGAAGTAAGGCTTACTACATCTCAGAAACGTCCCCTCAGCGAGAATCACGACTGAGTTCAAAGGGTTTTCATTTGATGGCCTTTCGAAATATAGAGAGAGAGCAATGAACAGTGTGAGGCAAGTGTATCCTACTATGAGGCTCACACCCTTTCCGTGTATCTAAAACCTTCACTGACTGGGAATCTAGCTTGAACTCCCAAAGAGTGCAGACTAGAGAACTGGAATGTAGTTTAAAAAGAGAAGAACGATTATCGGCGGATAGTGAGCGACACAACAATGCTACAATTCTCAAAAATGAAGATATACTTCGACATAGATTACAAACAGCTACCGAAAATTATGATCTAACCCGCCAGAATAAGGAATTGTTTTTATTAGGCGGGAGAGAAAGAGTGAGGGAAATACGGAACTAAGAAACTGCAGACTGACGTCAGTCTCGATTAAATACTGATCAACTTCGACATAGACTTAATAAAATGTCTTAAAATGCGATAGAATACTTGAATAATAGGCCAGAAGATGATACCCTTCCTTGGGCCAAGAAGGCCCAAAGAGCCCTGAGCTGGTATAGAAATAGTCTAGTAATTAGGTCTCTTCTAGTAAGTATTAATTAAACTCCAATAATAATCAAATTACACTTTTCAAAATGTTGGGGAGATGCGATAGTCAGAGTCAAAGTCTAATCTTACACTCAACGTTGTCTCTTCCTATGAAACCTCCGATCCTAACCCCCATCAAAAAAATAAAGACTAATATGTAGGTAAAATGAATCCTGAAAAAACAGGAAAAACACAAAAAAGCACTGACGTGAAGTCAGTTCTCTTTGGCTCGCTTATTCACGATGACTAATTAGAGCTTATGAGGGGTCTCCTTATGGAAGACCCAGGAGGATCAGTATAATAATAATAATAATAATAATAATTGAATGATGAGTGCTTTAAGTTCATGGGATATCATGCGACTCGGGATTTAGGAGGGTCAGCATAATCATACAGAGCTTCCGAAAAGTAACGAATAAATTCACTATTGCTGAAACTGAGAGGTTTTCTGAAAAATCCTCAGACACTTCCATACTTCCCAACAGACACTTCCATACGACCCATATTTGTGACGTAATCATTATTAGAGATATGACGTCATCGACAATTTTTTTTAATAGCAATAACCAATTTCGATTCTGCCAATTGAAAGTGCCTGTCATTTTAGGTCCACACTGTGAAAAAATATGGTTGTCTGGCAGTTGCCTTAGCGACTGAGGACGGTTCATATTACTGTCAGATTAAAAGTTGAAATCGTACTTGTTTTTTATATTTTATTGACCATGTTCAGCAAGAATGTATTAATAGCCTCGGTTACTGTCAGGTAGCTAGCGGTGCACACTTTCAAGATCTACTTTAATCATTACCATTAAATTTAGTAAAACAAAGCTAATAATCATATTTTTGACGAAGGGGACGCAAAATGACAGGCTCTTCCAATTGGCATGGTCTAAATTGGGTGCTGCCAATTAAAAAAAAAATTGATGAAGTCATATCTCGACTAAAGGTCAACTCACAAATATGGGCCTTCGTCAAAAAGTGCCTTTGTTTTTAACAAAATCGCTTATCAGAGGATTTTTTGGAAGAACTCTCGGTTTAAGAAATATTGAATTAATTCGTAACTTTTTGAAAGTACTGTAGGCATAATCATAATCGTCTCATTAGCAAGCCCACCAAATTAGACTGGCTACTCCTCAGTGTTTTGTTAACACTTTTACTTTTTTTATACTGAAGTCAATCTGCTCTGGTGCGCTTTCTATAGACATGATCATGATTTTATGACTAGACTGACCCTCTAAGGTTCCGAGTCACACGTTCTATCTACTGAGCTAGAAGTCCGGATTATTGAAAATAATTCATCCAAAATATTTCAATATATTCAAATCAGTAGTTTCGGAAATATTCGAAAAAATAACTTTGAATTTAGAATGGTATACAATTCTCACAAAATTTTGCATAAGACTTCGTGTCGGTCTGTTCGAACTATTTAGTTCGGTAATACCGTTGGTATTCACCAAGTTTCGATTCGATTTAAGCTGTACTTTTCGAGTTATTATAAAGAACCAAATTTCAAAAGTTTTTTCACTTTGTTTCCTGCTCCAAGTTATTTTGGAATATCAGCATTTTAAAAACGAAGCACCCAAGATAGAATCGAAACCTCTGCGACATTCTCAACCAACCCAGTTCTAATTCAATTCAAATCATTCAAAAGACATACCGAAACATATCTTTAAGTTAAAGAGCTGAAGGGACATTTTTTACGATTCGCTAAAATTTTTGGATGATTTTATCTTTTCCATTATTTTAGTCTTGCATTTCCATACAGCTTCCAGGAAAAATATCGAAATAAAAAGTTATTCCTCCAATAACATTCACTAACTCGACGAAATATTCCGTATTGAACTTTCAATGCCAGCAAAACAAAAACAGACAGACGTACAGAATTGAATTTGACCAATTATTGTTCAGCATTAAGACTGAACTGTTTGTTATGGATTATCTTCGGCCAAAATATGGAAATTGCCGAAAGGAAAAATTCCAATTTATATCATTAGTTGAAGTACCCTCCAAAAACAGTTTTGAGAACGCCTTTCAGTTTGGACCACAAGAAAGACTGTAGAAGTTTTGTGTTTCAAATATGTGTTTGCAATAGCAACGAAATTAGAGACATTTTGCGAAATTATCCAAAAGTAATAAATGTAATAATCCACCTATAATTCAAAATCAAACAATCGTAGGTACCTACCGTAAAAAAGTTACTGAATTGTATTTGAGAAATAATTCAATAAAAAATATAAATAATTCAGAGGGAGAGAGAGCGGAACGAAAGACATCTCAACCAAAAACAAAAACAGCCCCAAAAAAAATCTTCATTGACTACAAGGAAATCCTCCACATCAACTTTGAATCTTCTGTTACTTTGTATGTCTTTCAGATGTGTGGGTAGTGAATTGTACAACTTGGGTCCAAGGTATAATATTGACTTCTTGGTCAGGCTTTTTTGCAACAAAGGAGGAACGATGTGACAGTTAGAGGCTCCCCTAGTTGCTCTTAAATGTCTGCAATTCATGAATTTATTCTCGTTCGAACGGATCCATATTAAAGTTTTATATTTGAATATAGATCGTACACACAAAACACTCGATTGTGTCTGCAATGTGCTGCTTGAGTCATATTTATTTTTTTTGAGTAGAATCTTCAGAATAGTATTTTGAGCGGCTTGCAGGACATTCAGAGTAGTGGTGAAAGTACTTCCCCGAGCCAAAATGCAATATCCGATGATAGATTAAATCAGAGAAGTATATAAAATCAATAAAGTTTTTCGGCTCAAAATATCTCTCAATGTATAAAATTTATTCATTAATGCTCTTATTCTTTTTGTGGTATTGATAATATGATCGTGCCATCTCAGATGTTGATCGACAATAACACCTAGATATTTAATTGAGTCAGTTTTTTCTATATGTGGACAATGACATTCACTGTTCGAGCAAGTGATATGGTGCATCTTCACTTTGCTGTTGATCGGTTGATCAGTGACAGTAGAAGAGAACGTGACATATTTAGTCTTTGCTTTATTTATATTCAATAGGTTAACACTAAACCATGCCTGGACTTTTCTCATATTTTCTTCAGCACTATTATGTACTGAATGCCAGTCCTCACCCATGAAGATGATAGCTGTATCGTCAGCATAGCTCAATATGAGTCCTTTAAAATTACTTATAGACGATAGGCTATTTATATAAACAAGGAACAATACCGGTCCCAACACTGTTCCCTGTGGTATACCAGTGTTCACAGTCCGTTCACCGCTCAATGCATTCCCCATCTTTACTCTCTGGGTTCTTTCCGATAAATAATTAGACAGTAATTCCAGCGGTTGTCCCCTTATACCATAATTCTCAAGTTTTTCTATAAGTATATCATGTGATACTGTGTCGAATGCCTTGGCAATGTCTAGAAACACTGCCAGACACTTTTCCGACTCATCCATTTCAGTTAAGATCTTTGTTGTAAAATCAATAGTAGCGTTTTCGGTATTAGAATTATTAAGGAATCCGAATTGTCTTTCAGTAATTAATTTATTTTCCCCAAAAAAGGAAACCAGCCTGCTGTTCAAGCACTTTTCAAAGATCTTGGTGAAATTATTGAACAATGAAATCGGCCGATAGTTGACTAACAGGGATGGATCTCCTGTCTTGAAGACAGGTGTAATAACAGAAACCTTCCATTGTTGAGGGATTAAACTTGTTCTACAACACAAATTGATTATGTGAACTAGTGGAGGTATTATATATTCATGTATTTTTGTAATCAATTTTGTATCTTTCATGACTGACCCAGGAGAACATTTGTTTTTAAGGCTTGAGATCAAGTTCTTCCCTTCTGATTCATCAGTAGGTTTAAGGAATAAGGAGGATCTGATTGACTTCTCCATTAAGAAACCTTCAGGAAGATTCAACTCTGGAATTCTACTCCTCATCCTTTCTCCGGTGTTTACAAAGTACTCGTTGAACAAATTTGCCTTGTTAATATCATCCGCAATTGGTTCGCCACTTTCAGAACTGATTATGGCGTTCTCAACTTGTTTTTTTTTTTTTTTCGTTTTTTGTTCAGTAATTTCATTGATAGTCCTCCAGATTTGCTTATAATTTCCTTTCAAATTCTGTATTTTATTTATATAATATTCATTTTTAGTCCTTCTGATTAAGTCGTTCAATTTATTTCTATATTTTTTTATACTCAAATTCTAATTCCGCAGAAAAGTGTTTTGATAATCTTGATCTCAAATGATTCCTATGATTTATAGATTTTACAAGACCCGTTGTGATCCAGGGCTTTAATCTATAGTTTTTCTGGATTTTAACCGAGATCTCCCTCGTGCAATCTGCGATGTGTACAATCAATTTTTCAATAAAAGAATCATATGATTCTTGAGGATTGTTGCGTGAAAGCGTTTCAATCCATGATTCATTTGACAATTTCCGGTTAAGGCGACTATAATTTATTTTCTTTAATGATTTATAAGATTTTTTAATTATCGGTTTGAAATTAGGTATTTTCTAGTTTGTGTGAGGAATATTATAGATTTAATGCTAGTTTTATCAATCAAATGCTTTTCTTGTCTAATGAATATGTGATCTAATCAGGATTTGGTATCAGAAGTGACTCTGGTAGGCTTATTAACGTAAGAAATGAATCCATTTGATTCCAAAAGATTCAAATAATTATTCACATGGGTTGATTCACATTCTAATAAATTTATGTTTATATCTCGTAAGTATATTTCTATGTTCTCTTTATTAATACTCGTTAAATGGGCTCGCATTTCGTCAATATAGTCGCAAGGTTTTGAAGATGGTGATCTGTGTGATACTGTTATACCTATTCTATAATTATGTTTTTGTGAATGCAAGGCAAAAACAACTCTCAAAAATTTGTAATCTTTGATAGTATTAACGGAAACATCTGCCGGCAGTGCATTGTTTATGTATGCAGCTACACCATCACATATATTTGAGTTCGATTCATTATAAAAAATGGGTTCAAGCCCTGTGGACAGGAGTTTTTTGGCGCTCTAGTTCAAACAGACAAATTATATCTCCGAAAGTATTGGTTTCTCAGAGTTGACAATTATATCAATGATTTCTTATGATAGAACTTAGCTGAAATGAATTCGACTCTCTCTTATAGAACAGGATGAAATGTGCGAGTATGAACACAGATCATATAATAAAGCTTAGATAGAATAATTATAGCATCCTGTGAAAATATAGAAGTACGATTCACTATTGAAATTTAGAACTTCATCTTAGCAGAAATGGAATTCAAACATCATAGAATAATTTAAATTCAACAAGAGTGCCAAAAATTATCAATCCAAAACCAATAGACGAATTCTACCCAACAACGAACTCATCCGAGATATTCATTCCTCAATTCTATGATGAACGATAATATATATCTTTCCTCAAATCTACTCCAATACAACAATATTCCAGTTTTGTTTTTAGTGGTGATATTCTGAACTCAATATTATTAACTTACCATTACCATTCCCATCATCATATGGATTGACCATCGGCATGAAAATATCAACCAACAAAAAGTATGATATTATATTATAATTCTCATATTTATACGATTGCTGGAATGAATGACAATGAGACAACGTCATGTCTCAGGAAAATAAGTTGACATTATAACAATTCATAGAATACCCACAGAATAATTCTATCATTTTGTGAAAACGTAGAAATACGATTCACATTGAAATTTTGAAAAATCATATCTTCGAAAGTATTAGTTTGCTAGAGTTAAGAATGATATGGATGAATTCCTATGATAAAACTGCTTATTGAAAAAAATTCATTTGGAATTTGTGTTGTAAAAAAAAATTTTTTTTTTGGTTTTTGAAATTCATCGAAGTGTTTACGAAGTCCTCTTATATTAAAATAAATAACTCCAATTCCCCCACTGTACTCTCTCTCCCTAAGCATTACATAGCTCGATATATCTTCAACTAGTTATGTGTCTATCTCTCCACACTTCTCTACCTCATCCAAAAATTCAAGCATTTAGACCTATGGAACAAAAATAAAGAATCATCCTTAGCGTATCCCATCATATTACAAACATAACCAAAAATTAATATTTAGATGTGGTTTATTTTATTATTTCCCCCATTTTCCACCAAAGGCACAATGAAACAAGAAAGAAAAAAAAAAAAAAAGCACTGACGTGGAGTCAGTACTCTTTGGCGCGCGTGTTCACGGTGGCTAATTTGAATTGAATGATGAGTACTTCAAGCTCAGTGGATAGAGCGAGCCGAAGATCTACCCATAGGATAGTGGACACCATTCACTGTCGGTTCAAAAATTAACAGTGCTGTATCTAAGCTGCCATCAGGATAGAGTAACAAAGTTGGAAAAGAACACAACTGACTCTCCTTAGTCGCACAAACTCCTAGAAGATTTGGGAGGGTCAGTATAATTCTAATCATGTTTATAGCACGCGCGCCAAAGCAGATTGACTTTTTACACTTTTTCTTTCATTGTTAAGTCAATCTGCTTTTGCGCGCGTGCTATAAACATGATTAGAATTATACTGACCCTCCCAAATCTTCTAGGAGCTTGTGCGACTAAGGAGAGTCAGTTGTGTACTTTTCCAACTTTGTTACTCTATCCTGATGGCAGCTTAGATACAGCACTGTTAATTTTTGAACCGACAGTGAATGGTGTCCACTATCCTATGGGTGGATCTTCGGCTCGCTCTATACACTGAGCTTGAAGTACTCATCATTCAATTCAAATTAGCCACCGTGAAGACGCGCGCCAAAGAGTACTGACTCCACGTCAGTGCTTTTTTTTTTTCAAGTTCCTTTAACAAATATGGCTATCAATACAGTTTGGCTGTTAGCTTTACCGTAGATCGAAAAAAATTGCGGTTGTGGGACCTCCGTTAGGAACGCAATTGAATTGACATGAATATTCTTTCAAAACCTCACAATATCAGCTCATTACTCTCAACATAACCCACACAACCCAAAACAGTCACTTATCTTCTGCGCATGCGCAATCAACTCGCGGCTGCAAGTCCTCCCAAAATCACACACCTTACAAAAAACTCCGATTATCCAACACCAGTGGTTCAGGAAATATCGCATCTTTAATCCACGCATGCGCAGAACCTTACCAGGGGATTCTATGGAGGAATAACATCCACCACCCCAAAACCCCAATCCTCTCTGACGAAAACACCACCAGTTAAATCACTGATGGTCTGCTCATGCGCATAACGAAAAATGCCCGTAAGGGGTAACATCAATTTCAAAGTTAGCCCCAGGGCCACGGTACGGACACTTCAACTCGGAAACAACGCTACATCCCCCAAACTGACTTGTCCTTGCACTGAATTGCCATGAATATTCTTTTGAAACCTCACAATATCGACTCAGCACTCCCAACGTAACCCATACAACCCAAAAACAGTCACTTCTCTTCTGCGCATGCGCAATCTACTTGCATCTAAAAGTCCTCTCAAAATCACACACCTTACAAAAAACTCCGATTCTCCAACACTAGTGGTTCAGGAGATATCACATCTTTAATCCACGCATGCGCAGACCCTTACCAGGGGAATCTATGGAGGAATAGCATCGCCACCCCAAAACCCCAATCCTCTCTGACGAAAACAGCACCAGTTAAATCACTGATGGTCTGCTCATGCGCATAACGAAAAATGCCTGTAAGTGTTAACATCAATTTCGTAATTAGCCCCAGGGCCACGGTACGGACACTTTAACTCGGAAGCAACACTACATCCCCAAAACTGACTTGTCCTTGCACTGAATTGCTATGAATATTCTTTTAAAACCTTACAATATCGACTCAGCACTCCCAACATAACCCATCCAACCCAAAAACAGTCACTTCTCTTCTGCGCATGCGCAATCTACTCGCGGCTAAAAGTCCTCTAAAAATAACACACCTTACAAAAAACTTCGATTCTCCAACACTAGTGGTTCGGGAGATATCGCATCTTTAATCTACGCATGCACAGACCCTCATCAGGGATCTGGATTCTATGTAGGAATAGCATCTGCCACCCCAAAACCCTAATCCTCTCCGACGAAAACTACAGCAGTTAAATGACTTCTCATCTGCGCATGCGCACAACAAAAAATGCCCGGAAATGGCAGCATGAGCCTCAAAAAAATAGGTTTCGGCATTTTAAGCAAAGTATTCCGCAAAATAGTAGTAATTTTTAGATTTTTTTCACGTCACGTGATCTTCACGAAATTTTGCAAAAGTGTTTGCATTGGTCTTTTGCATCGAACTACTGAGTTTCAATTCAATCAGATCAGTATTTTTCAAGTTATCGTGAAAACAAAATTTTAAAATTTTTGAAGTTTTTTTTTGCCACTTTAGGGCCGTCCGATCAAAACAAAACTACGCAGGCATATGGAGGTCATGATTCTACAATTTGATGCCAAATTTCAGAAAGATCGAGCGATCGGTTCCGGAAATATTCATAAAAAACGTTTTGAGGTAAAACGGCCTTAACTCCGAAACCGCTCGGTGGATTTTGCCCGTTAACGAACTTGTCCGAGATATTTACGCTACAAATCTACCCTGCAAATTTCAACGTTCTAAGTCGTTCCGTTCGAGAGTTATCGTGCTAACGGCCGGCCGGACCGGCCGGCCGGCTGGCCGGACCGGACGGACAGAATTGAATTTGACCTCCAATTCTTCATCAGGGAGTCGAACCCAATCGTTTGAGACCATTTTCGAAAAAAAATTCGAAAAATACAGACATTGTGACGAAATGATAGCACGCTGTTCCTTGCGGAACACGCGCGCAAAAATGGTAACTATTACAGAAAATTCATACAAGCAGCGAAGAATCCTCAACCTCCGGAAATACCTTCATATATTCCTCCACTGAATTCACATTTAGTACCTTTTTGTTAACTAACTCAATTATTCTTCCACTACTCGTCCATGATTTATTCCTACTTTCTGAATCACTTTATTGTACAGATTGACTCTCAACTGCGTTAAGTCTTCTCTGATTGTAATTCCACTTCCTCTCAGGGACTTCTTAGAATCATATATTTTTTTCTTCATTTCATAATTTTTGAGCGCAAGAAATATTCCTCTGGCTTTGTCATTCCTCCTTCCAATTTTATAACATTGTTGTATTTCATCAGGTTCTATGTTGAGTGATAGTTTCGAATTTAGAAGTTTGATCACCTCCTGTGCTGTATTTTCATTGGGTTGTTCAGTGAGCTTGAAGATTCTCAAATTCTTTTTTCGAGATTCCTGGTCCAATCGATCATAATTTTTCCTAAGCCGATTCTCTTGTTCAGTCATCATCGAGATAATGGACTCCAAACTTCTTACCTTAACTGCAAAGTCGGTTTCAACTTCCGTAATTTTGAGTTTTATGCTTGTTATTTCACTCTCTAGGTGTTCAAATCTTGCTTCCATATTCCTTGTGCCAGCGCTCGATATTTTGTTTACAATAGTTTTTATGAAAGATTCGTTTTTGAGACATTCAGTGACTGCTGTATTCACCGCGGCCTCTATCTCGTCTTTGATGTCCTTTATCAACACCATTTTTTTTTCCACCTTGGATTTTCCAGTTCAACAAATATTGTTGACAGTAAGAGGATATTATTTTCGAATTTCGGTTATGTACGTATAATTTACGATATGAAAACGGGAAGCATATATGACACATGTTTACTCATCGACGGCCATAGGGCGAATGATCCTCATCATCATACACTTCTTCAGAAAAAATGTAAATATCATTCCGTTTCCAGGCATGTATCTATTTTCCATTGATGCCAAATGGTAGGAACCCACTTTGAGCGTGATCTCGATGCAATTAAGTTGCTCTATATACACAGACGTGTATACTGCAGGATGTCACAACGCTACAAATCGCTATACGGAAGCCAGATGGTGCGCCATCGCGATATATATATATATATATTTATATATATTTAATGCAATGATAAGAGTCTATATTTCAAATATTTGTGAATTTTTTAAGGGTTATTGACTCAATTCAGGAGAATAATGGTTTTAACTATTTATTCTTTGCCAAGCTTTCGCATTAGTTTAATGCTTCTTCAGGGCTTCTACAAAATCATGGTTTAATAAAAATACAAACATTTACAAATGTTCACTCACCGAATGTGAGGTTTATATAAAAAACCTGCATCACAGCTAAAAATAGACATTCAATAAAATTGACGTTCAATAAAACTATTGTCATGTTCCTACTGCCAACTTTTATTTTTTGGTTTTTTATTCATCTAGAGGGCCATCATAGAAATCCTCATGTCCTGACATTTCCAATAAATAGCTGTATATTGAGCTTAATTTGTTTGTGTCCGTTTTCTTGTTCATAGTATTTTCACTTTTATTTATCTGAATCATTTCATGGATGAGTCTTTTCTGATAATTTTTTTCTGTTTTTAATATTTTCACATTTTCAAAATCTACACGGTGGTCCATATTATATGCATGTGTAGCCAGTGCACATCTTTCATGGTTTTTGGTTATGTCTGATTTGTGCAATGCCATCCTACTCTTGACCCTTTGGGATGTTTGTCCAATATAACTTTTATCACAACTTGCACATTCCACCTGGTATACCACATTACTTTTTAAGGGTACAGGGATTGGATCTTTTATTTTGCTGTATAGATTTCCAACAGTTTTTGTATTATATGCTGTAATTTTCACGTTTTCTTCTTTGAATATATTTTTTAATTTGTTTGTAAGGCCATTAATATTTGGGTATGATGCAAAAAGTATATTATCTGATGATATATTTTGTCGATTTTCTTTATGTGTATTTGATGTTTCTTCTGCTGCATAAAGTAGCTTGTTTATCATTCCAGTTGGATAGCCGTTTTGTCTTAGAATGTCTATTAAGTTTTTTATACATTCTTGTTTGAAAGAGTCATGGCAAATTTTATTTATTCTATTCTTCATTTGTTTAATTATGTTAATTTTTACATTTAAGCTGTGATTTGAATTGAAGTGAATGATCTTATTGGAATGTGTATCTTTCCTATACCACTTCAATTATACCCTGTTGTTTTGTCTTATTACTTTGGTATCCAAGAATGGTACTGCTTGTTCATCATCTTCTACTTCAAGGGTGAACTGAATACTGCTCATGATGGTTCCAGATTTATATATTGAAGCCACACTAGAATGTTTCAACTCCCACACCAGCAGTATTCAGTTCACCCTTGAAGTAGAAGATGATGAACAACCAGTACCATTCTTGGATACCAAAGTAATAAGACAAAACAACAGGGTAAAATTGAAGTGGTATAGGAAAGATACACATTCCAATAAGATCATTCACTTCAATTCAAATCACAGCTTAAATGTAAAAATTAACATAATTAAACAAATGAAGAATAGAATAAATAAAATTTGCCATGACTCTTTCAAAAAAGAGTGTATAAAAAACTTAATAGACATTCTAAGACAAAACGGCTATCCAACTGGAATGATAAACAAGCTACTTTATGCAGCAGAAGAAACATCAAATACACATAAAGAAAATCGACAAAATATATCATCAGATAATATACTTTTTGCATCATACCCAAATATTAATGGCCTTACAAACAAATTAAAAAATATATTCAAAGAAGAAAACGTGAAAATTGCAGTTATAATACAAAAACTGTTGGAAATCTATACAGCAAAATAAAAGATCCAATCCCTGTACCCTTAAAAAGTAATGTGGTATAACAGGTGGAATGTGCAAATTGTGATAAAAGTTATATTGTACAAACATCCCAAAGGGTCAAGAGTAGGATGGCATTGCACAAATCAGACATAATCAAAAACCATGAAAGATGTGCACTGGATACACATGCATACAATATGGTCCACCGTGTAGATTTTGAAAATGTGAAAATATTAAAAACAGAAAAAAATTATCAGAAAATACTCATCCATGAAATGATTCAGATAAATAAAAGTGAAAATACTACGAACAAGAAAACGGACACAAACAAATTAAGCTCAATATACAGATATTTATTGGAAATGTCTGGACATGAGGATTTCTATGATGGCCCTCTAGTAGTGTTGAGTAGGACATACAAGAGGCGCTTCATTTGTCCCGGACATGACGTCAAAATGTAAGAGTGCCTCGAAATTTAAAATTGTACTACTTCAATTTATTTGTCGCGGTCGAGCGAGAGCGAGGCAGAGGCAGATAAAGAAATTCCATTTTGTGTCGGAACCTTTGATGTGAGGGTAGTAGAATTGCCTAATTTATTTATGACCCACCATCATTTATTGCTTCCGTCGGGTATCTGTAACTTGTAAGTATAATATATATTCTTGTAAAGTTTGATTAAAATTCATTCAGTAGTTTTTGCGTGAAAGAGTAACAAACATACATCCATCCATCCCACATCCATCCTCAAAAACTTCTGCGTTCATTTTTAATAGGTATATTAGGTAAGAAATTTTATAATCGTAATCATTTGGTTACAGTACCTAACAGACTACAAACACATAAAATTCATTTTTTATACTTGTAAGATTTATAATTTCATAATATTTGTACTAAACAATCAAATGTGGCTCATCCTCCTAATATCTGTCTGTTAGATATATTCTTGCCGAAACCCTCATTACATAAGCTAAGCACTCTTACAACTTTCCAAGTTCGAGTGACAAACCTCCTAGAGAGCTTACTCATCAATACCGCAGTGACAAAAGCACGTCGCGTCTAACATTTGAGGCGCCAGGAGGCGCGCATAATTCGTACTATAATAACTTCAAATGGTTCAGTACGCCTCGCCTCTTTTGAAGTGGGACATTGTACTGGCTCAGGACAAAAAAGAGGCTACTCTTACAAACTCTTTTTCAAGTCGTGTCCTACTCAACACTACCCTCTAGATGAATAAAAAACCAAAAAATAAAAGTTGGCAGTAGCACCATGACAATAGTTTTATTGAACGTCAATTTTATTGAATGGCTATTTTTAGCTGTGATGCAGGTTTTTTATATAAACCTCACATTCGGTGAGTGAACATTTGTAAATGTTTGTATTTTTATTAAACCATGATTTTGTAGAAGCCCTGAAGAAGCATTAAACTAATGCGAAAGTTTGGCAAAGAATAAATAGTTAAAACCATTATTCTCCTGAATTGAGTCAATAACCCTTAAGAAATTCACAAATATTTATATATATATATATATATATATATATATATGTTCGGATAGGTTTCCGCGGCTAACAATGTTAGGAATAAGAAGGTTCCGGGTTGGACCGCGTCTGGAGTTTAATGTCGTTCGACGTTTCGGCTCCGATTTTGGAGCCATTATCAAGAACAAGATGTAAAATGTGAATTAACGCCGGGGTCTCAATCTGCCTACTCCCCAGGTTTCATCACCAGTACTCTCGGAGATCACTGTATTTCTACTACTTCGAGAAGACTGATTAACGGAAGATCGAGATGCTGTATTTATACTTGTCGAGGTTGGGGTAGGAGTGGGGATGGTGGGGGTACTGGTAGCGGTTGGGGTGACTATGGGAGGAGGGAGACGAGAAATCAAGGGTTTCCACGTACGAGGTAATCTTTGACTATCGTCGCGTTTGTTAAGGCAATCTGGACGTCTTACAATTTCAAGGGCTTCACGAATAATACGGCTGGTAAGCATTTGTTCTATTGCAATGGTTCTGCTGCTAGCAAAGTCAATTTTGTGACCTGTATCAGCATGATGTTTGAAGAGAGCTGAGGATGATGAGGATGATTCAGCTTTGCGTACTGCTAGTTGGTGTTCGTATACTCTGTTAGTCACGCGTCTGTTAGTTTGACCGATGTATGACCTTGGACATTCGGAGCATGGTATCTCATATACACCGTGGGATTCATTGGGAATGGAATCTTTCGGTGAACGGAGAAAGTTAGAAATTTTATTGTTTGCAGTAAAAATAGTTTTTATTTCCTGTTTCTTAAGGATGCGACCTATTTTGTCGGTAACACCTCGGATAAAAGGAAGGAAAGCTTTGTGAGGAAATCTCTCTGGAGGTTCCTTTTGATCATGGGAATGTATCAGATTTTTACGGAATGATTTATTAATTTGATATCTGCTATACCCATTCTGGAGCAGAGCAGACTCGAGTTGCTTAAATTCATGTTGTCTGTGATTATTGTCTGTGAGTTGGATAGATCTGTGGACGAGGGAGTTCAAAACGGAATTGATTTGTGAGGGATGATGATGGGAGTTGGCATGCAGGTATCGATTTGTATGGGTGGGTTTTCTGTACACAGTGTGAGTGAAAGAATTATCAGATTTTGTAATAAGGACATCAAGAAAGGCAATTGAATTATTGTTCTCCAGTTCCATCGTGAAATTGATGTTCGGATGGATACTGTTGAGATGGTCTAGAAATTGTTGAAGAGTATCGGAACCATGGGGCCATATGACAAACACATCATCTACGTATCTTTTCCAACACGTAGGTTTGAGGTGAAATGTTTGAATAGCCTTGGTCTCGAACTCTTCCATGAATATATCCGCGAGAACCGGGGAAATGGGAGAGCCCATGGCGGCACCTAAGACCTGTCTGTAATAGCTACCTTGAAAAAGAAAATATGTACTCGTCATGCAATGGTTGATGAGAGTAAGACAGTCTTTAGATATCTTGTGTTTGTTTTGAAGTATTGTGACGGTTTCATTGAGAGGAATGTTTGTAAAAAGAGAAACGACGTCGAAGCTTACTAGAATGTCAGATTTTTGAATTGGAAAGTTTTTAAGAGATTCAATAAAGTGGAAAGAATTTTTGACATGGGATGAAAATTCTTCTACTAGGGGTTGGAGAGTAGAAGCTAAATATTTAGCAAGACGATGAGTAGGTGAGCCAAAGGCACTTACAATGGGGCGAAGCGGAATGTCGGGTTTATGTATTTTTGGAAGACCATATATTCGGGGGGTGCGGGATGATTTTTCCCTAGGAGTGATGGATTTTTTAATGTCCGTCGGGAGTTTTGTGGAATTTATGAGGGTTTTGGTTTTCTTTTCGAGATAGGTGGTTGGGTCTCGTGGAGTTGGTTGGTATTCGGGAGTATTCAACAATGATGACATTTTGTCGATGTAGTCACTCGTATTCAATATAACTGTAGCATTACCTTTATCTGCCGGAAGAACAATAATATGAGGATTATTGTGGAGATTTTTAAGGCATGCTTTTTCGGCACGTGTAATGTTGGGAGGAGGAAGTTTCACTCTTCTCAACGTAGTGGCGATATCTTGCCGAGTTTCTTCGGCTTGGATCTCAGGAAGATGTGATATGGCAGTTTCCACCTTAGTAATGATGGACTCAGTTGGTATTCTGCTAGGAGTAATTGAATAGTTGAAACCCTTGGCCAAAAAATTGTGAGTTGTTTGGTCTATTGGAGTATCAGAAAAATTGTGTACAAGTGTAACAGGCTTGGGTGAAGATGTGGGTGGGGTTTTGAATTTAAGCAATGAAAATAATTTCTTTTTCTGGATTTCGGTTTTGTTGAAATGAATATGATCTGCTTTCTCAACCGATATCCTGAGAAATGTGTCCCAGATAGTAGGATGTATTTTCGCGACTGATAATCGACCAAAGTTGTCATAAAGAGACGAATTGGTGATATCAAGATTGCGTCTTATTCTATGAATGGTTGTACGGATCAGCGCCAGACTACACATTTTGAGGATATGTGTAGCTGAAGAGGATCTGTCATGATGTTTCAATTTGAAGGAATTAGGAATAACCTCGTTGTCTCTGCATGACTTGAGAAAAGCAAGATCACAGAGCAGCTTGGACTTCCGTATTAAGAGGTTTGAGTATAACTTTGATAATTTCAAAATATCCTCCCCGTAGAGGCGTGAAATGTGTTCGGATAGGTTTCCGCGGCTAACAATGTTAGGAATAAGAAGGTTCCGGGTTGGACCGCGTCTGGAGTTTAATGTCGTTCGACGTTTCGGCTTCGATTTTGGAGCCATTATCAAGAACAAGATGTAAAATGTGAATTAACGCCGGGGTCTCAATCTGCCTACTCCCCAGGTTTCATCACCAGTACTCTCGGAGATCACTGTATTTCTACCACATGCAGAGACAACGAGGTTATTCCTAATTCCTTCAAATTGAAACATCATGACAGATCCTCTTCAGCTACACATATCCTCAAAATGTGTAGTCTGGCGCTGATCCGTACAACCATTCATAGAATAAGACGCAATCTTGATATCACCAATTCGTCTCTTTATGACAACTTTGGTCGATTATCAGTCGCGAAAATACATCCTACTATCTGGGACACATTTCTCAGGATATCGGTTGAGAAAGCAGATCATATTCATTTCAACAAAACCGAAATCCAGAAAAAGAAATTATTTTCATTGCTTAAATTCAAAACCCCACCCACACCTTCACCCAAGCCTCTTACACTTGTACACAATTTTTCTGATACTCCAATAGACCAAACAACTCACAATTTTTTGGCCAAGAGTTTCAACTATTCAATTACTCCTAGCAGAATACCAACTGAGTCCATCATTACTCAGGTGGAAACTGCCATATCACATCTTCCTGAGATCCAAGCCGAAGAAACTCGGCAAGATATCGCCACTACGTTGAGAAGAGTGAAACTTCCTCCTCCCAACATTACACGTGCCGAAAAAGCATGCCTTAAAAATCTCCACAATAATCCTCATATTATTGTTCTTCCGGCAGATAAAGGTAATGCTACAGTTATATTGAATACGAGTGACTACATCGACAAAATGTCATCATTGTTGAATACTCCCGAATACCAACCAACTACACGAGACCCAACCACCTATCTCGAAAAGAAAACCAAAACCCTCATAAATTCCACAAAACTCCCGACGGACATTAAAAAATCCATCACTCCTAGGGAAAAATCATCCCGCACCCCCCGAATATATGGTCTTCCAGAAATACATAAACCCGACATTCCGCTTCGCCCCATTGTAAGTGCCTTTGGCTCACCTACTCATCGTCTTGCTAAATATTTAGCTTCTACTCTCCAACCCCTAGTAGAAGAATTTTCATCCCATGTGAAAAATTCTTTCCACTTTATTGAATCTCTTAAAAACTTTCCAATTCAAAAATCTGACATTCTAGTAAGCTTCGACGTCGTTTCTCTTTTTACAAACATTCCTCTCAATGAAACCGTCACAATACTTCGAAACAAACACAAGATATCTAAAGACTGTCTTACTCTCATCAACCATTGCATGACGAGTACATATTTTCTTTTTCAAGGTAGCTATTACAGACAGGTCTTAGGTGCCGCCATGGGCTCTCCCATTTTCCCGGTTCTCGCGGATATATTCATGGAAGAGTTCGAGACCAAGGCTATTGAAACATTTCACCTCAAACCTACGTGTTGGAAAAGATACGTAGATGATGTGTTTGTTATATGGCCCCATGGTTCCGATACACTTCAACAATTTCTAGACCATCTCAACAGTATCCATCCGAACATCAATTTCACGATGGAACTGGAGAACAATAATTCAATTGCCTTTCTTGATGTCCTTATTACAAAATCTGATAATTCTTTCACTCACACTGTGTACAGAAAACCCACCCATACAAATCGATACCTGCATGCCAACTCCCATCATCATCCCTCACAAATCAATTCCGTTTTAAACTCCCTCGTCCACAGATCTATCCAACTCACAGACTAGACAGTCGCAGCAAGAAAATTGCCGCGAATCGACTTCAGATGAATTTGATGATTGAGCAACCAATTAAGTGAAGGCACTTACCCCAGAGGTAGATTTAAAGTGGATCCTGCGACAGACCTGTAACAGTAGGGGGGTGCAAGGAATGGGAACAGGGGATACCCTCCTCTGCACTGGCGTCGTGGCGATCAGTCCTCGGAATCCTCGGTGACAGGGCTTCAATGTGGCTCCCTTTTTGTGGTTGTTTAACCTCAATCTTGTTGATGAAAATAGATGAAGGTGCGAAGATGAAAATAGATGGAGGTGATAAGATCAGACGATTGCAATCTCGGAGATGAAATTGAAATTAAACTAATTTGTTCACTTTAGAAGGCACTAATAAAGTTTTTAACTTTTCGATTTCTCTCAGATGGGCGCTACGTAAAAACAACTTGACGACATTGACTTATCTGTCGTACGCAATAGCGATGTTTTCTTTGCCGAGGCCGTATGAGGTCGCTAGTTATTGGGTCGGAAAACCCCGGAAGCAGACTGCGTAGGCAACACGACTTTGACGCCTGAACATGCCGCCCGCCCTGAAGGATCCCTTCAGTAAGATCAACTGAAAGGAGTGAACAGACGAAGGAAAAAAGTCATCTACTGACTTTGAAGAGGACACAGTTTGACGATTGGTCGTCGAATTGTCCCAGAAGGGGTAACAACATCAGCCACACAAATTGTGGAGTCAGCTACAGGAAAAAACAGATGATATACGGCCGATACTCCACTTTAGAGGAGGAAGACTGTCGTCTCGAATGATGACAACAGTGCCCGGAAGGATAGGGGTAGACGGCTGCAACCACTTATGACGTTGCTGCAAGGTATGCAAGTACTCCTGACGCCAACGCTTCCAGAAGTCCTGCTGGAATCGCTGGACTAGTTGCCAACGAGATAAACGATTCACAGACACGGAACTGACATCATGGTCAGGAGGAGCGGTGAGGGGGCGGAAAATCAAGAAATGCCCCGGTGTAAGGGCCTCGAAATCCGAAGGGTCAGATGAGGGAAGATACAGAGGACGGGAGTTGAGGATGGCCTCAACCTGAGTGCAGACAGTGAGAAACTCCTCGTAAGTGAGTTTCTGCTCGCCGATATCGCGAGTGAGATGATGCTTAGCAGATTTTACAGCGGCCTCCCAGAGGCCGCCAAAATGAGGACTGGAAGGAGGTATGAATCGCCAATCAGTTCCGGAAGACGAAGCGGCATCACAGAGACTCTGCTGATGTGGTGGAGCAGACAATAAGCGGCCAAGATCACGAAGGTAGTTGTGAGCACCGACGAAATTGGTCCCGTTATCGGAAAAGATGACGGAAGGGTGACCTCGGCGCGAGTTATACGTTTAGATCCAGGAGATCCCAACTCAACCTAATGCTGACAGGGACATTCCCACTCTGGCCATTCTGCTGAATGGCATATTTACAATATACATATATTGAACCTTTTCTTTACACTGGTCAGTCTTGACATATTCGGGATCGCGAATTTATGTACGAATCGTCCGTCACATTTTCCATCCTTTGTAATTAGTAAATAAATGTTTTTTTAAAAGTCAGTAGCTCACTACTAAAACATAATTGGCGCAGTCGGTAGGATGTTTTTGTGAAGTTCTACAGCAGAAAATACAAGAATCAAGAACCTATCATCCATCGGGTCCATCAGGGAATACGTATATGGATATTGCCTTTTTTACTAAGTGGTGAGTTATATTGATACTATAACATTTTTTACATTTTATGTCAGACCCTCCTAAATCCTTGTCCGATTCCATCATTGAAAACGACTCTGATTTGGAGCAAAATTTATTGAATTCTTTTGAGAAATTAAGCATTCACACAATCCCTCAAACTAAAATGGCTACGGTTCCAAAATTTGACTCTAAAGAATTAAGTATTGTTCCCGATTTTGACGGGAATCCGAATAAACTCCATAGGTTTATTACGGCCTCGGAAGCTCTTCTAGCACATTATTTCGACATAAATAATGCGAATAACTTCCAAAATTTATTGTTGCTAAATGGTATTCTAAATAAACTGCATGGTCGTGCCGAAGAAATTGTCGTCATCCATGGCGCAACTAACGATTGGCTAGAAATTAAAAATGCACTTATTTTGAACTTTAGCGATCAAAGAGACGAAAATAGTCTGAATCAAGATTTGGTGAATTCAATTCAAAAGTGGAACGAATCACCTCAAGAATTCTACGAAAGAATATTACATTTATTAAATTCAATTTGTAACTATATAGATCTAAGGTGTAATGCGGCAGAAAAAGAAAGTAAGCGAACTTTTTTCAAGAATCAAGCTTTGAAGAGTTTTTTAGCCGGATTAAGAGATCCTTTAGGCCCTATCATTAGAGCAATGAGACCTACTTCTTTGGCTCAGGCCATACAATTTATAATAGAAGAGGATAATATAAAACATTTGCAAAAAAGTAAAAACTTTCAAATTCCTAGAAAAACAGTCAATACGAAACAAAATAGAATAAATTATAATCCAGTTCATAATGGAAATCCTCAATTTCAATCACCGCAATCTTATGGTAATAGTCAATTTGCAAATTCGCAACATTTTAGAGATAATCACCAACATTTTCCTAGTAGACCAGTAACTCTACAAAGAAATTTCAATCACATTCCTCCAAGATTTCCAACACATTCTCAAGTTTTTAAAAAACCTCATCAAAATTACCCAACTCCAATGAGTATATCTACCAATAATACATTTCCAAAATTCAAAACTGATTATTCAACCCAGAGAAATTTTTCAAACAGGAATAGAAATCAAGATTTTATAAGTGAAGAGTTGTATAATTCGGAAAATTATGATCAAAATAATATTGAATTCGAAGATTATAGCAAGGAAGAAAATTTTCAGAATATTCAAACAGACAACCAATTGAGATGATAGAATTTCATATTTCTAATAAACGAGAATTGCCTTTCATATCTATACAAAATCCTCCTTTAAAACTACTTATAGACACAGGCTCAACAAAATCTTTTATAAGTCCTGAACTTGCAAAAAAATATTATTCAAAATTCATTTTCAAAAAACCCTTTACTGTTTCCACCGTTCACCAAACATCAACCCATAATTTTTGTGCTAATATCCCAATTTTTTCTGAATTTAATCAACATGGTAATTTCGAATTTTACTTATTCAAGTTTCACAATGTTTATGATGGTCTTATAGGACTAGATAACATAAAACTTCTTAATGCTACCCTCGATTTTCAAAATTCAAAGTTGAATACACCATCTTCTATCTTAACGATTAAATATCAGGAAACTGCGAAGAAAATTCCTTTCAAAATTAAAGTTGACGCAAATTCAAAAATAATCACTAAAATTCCAGTGAAACAAACATCAGGCGATATCATAGTTCCCAAACAAACTATACAGAACTAGCTGGCCCGGCAGACTTCGTACTGCCCTCCAACTCCAACTCCAACTCCAACTCCAACTCCAACTCCAACTCCAACTCCAACTCCAACTCCAACTCCAACTCCAACTCCAACTCCAACTCCAACTCCAACTCCAACTCCAACTCCAACTCCAACTCCAACTCCAACTCCAACTCCAACTCCAACTCCAACTCCAACTCCAACTCCAACTCCAACTCCAACTCCAACTCGAACTCGAACTCGAACTCGAACTCGAACTCCAACTCCAACTCCATCTCCAACTCCAACTCCAACTCCAACTCCAACTCCAACTCCAACTCCAACTCCAACTCCAACTCCAACTCCAACTCCAACTCCAACTCCAACTCCAACTCCAACTCAAACTCCAACTCCAACTCCAACTCGAACTCCAACTCCAACGTGAACTCCAACTCCAACGTCAATGCAAACCTCAACGCCAACGACAACTCCAACCCTAACGCCAACTCCAATTCAAATTGATCGTAGCACTATCTGTCGGGACAAACTAAAATTAAAATAGAATAATATTGAATGCGATGATAGCGCCATCCGTCGAATCTGATGTAAAACATTCTAAAATCAAAAACTCCTTACAAAAAAAAAACATCTGAATTCACAAAATTATTTATACACACTTCAAAACTCTTTAAAAAACAATTACATTTAATATTTTAATCAGCACATGAATTGAATAACAAATTAATCGTAGCACCATCTGTCGGGACAAACTAAAATTGAATGCGATGATAGCGCCGTCCGCCGGATCTAATGTAAAACATTCCAAAATCAACAACTCCTTATAAATAAGAAATTAATTGAAAAAACATTTTCCAGTAGACCAAATTGTAAATCTAAACCATTCTCGAATCTCCACGAACACACACAAATATTTCATCAAAATCGGTCTAGTCGAAGTTACACATCGCGTTGCAAATTGGCGGAGGTGCCAGGTATACCATCAAAGAAAGGATAATTATGATGAGCAATGAAAACTTTGGTTTTTTAGTAAATCTAAACCATTCTCGAATCTCCACGAACACACACAAAAAATTTCATCAAAATCGGTCCAGTCGTTTAGGAGGAGTTCAGTCACATACACACGCACCAAGAAATATATATATTAAGATTGCCAAATACCTGAAATTTTAACTCTTTCTAAAAATGGATTAGCCAATGTGGAAATTTCGAATAAGACTAATGAAGATATAATATTAATTTTGAATAATCCAATTGAGTCATTTTTGCGCGTATGTTCTGGGGAACATCGCGTTATAGTTTTGCCCAAATGTCTGTAACTTTCGAATTTTTTGACGAAAATGGTCTCAAACGATTAAGTTCGACTCCCCAATGAAGAATTCGATGTCAAATTTGATTCTGTCCGTCCGGCCGTCCGGCCGTCCGGCCGTTGCCACGATAACTTGAGAACGAAAAGAGCTAGCGACTTGAAATTTTCAGGGTGGGTGGCGCATCCCAATACGACGGACAAGTTCGTTAATGGGCATAATCGGCCCAGTGGTTTCCGAGTAATAATTTTGTTTTCAACCAATATGAATCCGATCGAATTGAAACTTGGTGAGTAGTTGTAGAATATGAACCTAAGCACGTTTGTGGAATTTTGTGCGAATCGTATGGCTACAAAATTATTAAAAAATTATTAAAAAATATTTTTGTTGTCACGATAACTTGAGAACTGAGAGAGATAGCGGCCTCAAGTTTTCAGGTTAGGATGTACACCACAACGCGACATTTCAGTTTGATTATGAGCCTAATCGGCCAAACGGTTTTAGAGTTATAGCCATCTGAAATTTTATGAAATTTTGTGGTTTTTGTTCCTCATTAACTCGAAAAATACTGAACCGATTGAATTCAAACATGGTTATTAGTTGTAGAATGCCAATGCGGAAACGTTTGCAAAATTTGGTAAGGATAGCGTTTGTAGAAAATTTTAAATAAATCTTTGAAAATAAAAAAAAAAAGTTCTATATATCAGTAACTAATCGTTCGAAATTGCTGAAATTTTGCAAGAACCTTCATAACCTAACTATACTGCCAATTTTCAAGTTTTAATACGATCGTTTAAATATTGTTGGAGATTCGAGCATTCTTGTGTGAGTTCAGTAGATGGGTGACCGTTGCCTCGATAACTTTCGAACGAAAGGAGATAGGGACTTGCAATTTTCAGGGAAGGTTGCGTATCCGAAAGGGAGAGTTGAGTTCAATTTTGGGCATAATCGGTCTAACGGTTTCCGAGTTATACCCATCTGGAATATTATTACCTTGATAACTCAAAAAATAAATATTCGATCGAATTGAAGTTTGGTAACTAGTAGTAGAAAATCAACATAAAGACGTGTTTAAAATTTTGTGAGAACCGTACCCCTAGAAAATTTGAAAAAAATGACGAGAAAAAAAATTTTAAGAACCGTACCCCTAGAAAATTTCAAAAAAATCACAAAAAAAAAATTGGTTCAAGCACTGACGTGAAGTCAGAAGCTTTTGCGCGTATGTTCTATTGTCCATTCTTTTGTATTGGACACCCTTAATCGAATTTACCATGGTAAATTCGATTAAGGGTGTCCAATACAAAAGAATGGACAATAGAACATACGCGCAAAAGCTTCTGACTTCACGTCAGTGCTTGAACCAATTTTTTTTCAATAATAATGATTTCGAAATATTTCAAATAGATACGAATATTTCATCAGATAATATCGATATAGAAAAATTAATTAGAACGGCACATATGAATAACGAGGAGAAAGTTCATATTCTCAAATTATGCAAGAAATATTCTAATATTTTCCATAGAGAAAATCAACCTCTTTCATTTTCGAATCAAATTAAACATCACATTAAAACAAAAGATGATATTCCTGCATATACAAAATCTTACAGATACCCTTATGTTCATAAAGAGGAAGTAAAAAATCAAATTAATTCAATGTTGGAACAAGGTATTATTAGGCCTAGTCAATCCCCTTGGTCATCTCCTATTTGGGTAGTTCCTAAAAAGACTGATGCATCTGGAAAGAAAAAATGGAGAATCGTAGTGGATTTTCGTAAACTCAACGAGAAAACTATAGACGATAAATACCCCATTCCCAATATTAATGATGTTTTGGATAAACTTGGAAAGTGTCAATATTTTACAACATTAGATTTGGCCAGTGGTTTTCACCAAATTGAAATGAATCCGGAAGATATTGCAAAAACAGCTTTCAACGTAGAAAATGGGCATTACGAATTCTTAAGAATGCCGTTTGGATTAAAAAATTCTCCTTCTACCTTTCAACGTGTAATGGATAATGTTCTTAGAGGATTAGAAAATTGCTTAGTCTATCTTGATGATATAATAATATTTTCCACCTCCTTGCAAGAGCACATGGTTAATCTTAGTAAAGTTTTTCGAAGGCTAAAAGAAGCGAATTTCAAAATTCAATTGGACAAGTCCGAATTTTTAAAAAGAGAAGTAGCATATTTAGGGCACATCGTAACCCCAGAGGGCGTGAAACCAAATCCCGATAAAATACGTGCGATTCAAAAATATCCATTGCCGCGTACCACCAAAGAAATAAAAGGTTTTCTAGGTTTAGTAGGTTACTATAGGAAATTCATTCGAGATTTTGCTAATATTACCAAACCTCTAACTTCATGTTTGAAAAAAGGTGCAAAAATTGAACACACTTCAGAATTCATTAATTGTGTCAAACATTGTAAGAATCTTTTAACGAATGAACCAATTCTGCAATACCCAGATTTTTCAAAAGAATTTATCATAACCACTGACGCGAGTAACGTTGCATTGGGTGCTGTCCTATCTCAAGGAAAAATAGGATCGGATAGACCAGTTTCATACGCTTCACGAACATTAAATGACAGTGAACAAAATTATAGCACCATTGAAAAAGAACTTTTGGCTATCGTTTGGGCTACAACATATTTTAGGCCATATCTCTTTGGCAGAAAATTCAAAATTGTATCGGATCATAAACCTTTACAATGGATCATGTCACTCAAAGAACCGAGTAGCAAACTTTTGAGATGGAGGTTGAAATTAGAAGAATATGACTTCGAAATCGTGTACAAAAAGGGTACTGCCAATACTAATGCCGATGCGCTTTCTCGCATCGAAAATCATAACAAAGAAATTTTTGAATACATGGAAAAATTCAATGAAGCTTTTTCAAAATCAAACTTAAATGACGATTATGAATCTATGATTGTAAACGTGGATAAATCGGTTATTCAGAACAATAAGTTCGAAGATGAATTATTATCATATGAAAGATTTCTAGAACTTTATGAATCAAATAATATAAAAAACTTTTGTCACATTACTGAACGAGAAGGTGATTTATTTGAATCTCCAGAATTTTACTCACTAGCCCATTGTGTTTCAGAAGATTTATATATGGACAAAGGGATTGCATTAACATTTAAACAGAGATTTGGTCAAGTTCATAATTTGAAATCCCAAAATAAAAAAGTCGGTGAAATTGCTTCAATCAATTTTAAGAACCGTAGAATTTATTATCTCATAACAAAGGAATTCAGTTACGAGAAACCTGAATATAAAACCGTCTTCCAAACACTTGTTAATCTCAGAAAATCATGTGAACAGAATGGAGATAGATACCTTGCATTACCAAGAATTTCTTGCGGACTTGATAAACTGAGTTGGCAAAAGGTATTTGAGATGTTAAAGTTTATATTCGCTGAGAGTAATATGAATATCGTAATTTATTATTTAATTGAACAGAACCAAGAAGCATTCGTAGAAGTTATCAAGGCGGAAATATCGGATGACAATACTGTTCATTCCAATCGTGAGAACCCAATTCAGGAGATCCCCATTTCTGAAAAAGTATTAAATGTTTTCGACAACCAAATAGTTTTTGATTTCGTGTTTCATTCGCCAGCCGAAGCTAGGGTAGAAAAAATTTTTTCCAACAAACAAAGAATTTTCGTTCAATTATCAATCAATAATTTAGAAAAAGACATAATAGAATTTTTCAAACATTATATTCGTCCGAAAATACTATACGCATTATATTTTAAGGAAGATAAACACTATCTCGATATTTGTGAAATTTTAAGGAAAACTTTCAAGCAATCTGCTTTCAATTTAGTTAAGAGCAATGACATATTAGAAGATGTAACTGATAAAGATTTACAAGTTCAAACTATTCAGTTCATGCACGAATCCAAAACTAATCATAGAGGAATTACTGAAACCATAGCTAGAATCAGAAGAACTTATTATTGGCCTAGTATTCAAAATGACGTCACTGAATACATCAATAATTGCGAAAATTGTCAGATAAATAAATACGATCGAGATCCTCCATGTCAAAAGCTTATGCTCACTCCAACACCGTCTAAACCATTCGAAATTATTCACATTGACACCTTCCAAGCTCAAAATAAAAAGTTTTTAACTATTATTGATGCCTTCTCAAAATATGCACAGGCCTACCCACTGATTTCTCTAACAGGTATCGAAGTTGTACGTTCACTTTTAATCTTCATGACACATCATGGTTCGCCTTCAACAATAATAATGGACAATGGAACAGAACTAAAAAATAGTGTAATTACAGAATTTTTTAAAGTCCATCAGATCACCCCTCACTATATAACCCCTAATAACCCCCAATCGAATGGATTAATTGAAAGATTTCATTCAACACTTATAGAACACTTGAAAATAGTAAGAATTCAAGACAAAGAAACGAGTAATATTGAGAACTTAATGCCTTATGCAATTTTCGGATATAACAATTCGATCCATTCTTCCACTAAACAAAAACCTATTGATATTATTAATGGCCATCTTGATACAAAAGACCCATTGAATATCGATATTAACGAAAAGTTAGTGAATAATTACATTGAAAATCATAGAGAAAAAACTAAGGAAATCTACAAAAAGTTGAACGAAGAAATAAGGAACAGAAAAATTCATATAATTGAAAAACATAATGAAAAAAGGCATGAACCTCTTAGTTATAAATCAAACACTATAGCATATCGTAAACTTAAGTCAAACATTAGAAATAAGCTCACTCCAAAATTTGCAAAAGAGAATGTTTTAACTGATGCAAATATTAAAATACATAGCGATAGTAGAATAATTCATAAGCAAAATTTGAAAAAACCAAAATCTAAATCCAAAATACTTTTGCAGGATGCTCCTAGTGCATCTCGTAGCAGCCCAGGAAATAGAAATAACGAATCTTCAAGAGAATCCAGGGATCCTCCCGATTTACCTGGGCAAAGCAAAAATTAAAACGAAATACCACGATTTCATACATTTTTACGATGTCGAACCTATCATCGACGAACTAAATTATCTTCAAAATCAATATTTGTCTGTTAAAGAATCCCTTCTGAACAAACCGAATAGTATATTTTTTAAAGAATTGGAAAATCATGGAAATATTTTTGAATATCAATTTAATATTGCGAAACAAAAATTGAATAGTGTAATACCGAATGGTAGAACAAGAAGAGGTTTAATTAATGGCTTAGGTACAATTATCAAAAGTATCTCAGGAAATTTGGATGCTGACGATGCAGTTTATTATGAAAAAGCTCTTAGGAACCTTCAGGACAACCAAAAAGAAGTAATTTCAAAGTTAAATTCTGAAATTTCGTTAACGGGAGAAGTGATTGATAATTTCAATAAAACTACCTCTATACTTCGACAGAATCAAAAAATGATAACTTCCCAGTTCGAAAAAATCTATGGAAAATTCAATAAGCTTGAGGATAATTTTTATTATTTCATGAGAATTAAAAATATTATGGATCAAATTGGAACATCAGTCAATATTGTTATGACAATGATCGACGAAATTGAAAATGCTATCAGTTTCTCAAAATTAGGAGTTCTACATCACAGCATTATCAAAATTTCCGAATTGAAATCAGTCATTATAAAAATATCAAAACAATATTCCCAGGATAATTTAATGTTCATGAACGAAGAAGACTTTCATAATTTTTATGAACTAATCAAAGTTGATGCATACAAAATTAAATCCAGAATTGTTTTCATTTTACATTTTCCAATTATGAATTCTCAATCATTTTCTCATTATCATCTGTATTCCATTCCAACGATCAATAACACTATAATCTTACCCCAAAACACCTATCTGACATTGAATGAAAAACTGTATCAGTATACCTCGTCCTCTTGTGTAAAGATGCAAAACATATTCTACTGTGAGGAGAACAATCTAGTCGAAGGTGCCAAGGTGGAAGACTGTATTTTTCAACTACTTCAGCTGAAGAATCCATTTGGGAAATGTCAACAGCATTCAGTAGTAATCAATGAAAATGTTATCCAGAGAATTGACAATTCAAAATTTATTGCAATCATCCCTCAAGAAACCAAAATTCAAACTTCGTGCAAGAAGAAAGATTTCACCGTACTGAAAGGAAACTTTCTAATCACAATTCCAAAAGGATGTTATTTCGAGACGGAAGAAGAAAAGTACTTCAACGACAAAGAGGTCATCGAAAGACAGCCGATGCTACTCCCTAGAATTGTAACCAATTGGACTTCGTCAAAAATCAACAACCTCAAAATTCAATTGAAAAATGTTCCGCTTGACCAGATCCACAACCTCAAGAGGAAACAAGAAGAAATTCGGCCCATCATGGAAGAATCTCAACCAAAAAGTTCATTCCATGGAGAACTTATTGGAATTTTGTACACATTATTTTTTTTTATCATTACCATTTTCTGTTACAAGAAAGCAAAAGAATGCTGGAATTCCAGAAAACCAGCTGCAGGACCGGAACCGGAAGCGGCCGTCCAACAAACCAGCAAAACCTTCTTCACCCCGTGACGCAACTTCTGGGAAGGGAGGAGTTATACGTTTAGATCCAGGAGATCCCAACTCAACCTAATGCTGACAGGGACATTCCCACTCTGGCCATTCTGCTGAATGGCATATTTACAATATACATATATTGAACCTTTTCTTTACACTGGTCAGTCTTGACATATTCGGGATCGCGAATTTATGTACGAATCGTCCGTCACATTTTCCATCCTTTGTAATTAGTAAATAAATGTTTTTTTAAAAGTCAGTAGCTCACTACTAAAACATAATTCGCGCAACGAACCGCCGATAAGCAGCGATAAACGCGGGAGTAGACAGCTCAGATTCCAACTCCAGGTGAACCGCCTTGGTAGTGAAACAGATGAAGACAACCAGATATGCCTTCGTGCTGACAGCCCCTCGTAGTCGTGCACTCGTTACATAAAAGGGCCCGGCGTAGTCAACCCCAGTGGTAAGGAAGGCCATAGCAGAAGATAGTCGCTCGGGAGGCAGATTGCCCATTGGCTGCACTATAGGACGAGGTTTGCAGGAGAAGCAGCGATTGCACCTGCGTAGTCGATTGCGTAATACATTACGTCCGTCCAGAATCCAGTACCGGCGACGAATGTATGAATGAGTAGCTAAAGCGCCAGCGTGCAGGAGACGATAGTGGGCATCATCGATGATCAGATGAGTGAGATGGCTATTCTTTGGAAGAAGAACAGGATGTTTGTGTCTATACGGCAACAAGGCCGCTGACAGGCGGCCTCCAACACGAATAATTCCATGCTCGTCACAAAAAAGGTGAAGCTTCATGATGAGCCGGAGACGAGAAGATGACTTCCGAAGCTCAGTCAGCTCCTCGGCAAAATAAGCAGATTGAACGAGACGTATTAACCCAGATAAACCTGAAACAATTTTTTTTCAAAATTTTGAGGTATACTGATAAATTGTGTATGGATGTATAAGCTGATAGCTTAAATAAATGTTGAAAAAAATTTTGATTAGCGTTTTTTTCAAATATGAGGTGTTCCTTTAAAGGAACAGTAGGACAATGAACAACCATCAGAGTATTATATTATTTATTGAGAACAGAGTCACATCTTAAAAAGTAAGATATATCTTGAAACATTCTCTGGGATGTAGTGCAATTTCACATTTTTTGGCTACAAAAAATTGATTTTTTGTGGCAAACGTGGCATCTTGTTTGTTTCTTTTGATACTCAACCAAATGATCTAACCTGTCATATCTCGAATATTCATTATTGTTATGAGGTAGTTTTGAATGCAGCTGAAGAGTTCTTCCAGTACATTTTACGACGATTTACGAAGACATATCCACTTAGAATCAGAACTCCAATTAAGCAATAACATTCATGTTCAGATACTGTTGAATTTTTTATTCTTTTGAGGGGCGTAGATATCCGTATGGTTCACTAACATTTTGAATATATTTCCATCAAAAAAGTACCTGAATAAATCTAAGGGGAATTTGTTATCAATTCTAGTATCATATTCTTCCAACCACTCAGGAAAGCTAGATTGTAAATTGTCTTCAGACCATTTGACCACGATCTTCTTTTTCTCCATTTTCCTCTTATTGGATTCAAATTTTGATAAAGGTAGAACATCCTCGCTGTCAAAGTTGCTTACATCGTTCCTTTGGGTGTCTCCATCGTTAGTGAAAAATACTTCAGCCCTCAATTGGCTTCCCGGAAGAATACTTGGCAGAACAAGATCTTCATCCCCTGAAACTTCATCGGTATTCTCGTTATTGGAATTTTCGGGTGGTAATATTGTTATGCCATCTGATGGTAAACAGTCAACATCGATTCTATCTATCTCTTCAAGGAGTTCATGAAGTCTCAGTGGTCATCGTGCATCATAATAAGATCTGTAACAATTAAAACAGTAATGCAACTGTTTCGTAACATTTGCCCTGAACAGAGTATATTGTCCTACGTTCCGTTATCGGAACATCATTTTCAGCACGTGCTCCCAGAGAGACCAATGGTTGTTTGTGATTTATATCATTCAATATGTATCTATTGATATTTGTAAATGCCCAAAAAACTTGTTATTACCAAATAGAGTTAACGTATTCGATTTACTCACCTTCAAGAACACATGATGCACAAATGTAAACAAACAAGTAGAAACAAACAGCTCTGAACACTTCCGTCATTACTCGGGAAAGCCGATATATTGAAGAATGAAATGCTAGTTGGTTACAGATACTATACTGATAACGACATCTGCCATACAATTACGTATTTAGTGTGTGCGACACTGCAATCCTCGTGTTCCTTTAACGGAACGGTAGGTTAGGTTAGGTTAAGCAGGCTTCCGCCTCCTGGAGCTCAAGAGAGGAAAGAAAACCTGACCGAGGGGATGATGGACCACGAGTATTCATTATGAATCTTCGACAAAAGGCGGTGACTCGCTTGAGTCGAAGATATGAGGAAAAGCGGTCAATCAAGGTGGGTTCATCGGAGGTAGCGGCTAACATCAAAGCGGAGATTGGCTTTGCTTCCTCGTCCACTCGCTCAGTTTGAGATGAATCAACAGAGGAAACAGGCCATAAGGATGAGTCGAAAGACAACCAGTGAGGACCCCGCCACCACAATGCGGCTGCTCCATTCCAAAACACAGTATGTGAAAATAATGGAATTGTGTGGGAAACGAGATTTAGTGTTTTTGTTTGGCCCTGAGACGTTCTTAATGCAATTTTTTTTTATTTTACGGCTACGTGTTACAGTTCGTCGTATAATTTTTTCTACATAATCAAATTGTACATATCTTTAGTTGTTACTATAGATTTGGCACATGCTTGGTTTTGGTATTGAATATGAAACATTTTTGCTGGTTTCAAATCCGAGTATCTGCATCAAAATTTGAATAAATAACACTTTATTATATTTCACCGAATTCAAGATAACAAACAGTTTAATTATGTCTAACGTTTATTAGTTTAGAAACACTACAATAGTTTAGAAATACTACAACCAAAGAATCTACTACATACTATCCTCTAAATTGCTGTTGTCATACTCCTCGACTAAATCTGGAGCAGAATCGCAGAATCTGATCATGTCTTTCAAATTGCCAAAACAGAGTATCTGGTATATACTGTGTTTTGCTCTGGGAAAAGCAGATGCTGTGTTTTGAAATGTGAAGATGAGAAAATTTGTGCAGATACTGGGTTGTCGTTATGTCATATCTCTAAATCTATTGAAATTATCAGCAAAGGGGCTAGGTTGAAAGATGCGTCCAAACACAGTATATCCAAATATTAAGAAATATCATTTTCGGAAAAAATGTTAGTTACTGTGTTTTGGAATGGAGCAGCCGAATGGGTGATGAGGAATATCTGTAGGCATCACTCCTCGAGAGGCACAATCAGCTGGATTGTCCTCAGACACTACATGTCTCCAGCGATCAGAGGGAATGAGATCTTGTATTTCAGCAACCCGATTACCAACAAAGGTCTTCCACCTGTGACTCTCACCACGGATCCACGACAAGGCCACAGAGGAATCACAGAAGGCCATGCACTTAGCGCCGAAGTGCTCCAACACGCGAGTGGATAGATGATGCATGAGTTTCGCGAGAAGATGGGCACCGCATAGCTCCAAACGAGGCAGAGTTATAGCCTTGCAAGGAGCAATTTTCGATTTGGCCACTAGAAGGGACACCTGATAGCGACCAGACGATGCCAAGGTGCGAAGATAAACGACCGCAGCGTAACCTGATTCAGAGGCATCACAGAAGCCGACCAACCGATGCGCAGAAGAAGAAGAAACGTCAGGGATGAATCGTGGTATGTAAAGTTCTGCCAAAGTGGGGAGCTGGGATTGAAACTGCAGCCATAGGGGCTGAACCTCATTCGAAAGAGGTTGGTCCCACTCCAGATGGAGTAGGCAGAGCTGACGGAAGAAGATTTTTGCGTAGAAGGTAACAGGAGTTAACCATCCCAGGGGGTCGAAGATTCTAGCTATCTGACTCAACACAGTTCGCTTGGTGATGGCCGTTGAAGTCGAACGAAAAGAATAGAAGAAGTGATCAGACGAAGGATTCCACCCAAGTCCCAAAATCTTGAGACCTGGTTCTCGATCGAGGAGGAGAGGATCAGTAGAGGAGGATTCTCTAAGGTGATCAGCTGGAATACCTTCTAGCAGAGGAAGATGATTGGTAGCCCAATTGCGCAGCTCAAAGCCGCCCGCCTTGAGCAGGTCCTGCACCTGCTGCCGCAACTCAAGAGCCTCAGCTTCGGATGAACAGCCTGTCAAGATGTCATCAACATAAATTTCATCCAGCAAGACCTGCCTGGCAGCAGGATACTTGGGTCCGTCATCCGAAGCCAGCTGCCAAAGGGTCCTAAGCGCCAAGAAGGGAGCAGAAGAGACTCCATACGTGACGGTGTTCAGACGATAATATTGAAGAGGTTCGTGTCTGCTGAAACGCCAGACTATACGTTGATAGTCCCGTTGCTCAGGGAGTATCAGGATCTGTCGATACATCTGTCTAATATCGGCGGTGAAGACAAACCGATATAGACGAAAGCGAAGCAGGAGGGTGGAAATGTCCGCTTGCAGCTTCGGACCGGTAAGCAGAAGATCATTGAGGGATTTGCCATTAGCGGATGCACAAGAGGCATTGAAGACCACACGAATTTTAGCAGGAGGATCATCTGGACGATGTACGGGATGATGGGGTTATAATATGGCTCATATCGAGGACAATCAGAAGACTCAGGGACCAATTCCATATGTCCACTTTCGAGATAATCGCGCATGAAATCATGATAAGCGGCACGAAGAGTAGGATTATTGTCCAGACGCTGTTCCAGCCGAATAAACTGTCTGGTTGCCACATTGACGGAGGTGCCTAGCCGAGACGATGCCAAGGGCAAGCCAACAGTGTACCTTCTATTGGAGTCGCGGGTGACATCAGCGCAGTACATCATCTCACACTCCCTCTCGGCAGGGGTCAGCGGAAGCACGTCAGGTACCTTATCAAGTTCCCAGAAGCGCCGAACGATGCTGACAAGTTCCTGGTCCGACCGCTGCCAGGGGCTCGTAGCCATGGTTTGAAGGTCGATGGCAACAGGAGATTTCACGTCAGAGTTAGGGTTGTCAGAGGAAGATTGATAGGTGATCACTGAGAGAGGGGATTCCGGTTGCGAAGCGGACGGAGAACGCACAGCAGATGATGACCCCGCAGAAGACGAGGGAGAAGCGTGCCGCTGTGAAACCCGATGACAACGGGAAACATGTCGAGCGCGACTATTGGTAGTGTCAGGTGAGAAGGAAACATGTTTAGTCTTCTTGCGATGGCGAGCGTAGGGCCCATAAAGCACCCAGCCTAAGGTGGTAGACAATGCCCCTGGAAGCTCAGACGTTGGGCACAACGTGCCAGGAAGAATAAGATGAGGGAGCACATCCGATCCAATCAGCATACCTATGATACGAGGCAGATAGAAGAGTGGGTCAGCTAGGTTGAATTGCTGAAACTCGGGCCATCGGCCATCGAACGCCTGGACAGGGAGAGGATCCATGGGGCTGTCAACGACGTAGGCCTTGATGGAAAGATGAGGGGGGTCCCCTTGGTGACAGAGACTAACGTATGCGTACCCTTGGATGCGAAACTGATCGGCGTTACTTAAAGTGCGAAGGTGAACAACTTCAGGGTGAAGGCGCAGACGAAGCTTGGTGGCCCAAGCGCGGGTGATGAGGGTGTGTTGGCAGCCTGAATCGAGAAGAGCTTGGCCGAAGACAACATTCCGCTGGTTGTCTAAGCGGATCCAAGCAGTGGGCATAAGGTGGCCAAGATTGTCACTCTTACGCAAGGCAGACCGTACAGAGGAAAACAGATGCCAATAAGAGAATAGACGAGAAGACGGGGACACGTGGGTACTGGTTAGCCCACCACGGGCTGACCACACTTGCAGTCATTCTGAACCGCTTCCAGAAGATGCTGAACTTGACCCTTTAGGAGGCAGGTAAGACCTCCCCATCCCCAGGCTCGTCGTTCGGCCTCTCACTGAAGTACCTCGAGAGGTGGAGGCACGGACTGGCGGCTCCGATGCAACATAAGGTTGAGAAGGAGGCTGATTCGTTGGTTTCTCCTCCGTTTGGGTATCAGAAGAGAGCGTAGGGCCAGCAGGTGCCAGATGAAGGATGGTGTGGTGACGTCCCCCGCACGTGTGGCAGCGCTGATCCGAACCACAATCAACAGTGGCGTGGAACGATGACATGCAATTTCTGCATAATCGCTTCTCAGTCACGAAAGCTCTTCGCTGATGGATGGTCATGGCTTTGAATTCTCGACACTGGCGAATGGAAAGATTTGCCGAGCAGAACACACACTCAGACGACGAGCTGGAAGCTTTAGGAGGACGTACCCCTGTATAGGCAGGACGACGAGAGGACGGACCAGCAGAGGAAGGAACAGACGATGAAGGAGCAGACGCTAACCCTGCTGGTGATTGAGGTCTGGACGGCCTCTTTGGCGCAGGCGCACGGGACGAGGTGATGGGAGTGCTTTCCATCACCCGCAATTGTCGATTGATGAATTCGAGCAATTGCGAGAGTTTGGGAAAGTCATCCGAGGATAACTGCCCCTCGAATAACTGCCGAGATGGTAAGTCGAGGTTGCGCAGAGCCAGAGAAAACAGAAGATAGTCCGCTAAATCTGGAATGGGCAGCGTCCTGATGGCATTGATCGCATTTTGATGCGTGATGGCGAATTGTTGCAGCTGGGATAAGGAAGAAACAGACGCAGGCCTTGCATCCAATATCTGGCTCACATACAGGTCAGCAAGCCGACGAGGATTTTGATAACGGGAGGACAGGGCTTGGTAGGCGAGGGTGTAATTTACCGAATTCCGATGACAGAAGCCGCCTCACCAGCAAGAGAAAATGCCAGAAGATGAAACTTCTGGACTGGCGCCAGGGAGCTATTTTGATGCACTAGGGCATCAAATAGCGCGATGAAGCCAGGCCATTCCTCTATTTTTCCATGAAAAGAGGGCAATTCGACACGAGGAATGGGGAGATCAACAGAGAAAGGCTTCGCAGCCGAAGGAGATGCAGTCAGATTGCTATGGGCGGCACGGACATGGAGGCAAATCTCAAAAAAGGCAGCGAACTTTGAGGGTGCCTCGTCCCGTTCCCCCTCCAACTGAGAGTTGAGCTTTACGATCAACTCATCAGCCTCTTTGAAGGTCTTCTCCACCTTAAACAACTCGGCCAAGCACATGTTGGCAACATCTGCTTCGGTGGTCAAACCTTTGATTAGTTTCAGAAGAGTGGAAGCCGCTGCGAATGCATTTTCGCGCTTGACAACCGCCTCGGAGATAGAGGCCTTCAATTTATCTATCGGCGGCATTCTAGCTTTCGAACGACCCCGGTATACACGAAAAGAATTCTATCGCGAACTAATTATACGATAAGAGAACAGACGATGCTTATCTTGCGAAGCAGATAACAAACAGATGACGCGCGATAAGTCGTTCAATAATAATTTTCCACTTGATTTATTGGAAAGAATTTAAAATAAATAATGAGATGAAATGGAAATTAAACTGAAATTATGGAATTTTAATCTAAAGGTCCCTGGTTTCGGCACCAATAGACGGTCGCAGCAAGAAAATTGCCGCGAATCGACTTCAGATGAATTTGATGATTGAGCAACCAATTAAGTGAAGGCACTTACCCCAGAGGTAGATTTAAAGTGGATCCTGCGACAGACCTGTAACAGAAGGGGGGTGCAAGGAATGGGAACAGGGGATACCCTCCTCTGCACTGGCGTCGTGGCGATCAGTCCTCGGAATCCTCGGTGACAGGGCTTCAATGTGGCTCCCTTTTTGTGGTTGCTTAACCTCAATCTTGTTGATGAAAATAGATGAAGGTGCGAAGATGAAAATAGATGAAGGTGATAAGATCAGACGATTGCAATCTCGGAGATGAAATTGAAATTAAACTAATTTGTTCACTTAAGAAGGCACTAATAAAGTTTTTAACTTTTCGATTTCTCTCAGATGGGCGCTACGTAAAAACAACTTGACGACATTGACTTATCTGTTGTACGCAATAGCGATGTTTTCTTTGCCGAGGCCGTATGAGGTCGCTAGTTATTGGGTCGGAAAACCCCGGAAGCAGACTGCGTAGGCAACACGACTTTCACGCCTGAACACAGACAATAATCACAGACAACATGAATTTAAGCAACTCGAGTCTGCTCTGCTCCAGAATGGGTATAGCAGATATCAAATTAATAAATCTTTCCGTAAAAATCTGATACATTCCCATGATCAAAAGGAACCTCCAGAAAGATTTCCTCACAAAGCTTTCCTTCCTTTTATCCGAGGTGTTACCGACAAAATAGGTCGCATCCTTAAGAAACAGGAAATAAAAACTATTTTTACTGCAAACAATAAAATTTCTAACTTTCTCCGTTCACCGAAAGATTCCATTTCCAATGAATCCCACGGTGTATATGAGATACCATGCTCCGAATGTCCAAGGTCATACATCGGTCAAACTAACAGACGCGTGACTAACAGAGTATACGAACACCAACTAGCAGTACGCAAAGCTGAATCATCCTCAGCTCTCTTCAAACATCATGCTGATACAGGTCACAAAATTGACTTTGCTAGCAGCAGAACCATTGCAGTAGAAAAAATGCTTACCAGCCGTATTATTCGTGAAGCCCTTGAAATTGAAAGACGTCCAGATTGCCTTAACAAACGCGACGATAGTCAAAGATTACCTCGATTATCTCTCAGGTCCAACCTGTCACCTCCTAGTGGTGAGAGTCGGTAACGTCCCTTTCGGGGGGCGGCTAAGAACAGGCAATGGCAACCATGGGGGGAGTGAAGTGCCAACCCAGCGCGCCTCCAGGTGGCGGATAGGAGGGGGCCTCCAACGATGATTTTTTTTATGAGGAGGAGGTCTGCGTGGGAATACTGGGGGCTCGTTGTGCGTAAAAACTCAATTGGCAGCCCTCAAATACCATGCCGCGGACCAACTTCACCTGTCCCGGCTGTAGTGTCGTGGCTAAGGGATTGCACACAAGGTTACGATGCCAAGTGGTATCTCGAGTCAACCTCGGGACCATCTTGTTATACCAACGCTCCCTGGCTGTCTGTGGTCATGTCTCACGGGTCAGTGGAGTGGGGGGGGTCTTGGCTTAATCGCCCGGACCGAGAGGAAATAACCTCATTAAAAATTCTAAATCCAAGGTGGGAACCCAGGCCGAGGGATGCGTGGCTAGATAGAAGACTAGTCTTAACTGGATTCGACCTTGGAGCACCCGGGGGAACTCCATTGTATTCAACCCCTTACCTCTGCAAGCGGGGCTCTGCAGAGGTGGACCGTTAGGACCCTAGCTTTTCGTGGAAACAACATGGAAAAAGAAAAGGAAAAAAAATGTTACCACTGGAAAGGGAGTGGAGAAACCCTCCACCTCCTCATCCGGGCACCCAGCAGAGGGGAAAAAGGTCAAGGGACCGAGGAAACACCGTCTGCCGTTCGACCTGCCCAAACTGGGTCAACCGGGCGGCAGAGATGATCCACTGAGGAAAGGACTCAGTGGAGCAGGGGTGCGGAAGTACCTGCGACTCCTCCATCAAGGTCTTGCACCTGAGGAGGCTAGGAAGCAGGCTCTTCAGCGCCCAGCCCCGACGGAGACTCCTTCGGGGAAAGCACACGGTAAGAGAGGCCTTGAGCTTATAACACCTCCTCAGCGGCCTCCGCCGAAGAAACAACGAACAGCTGCAGCAAAAACCGGGCAAGCCACTGGCTATGCAGCAGCTGTTAAAACAGGAAAGGTGACCAGGGTGGGAATTGTGCCCAAGGATTACCCTAGGGCCACCCTGGAAGCCGGGCAGCTCTCCGCCCTAGAGGATACTCTGGTGGAGGAGATATGCCAGAGCAAAGAAAGGGGGATCCACTTCACAGGAGTTCATTTCCGCTGTGGAATGATGCTTGTGGATTGTGGGTCCCAAGGATCGGCGGACTGGCTAATGAAGTCAGTGCCGAAACTTAATTCTTGGGAGGGACCCGAATTGGTAGCGCTGAGTGGAGATGACATCCCTAAGCCTACCAATATAACGGTCTTCTTCCCAAGAAGCCTCGACATGGAGACGGAGAAAATCCTCCGACTTGTCGAGGTCCAGAATTCCAACCTCAACACTGGGGCTTGGAAAATTCTGAGCTCCAGGAAGGAGGGAAAAGGCACAGTCCTCACGATTGGGATTGATCAGCAATCCGAGGAAGCTCTGAAGGCAGAGGGGGGTCGTCTGAACTTTCGCTTTGGACGTATCCCCGTCTCAGGGCTAGGAAAGAAGGATAGCTCTGCTGAGGGTCAGGGAGACGTGGAGATGCCCTCCACATCACGAGAACCCGAAGAGCAAGGTTCGCGTGAAGGGGCGGGCCCGAGTCAGTCCGAAACCCACTCCGGCTCTGCTAGGTCGCCTCGAGAAGCGGAGACCTCCTCTGCGACCCGGGGGACTGGGCAGAGCTGCTCGGTGGCTGCGTGTCTGACTGCAGGCCAAGAGACCCCCTCGAATTCTGGAGAGAATAACTCTCCCATGGAATTAGAGGAGGGACAGGGGAAGTTGAAGGAGGGGGACATTTAGAAGCTGGATAACCAGCTTCTATCACCTCAAACAATTAGCCTTCATCTTCACGAGGGTGGCGCAAGTTAACCTGCATCATGCGAAGGGAGCTTCAGCAGTGATTGTGAGGTTATTTGCAAGGTTGCAATTGGGCATTGTTCTGATCCAGGAACCCTGGATCAACAAAGAAGGCCAAATCAAGGGTTTGGCTTGTAAGGACTCAAGTCTGATCTATGACCATAGGCAGGTATCTCCACGTGCCTGTGTGCTCATAAGAAACAACATTAAATATATTTGTGTTTCAGATTATATGTCTCGGGACCTGATTCCCATCATGGTACACCTCAATCTAGGGGGCATTGAAAGAGACATTGTCATTGCATCCGCATACTTGGCTGGAGACGGGACAATAACACCGCCAGAGAAGGTGCAGGAGTTAGTACAATACTGCAACAGCAAAGGGCTGCCAATTATAATTGGTTGTGACGCCAATGCACACAATACTGTTTGGGGAAGCACAAACAATAACGCTAGAGGTGAGTGTCTACTTGAATATCTTTTAGCTAACAACCTCGAGACTCTAAATGTAGGGACAACACCCACTTTTGTCACGAGAGCAAGAGAAGAGGTCCTGGACGTAACAATCGCTAATGTTGCTGCCAAGAAAAACATCACTTCCTGGAGAGTGATGAACGAACCATCACTCTCTGATCATAGGATCATCGAGTTCAGGGTAGAGGGAGATAGCACCTCGGTGTCCTCAATCCGAAATCCCAGGAAGACGGACTGGTTTCTTTACAGGACCCGTCTGAAGGAAAACCTAGAACAAATCGGGACAACTGGGGCAAAGCACCCTTATGACCTGGAAAAAACAGTCGAGCAGGTCAGTGAGGCAATAATGGGGGCTTTTCACTCCAGCTGCGCATTGACCAAAGCTCGACTAAGTAAGGAAGCTCCTTGGTGGAATAAGAACCTGTCAATCCTCAGAAAGGAGGTGCGTCGGCTCTTTAATAGGGCTAAACGAGACGATAATTGGCAGGGGTACACTGAGAAACTCACTGAGTACAACAAAGAGATAAGGAGGGCCAAGAGGCTTAATTTTCAAGCATTTTGTGAAAATATCACTTCCACTCACACAGCAGCCAGACTGCAGAAAGTCATGGCAAGAGGGGGAACTAACCCAACAATGTCGCTCAAGAAGCCAGATGGGTCATACACTGAAGGAGAAGAGGAGCGATCGACTCTTCTTCTCAAAACACACTTTCCAGGTAGCGAACCCGTAAGTAGTACTGAAACAGCAATGGAGCATACCAAGAACGCCCGCAAGGATGATTGGGATATTGCTAAGGAACTATTTACAAAGCAACGTCTTGAATGGGCAATAAGTACCTTTCAGCCGTACAAATCCCCAGGAGTGGATGGAATTTTTCCGGTACTCCTGCAGAAAGGGATGGAAGAAATTCTACCCCATCTGCTGAAGATTACTAGAAGCAGCTTAGCATTGGGCCACACACCTAGAAAATGGAGAAGGGCTAGAGTAACCTTCATTCCAAAAATAGGGAAAAAAGACGGGACTGACCCTCGATCATTTAGGCCCATTTGCTTAACATCATTTTTACTTAAAATGATGGAGAAAGTAGTGGATAACTACATAAGAACGGAGAGTCTGGAGAATAAACCACTTCACAAATGTCAGCATGCCTACAGGGCGGGTCGATCAACAGAGACTGCCTTGTATCAACTGACTGAAGTCATCCAGAGAACTCTGAATAGTAAAGAAATCGCAATGTGTGCATTCCTGGACATATCTGGGGCCTTTGACAACACAACACACGTGTCTGTCAGAGAAGCACTTAAAAGGCGGGGTGTCAACAATACCATAATAAAATGGATGTATGACGTGCTGACAACGAGGACAGCTGAGACATTGGGGGGAAATCAACCCATCTCTGTCAAAGCCACTCGCGGGACACCTCAAGGGGGGGTATTATCTCCCCTCCTATGGAGCCTGGTAGTAGATGAACTACTACACAGGCTAACGGAGCTTGGCTTCGAATGCGTAGGCTATGCTGACGACATAGTTCTAATAGTGAGAGGCAAATTCGAGGGCATCTTATGTGACTTACTACAGGAGGGCCTCAGAATTATTGAGCAGTGGTGCCAGTCGGTGGGGCTGAGTATTAACCCAACCAAGACCACAGTAATTCCATTCACCCGGAAAATAAATCTTCCAGCCATAAAATCCCTCTCCTTAAATGGAGAAGTGATTGACTGGAAGACTGAAGTTAAATATCTGGGAATAACTCTGGATAGAAAGCTTCTGTGGAACAAGCATGTGGATATCACTGCAAGTAAAGCAATAAGAGCTCTGATGGCGTGCAGAAATCTATCCGGTAAGACTTGGGGCTGTAGCCCTAAAATACTGCGATGGATGTACGTCATGATTGTGAGACCAATAATTACCTATGGGGCAGTAGTCTGGCATGCCAAAGCAGATCAGACAACTACTAGGAAAGCGCTTGACAAAGTGCAAAGGCTAGCTTGTGTGTGCATCACGGGAGCTATGAGAACGTGTCCAACCAGGGCACTTGAGATCATCACAGATCTCTCACCTCTGCATCTAGTGATTGAGAGGTTAGCCCATGAGGCCACCCTCAGAATATCTAAGGAAGGCACAGGAACTGAGAGGATTAAATGTCAGAGAGCCTGGACCTCTCTGACTAAGTACATCCCATCAGTGAACCTTCCTAGTGATGCAATGGTCAAAAAAGTAAGCATTGAGAAGAACTTCACCACGATGATAAGTAGAAAGGAAGAATGGGAAAGGGAGTTCACCACCCAGACTTTCAAAGAAAATACCATAAAATGGTACACAGATGGCTCAAAAACCACGACGGGAGCTGGCGCTGGGGTATATGGGACAGGCACCAAGTGCGCACTGTCGGTAGGCTCCCGTTTGAGTATCTTCCAGGCAGAATTACTCGCAATCGAAAGATGTGCAGATATTAACCTAGAAAGAAAATATCAGAAATGCGACATAGCAATCCATTCGGATAGTCAATCTGTTATCAAAGCACTGAGCTCCCATGCCATCGATTCAAAGTTGATATGGGAGTGCCGAAGAAAACTAAATGAAATTGGCAAGAATAATAAGGTCTTTTTAGTCTGGGTCCCCGGTCACTCGGGAGTCAAGGGGAACGAAGAGGCCGATACACTTGCCAGAAAGGCAGCACGAACTCCTTTTATCGGCCCAGAACCTTTCTGCGGTATAGGAAAATGCACCTACAAGAAAGAGTTTCTGGAGAAGGAGGAAACCAAAAGAGAGACACTCTGGCGGAATCTTCCAGGTTTGGTTCATTCCAAAAAGTTCCTTAGGAACTTTAAAGAAGTGAGATCCAAAAGGTATCTGGATCTCTGCAAGAATAAGTTACACCTGGTCACTGGCTTCCTCACAGGACACTGTCGCCTCAGGAAGCATTTGATGAGAATAGGTTTATCAGATACTGACGAGTGCAGATTCTGTGGGGAGGAGGAAGAAACTCCTCTTCACCTTGTTACAGAATGCCTCGCCATTGCAAGTCAGCGAAAGGAATGCTTTGGACAGGAAACTTGTAGGAGTGAAGACATAATATCCTTGAAGCCTTCCCAGATATTGAGGTTCATTTATACTCTGGAACTGGAGGGCGAGCTGTAGATGGCGTAATGGTGAGAACAGCTCTGTTGGGGGGCACAATAGATCTCAAGGTCGCGGTGCAACGTAACCCCCTTATCAATAATAATAATAATAATACCTCGTACGTGGAAACCCTTGATTTCTCGTCTCCCTCCTCCCATAGTCACCCCAACCGCTACCAGTACCCCCACCATCCCCACTCCTACCCCAACCTCGACAAGTATAAATACAGCATCTCGATCTTCCGTTAATCAGTCTTCTCGAAGTAGTAGAAATACAGTGATCTCCGAGAGTACTGGTGATGAAACCTGGGGAGTAGGCAGATTGAGACCCCGGCGTTAATTCACATTTTACATCTTGTTCTTGATAATGGCTCCAAAATCGGAGCCGAAACGTCGAACGACATTAAACTCCAGACGCGGTCCAACCCGGAACCTTCTTATTCCTAACATTGTTAGCCGCAGAAACCTATCCGAACATATATATATATATATAAATTCTTGTGAAAGTTTTCTTGGGTATTGTAGCACGTTGTGTTTGACTAGTAAAAGAATATTTACTTTTTCATTTTATATAATTTCCAACATATGTTTCGGCCTTGATTGGCCTTTTTCAAGGATGTATAATATAACAATTCTAATACTAATGTTTGACAAATTACAACTGTCAAAATTGAAAATAATGTAATGATTCAAATATCAAATAATTTTATCACTTCAAGACAGCGATAGTTGTGTAAGTTGATAAAATTAAAAAAAACTGGGATCTATATTTTCATTTTCTATCATTTTATTAAATTGAAATATATTTGTGCCAAGTTTTTGGTGTCAGTTTTATCGTTCATAGCTTCTTTCTCTTTTTTGATATGAATCATTTCTAATATATTTCGGGTTTTACAATTTTTTTCTCTATCTAAAATATGAAAGTTTTCAAAATCCATTTTATGCCCTTCAATTTGTTCGTGTTTTTTAAGTGCTGTGGTATTTTTACAAAATTTATGGCCATTGATACGTTCTTTTATATATTGTGATGTTTGACCTATATATACTTTAGGGCAGTTTATACAGTTAATTTGGTATATACAATTTGAAATTTTATTTTTTGGAATTTTTGATTTTAAATTTGAGTTTAAGAATTTCAAATTATTCACATTTTTATATGCCAAATTTATTCCATAATCTTTTAATGTTGTATTTAGTTTTTCCGATAGGCCTTGTATATATGGTAAAGATATGTATTTTAGAATTTTAGTTTCGCTTTTTTTAGTATTTTTTTTCTCTGTGTTGTATAGGCTGAAAATTTTGTTTTTGAAAATTTTGTTTATTATTTTTAGAGGATAGTTATTTCTTATCAGCATATTTTTTGCTTTATTTATTGTTTGTTTTCTGAATTCTGGACTTGTGAGTTTTAGAGCTCTGTCAGCGATTCCAGATATCACACTTTTCTTATGAATCATTGGGACTGTAGCATCAAAATTTAAATATCGTCCGCTCCAGGTAGGTTTTGTATACCAAATTGTCCTTATTTTAGTGTTTGTTCTTATAAGTGTTAGATCCAAGAAATTGATTTTATTTTGTTCTTCTAATTCATGGGTGAATTTTAATTTTGGATGGTAGTTATTGAAATCGCTAATAATTTCACATATTTTATCTTCAGGTGCTGCTGTGAGACAATCATCTACGAAACGTTTAAAAAATGGTATTTTGTATGTTAATCTATTTATAACAGTTTCTTCTAAATCTTCCATAATAAGTTGTGCTATTACCGCAGAAATTGGAACTCCCATGCCACATCCATTTATTTGACAATAAAATTCGTTTTTAAATTGAAAATACGAGCATGAAAAACATAGTTCGATTGCTTTTATAAATTCTGTTTTTGGTAGGTCTGTATGTATTTTTATTTCATTCCATTTCTTAATAATTAAGTCTTTTGCTACGTCAAGTGGTAAATTTGTGTATAAGCTGACAACATCTAGTGAGAATAATTTTTCATTGTTTTTTAATGATACATTATCTATGAATTTTTTGAATTGCCATGAATCTTTTATATAAAATTTATTTTTTCCAAGTATTGGGGTTAAACAATTAGCTATATATTTTGATAATTTATAAATAGGACTTTGGATACAACTAATGATTGGTCTAAGAGGTATTTCTTTTTTATGTAATTTTGGAAGTCCGTATATTTGGGGTGGATTTGCGTTATGTATTTTTAATTCATTGCAAAGTTTTTTAGGTAAAATATGCCTTTTTTCCCATGATTTTATTAGATCATTATTTTTATTTTGAATTATCTTTGTTGGATCTTGTTTTATTTTTTTATAAGTTGTTTCATCGTTTAGGATATCAATTTTTTTATTATAGTTACTTGTATTCATTACTACTGTTTTGTTAGATTTATCTGGTTTAAGAACTGTTATTTCAGGGTGTTTTTTGAGAAATCATTTTGTTTTCTTGATTCTGTTATTTAATTGTAATTGGCTCTTATTAAGTTTTGTAGATCTTTTTTTGAAGTTAGTAATGTTATTTACTACTTTATTACGTATTTCTGTTTGAGTATCTTTGTCAAAATTGTCATGACCTGTTTCTATATTTGCGATGATATGGTGTATGGGAAGATTCTTCTTTTCTATTGGGATACAGTATTTCGGTCCTAAATTCAAAACTTCTTCTATATTTTCAGGAATAGTTGTATCTGAAATGTTTACAAACCAGTCTTTTTCTTTATCTTTAACTTCAATTCTGTTTTTTAGTTTTTTGATTTTATTTATTCGTTTAGTTCGGATGTTGTTGAATATTTCTTCTATTTTTCGGTCTTGTTTTTCTAATGATGTATTCACCCATTCTTCAATATTTCTCTCCAGAATTTGATTTAATGTATTAATTATGTTTTTTTCTAGACTTTTGATACTTTTTGAAGTATCATTTATGAGGATGTTGATGGTTTTGAATTGAAATGTCTTGAAAATTTCGGTGAATTTCTTTTCATTTCTTTGGTCAGTTATTTTAATATGTTCAATATTTAACTTGAGGAATGTTGGAATCAGTTCATAATGTTTGCATTGCAATAGAAATATTCTTCGGTTTTTTTGCTTGATTAATTTAGTTTTCAATTTCTCCAATTTTTTGATATTTTTTTTTGATGTTTCATGATTGTTATATGTATGATTGATGTTTATACCTTCCATTTTCACCCGGAAGTAAAATGTATTATTAAATCTTAAGATTTCTTGTGCTTCTTTCTTGTATAAATTCTTGTGAAAGTTTTCTTGGGTATTGTAGCACGTTGTGTTTGACTAGTAAAAGAATATTTACTTTTTCATTTTATATAATTTCCAACATATGTTTCGGCCTTGATTGGCCTTTTTCAAGGATGTATAATATAACAATTCTAATACTAATGTTTGACAAATTACAACTGTCAAAATTGAAAATAATGTCATGATTCAAATATCAAATAATTTTATCACTTCAAGACAGCGATAGCTGTGTAAGTTGATAAAATTAAGAAACTGGGATCTATATTTTCATTTTCTATCATTTTATTAAATTGAAATATATTTGTGCCAAGTTTTTGGTGTCAGTTTTATCGTTCATAGCTTCTTTCTCTTTTTTGATATGAATCATTTCTAATATATTTCGGGTTTTACAATTTTTTTCTCTATCTAAAATATGAAAGTTTTCAAAATCCATTTTATGCCCTTCAATTTGTTCGTGTTTTTTAAGTGCTGTGGTATTTTTACAAAATTTATGGCCATTGATACGTTCTTTTATATATTGTGATGTTTGACCTATATATACTTTAGGGCAGTTTATACAGTTAATTTGGTATATACAATTTGAAATTTTATTTTTTGGAATTTTTGATTTTAAATTTGAGTTTAAGAATTTCAAATTATTCACATTTTTATATGCCAAATTTATTCCATAATCTTTTAATGTTGTATTTAGTTTTTCCGATAGGCCTTGTATATATGGTAAAGATATGTATTTTAGAATTTTAGTTTCGCTTTTTTTAGTATTTTTTTTCTCTGTGTTGTATAGGCTGAAAATTTTGTTTTTGAAAATTTTGTTTATTATTTTTAGAGGATAGTTATTTCTTATCAGCATATTTTTTGCTTTATTTATTGTTTGTTTTCTGAATTCTGGACTTGTGAGTTTTAGAGCTCTGTCAGCGATTCCAGATATCACACTTTTCTTATGAATCATTGGGACTGTAGCATCAAAATTTAAATATCGTCCGCTCCAGGTAGGTTTTGTATACCAAATTGTCCTTATTTTAGTGTTTGTTCTTATAAGTGTTAGATCCAAGAAATTGATTTTATTTTGTTCTTCTAATTCATGGGTGAATTTTAATTTTGGATGGTAGTTATTGAAATCGCTAATAATTTCACATATTTTATCTTCAGGTGCTGCTGTGAGACAATCATCTACGAAACGTTTAAAAAATGGTATTTTGTATGTTAATCTATTTATAACAGTTTCTTCTAAATCTTCCATAATAAGTTGTGCTATTACCGCAGAAATTGGAACTCCCATGCCACATCCATTTATTTGACAATAAAATTCGTTTTTAAATTGAAAATACGAGCATGAAAAACATAGTTCGATTGCTTTTATAAATTCTGTTTTTGGTAGGTCTGTATGTATTTTTATTTCATTCCATTTCTTAATAATTAAGTCTTTTGCTACGTCAAGTGGTAAATTTGTGTATAAGCTGACAACATCTAGTGAGAATAATTTTTCATTGTTTTTTAATGATACATTATCTATGAATTTTTTGAATTGCCATGAATCTTTTATATAAAATTTATTTTTTCCAAGTATTGGGGTTAAACAATTAGCTATATATTTTGATAATTTATAAATAGGACTTTGGATACAACTAATGATTGGTCTAAGAGGTATTTCTTTTTTATGTAATTTTGGAAGTCCGTATATTTGGGGTGGATTTGCGTTATGTATTTTTAATTCATTGCAAAGTTTTTTAGGTAAAATATGCCTTTTTTCCCATGATTTTATTAGATCATTATTTTTATTTTGAATTATCTTTGTTGGATCTTGTTTTATTTTTTTATAAGTTGTTTCATCGTTTAGGATATCAATTTTTTTATTATAGTTACTTGTATTCATTACTACTGTTTTGTTAGATTTATCTGGTTTAAGAACTGTTATTTCAGGGTGTTTTTTGAGAAATCATTTTGTTTTCTTGATTCTGTTATTTAATTGTAATTGGCTCTTATTAAGTTTTGTAGATCTTTTTTTGAAGTTAGTAATGTTATTTACTACTTTATTACGTATTTCTGTTTGAGTATCTTTGTCAAAATTGTCATGACCTGTTTCTATATTTGCGATGATATGGTGTATGGGAAGATTCTTCTTTTCTATTGGGATACAGTATTTCGGTCCTAAATTCAAAACTTCTTCTATATTTTCAGGAATAGTTGTATCTGAAATGTTTACAAACCAGTCTTTTTCTTTATCTTTAACTTCAATTCTGTTTTTTAGTTTTTTGATTTTATTTATTCGTTTAGTTCGGATGTTGTTGAATATTTCTTCTATTTTTCGGTCTTGTTTTTCTAATGATGTATTCACCCATTCTTCAATATTTCTCTCCAGAATTTGATTTAATGTATTAATTATGTTTTTTTCTAGACTTTTGATACTTTTTGAAGTATCATTTATGAGGATGTTGATGGTTTTGAATTGAAATGTCTTGAAAATTTCGGTGAATTTCTTTTCATTTCTTTGGTCAGTTATTTTAATATGTTCAATATTTAACTTGAGGAATGTTGGAATCAGTTCATAATGTTTGCATTGCAATAGAAATATTCTTCGGTTTTTTTGCTTGATTAATTTAGTTTTCAATTTCTCCAATTTTTTGATATTTTTTTTTGATGTTTCATGATTGTTATATGTATGATTGATGTTTATACCTTCCATTTTCACCCGGAAGTAAAATGTATTATTAAATCTTAAGATTTCTTGTGCTTCTTTCTTGTATAAATTCTTGTGAAAGTTTTCTTGGGTATTGTAGCACGTTGTGTTTGACTAGTAAAAGAATATTTACTTTTTCATTTTATATAATTTCCAACATATGTTTCGGCCTTGATTGGCCTTTTTCAAGGATGTATAATATAACAATTCTAATACTAATGTTTGACAAATTACAACTGTCAAAATTGAAAATAATGTCATGATTCAAATATCAAATAATTTTATCACTTCAAGACAGCGATAGCTGTGTAAGTTGATAAAATTAAGAAACTGGGATCTATATTTTCATTTTCTATCATTTTATTAAATTGAAATATATTTGTGCCAAGTTTTTGGTGTCAGTTTTATCGTTCATAGCTTCTTTCTCTTTTTTGATATGAATCATTTCTAATATATTTCGGGTTTTACAATTTTTTTCTCTATCTAAAATATGAAAGTTTTCAAAATCCATTTTATGCCCTTCAATTTGTTCGTGTTTTTTAAGTGCTGTGGTATTTTTACAAAATTTATGGCCATTGATACGTTCTTTTATATATTGTGATGTTTGACCTATATATACTTTAGGGCAGTTTATACAGTTAATGTGGTATATACAATTTGAAATTTTATTTTTTGGAATTTTTGATTTTAAATTTGAGTTTAAGAATTTCAAATTATTCACATTTTTATATGCCAAATTTATTCCATAATCTTTTAATGTTGTATTTAGTTTTTCCGATAGGCCTTGTATATATGGTAAAGATATGTATTTTAGAATTTTAGTTTCGCTTTTTTTAGTATTTTTTTTCTCTGTGTTGTATAGGCTGAAAATTTTGTTTTTGAAAATTTTGTTTATTATTTTTAGAGGATAGTTATTTCTTATCAGCATATTTTTTGCTTTATTTATTGTTTGTTTTCTGAATTCTGGACTTGTGAGTTTTAGAGCTCTGTCAGCGATTCCAGATATCACACTTTTCTTATGAATCATTGGGACTGTAGCATCAAAATTTAAATATCGTCCGCTCCAGGTAGGTTTTGTATACCAAATTGTCCTTATTTTAGTGTTTGTTCTTATAAGTGTTAGATCCAAGAAATTGATTTTATTTTGTTCTTCTAATTCATGGGTGAATTTTAATTTTGGATGGTAGTTATTGAAATCGCTAATAATTTCACATATTTTATCTTCAGGTGCTGCTGTGAGACAATCATCTACGAAACGTTTAAAAAATGGTATTTTGTATGTTAATCTATTTATAACAGTTTCTTCTAAATCTTCCATAATAAGTTGTGCTATTACCGCAGAAATTGGAACTCCCATGCCACATCCATTTATTTGACAATAAAATTCGTTTTTAAATTGAAAATACGAGCATGAAAAACATAGTTCGATTGCTTTTATAAATTCTGTTTTTGGTAGGTCTGTATGTATTTTTATTTCATTCCATTTCTTAATAATTAAGTCTTTTGCTACGTCAAGTGGTAAATTTGTGTATAAGCTGACAACATCTAGTGAGAATAATTTTTCATTGTTTTTTAATGATACATTATCTATGAATTTTTTGAATTGCCATGAATCTTTTATATAAAATTTATTTTTTCCAAGTATTGGGGTTAAACAATTAGCTATATATTTTGATAATTTATAAATAGGACTTTGGATACAACTAATGATTGGTCTAAGAGGTATTTCTTTTTTATGTAATTTTGGAAGTCCGTATATTTGGGGTGGATTTGCGTTATGTATTTTTAATTCATTGCAAAGTTTTTTAGGTAAAATATGCCTTTTTTCCCATGATTTTATTAGATCATTATTTTTATTTTGAATTATCTTTGTTGGATCTTGTTTTATTTTTTTATAAGTTGTTTCATCGTTTAGGATATCAATTTTTTTATTATAGTTACTTGTATTCATTACTACTGTTTTGTTAGATTTATCTGGTTTAAGAACTGTTATTTCAGGGTGTTTTTTGAGAAATCATTTTGTTTTCTTGATTCTGTTATTTAATTGTAATTGGCTCTTATTAAGTTTTGTAGATCTTTTTTTGAAGTTAGTAATGTTATTTACTACTTTATTACGTATTTCTGTTTGAGTATCTTTGTCAAAATTGTCATGACCTGTTTCTATATTTGCGATGATATGGTGTATGGGAAGATTCTTCTTTTCTATTGGGATACAGTATTTCGGTCCTAAATTCAAAACTTCTTCTATATTTTCAGGAATAGTTGTATCTGAAATGTTTACAAACCAGTCTTTTTCTTTATCTTTAACTTCAATTCTGTTTTTTAGTTTTTTGATTTTATTTATTCGTTTAGTTCGGATGTTGTTGAATATTTCTTCTATTTTTCGGTCTTGTTTTTCTAATGATGTATTCACCCATTCTTCAATATTTCTCTCCAGAATTTGATTTAATGTATTAATTATGTTTTTTTCTAGACTTTTGATACTTTTTGAAGTATCATTTATGAGGATGTTGATGGTTTTGAATTGAAATGTCTTGAAAATTTCGGTGAATTTCTTTTCATTTCTTTGGTCAGTTATTTTAATATGTTCAATATTTAACTTGAGGAATGTTGGAATCAGTTCATAATGTTTGCATTGCAATAGAAATATTCTTCGGTTTTTTTGCTTGATTAATTTAGTTTTCAATTTCTCCAATTTTTTGATATTTTTTTTTGATGTTTCATGATTGTTATATGTATGATTGATGTTTATACCTTCCATTTTCACCCGGAAGTAAAATGTATTATTAAATCTTAAGATTTCTTGTGCTTCTTTCTTGTATAAATTCTTGTGAAAGTTTTCTTGGGTATTGTAGCACGTTGTGTTTGACTAGTAAAAGAATATTTACTTTTTCATTTTATATAATTTCCAACATATGTTTCGGCCTTGATTGGCCTTTTTCAAGGATGTATAATATAACAATTCTAATACTAATGTTTGACAAATTACAACTGTCAAAATTGAAAATAATGTCATGATTCAAATATCAAATAATTTTATCACTTCAAGACAGCGATAGCTGTGTAAGTTGATAAAATTAAGAAACTGGGATCTATATTTTCATTTTCTATCATTTTATTAAATTGAAATATATTTGTGCCAAGTTTTTGGTGTCAGTTTTATCGTTCATAGCTTCTTTCTCTTTTTTGATATGAATCATTTCTAATATATTTCGGGTTTTACAATTTTTTTCTCTATCTAAAATATGAAAGTTTTCAAAATCCATTTTATGCCCTTCAATTTGTTCGTGTTTTTTAAGTGCTGTGGTATTTTTACAAAATTTATGGCCATTGATACGTTCTTTTATATATTGTGATGTTTGACCTATATATACTTTAGGGCAGTTTATACAGTTAATTTGGTATATACAATTTGAAATTTTATTTTTTGGAATTTTTGATTTTAAATTTGAGTTTAAGAATTTCAAATTATTCACATTTTTATATGCCAAATTTATTCCATAATCTTTTAATGTTGTATTTAGTTTTTCCGATAGGCCTTGTATATATGGTAAAGATATGTATTTTAGAATTTTAGTTTCGCTTTTTTTAGTATTTTTTTTCTCTGTGTTGTATAGGCTGAAAATTTTGTTTTTGAAAATTTTGTTTATTATTTTTAGAGGATAGTTATTTCTTATCAGCATATTTTTTGCTTTATTTATTGTTTGTTTTCTGAATTCTGGACTTGTGAGTTTTAGAGCTCTGTCAGCGATTCCAGATATCACACTTTTCTTATGAATCATTGGGACTGTAGTATCAAAATTTAAATATCGTCCGCTCCAGGTAGGTTTTGTATACCAAATTGTCTTTATTTTAGTGTTTGTTCTTATAAGTGTTAGATCCAAGAAATTGATTTTATTTTGTTCTTCTAATTCATGGGTGAATTTTAATTTTGGATGGTAGTTATTGAAATCGCTAATAATTTCACATATTTTATCTTCAGGTGCTGCTGTGAGACAATCATCCTTGAAAAAGGCCAATCAAGGCCGAAACATATGTTGGAAATTATATAAAATGAAAAAGTAAATATTCTTTTACTAGTCAAACACAACGTGCTACAATACCCAAGAAAACTTTCACAAGAATTTATACAAGAAAGAAGCACAAGAAATCTTAAGATTTAATAATATATATATATATATATATCTATATATGTGTTCGGATAGGTTTCCGCGGCTAACAATGTTAGGAATAAGAAGGTTCCGGGTTGGACCGCGTCTGGAGTTTAATGTCGTTCGACGTTTCGGCTCCGATTTTGGAGCCATTATCAAGAACAAGATGTAAAATGTGAATTAACGCCGGGGTCTCAATCTGCCTACTCCCCAGGTTTCATCACCAGTACTCTCGGAGATCACTGTATTTCTACTACTTCGAGAAGACTGATTAACGGAAGATCGAGATGCTGTATTTATACTTGTCGAGGTTGGGGTAGGAGTGGGGATGGTGGGGGTACTGGTAGTGGTTGGGGTGACTATGGGAGGAGGGAGACGAGAAATCAAGGGTTTCCACGTACGAGGTAATCTTTGACTATCGTCGCGTTTGTTAAGGCAATCTGGACGTCTTTCAATTTCAAGGGCTTCACGAATAATACGGCTGGTAAGCATTTGTTCTATTGCAATGGTTCTGCTGCTAGCAAAGTCAATGTTGTGACCTGTATCAGCATGATGTTTGAAGAGAGCTGAGGATGATTCAGCTTTGCGTACTGCTAGTTGGTGTTCGTATACTCTGTTAGTCACGCGTCTGTTAGTTTGACCGATTTATGACCTTGGACATTCGGAGCATGGTATCTCATATACACCGTGGGATTCATTGGGAATGGAATCTTTCGGTGAACGGAGAAAGTTAGAAATTTTATTGTTTGCAGTAAAAATAGTTTTTATTTCCTGTTTTTTAAGGATGCGACCTATTTTGTCGGTAACACCTCGGATAAAAGGAAGGAAAGCTTTGTGAGGAAATCTCTCTGGAGGTTCCTTTTGATCATGGGAATGTATCAGATTTCTACGGAAAGATTTATTAATTTGATATCTGCTATACCCATTCTGGAGCAGAGCAGACTCGAGTTGCTTAAATTCATGTTGTCTGTGATTATTGTCTGTGAGTTGGATAGATCTGTGGACGAGGGAGTTTAAAACGGAATTGATTTGTGAGGGATGATGATGGGAGTTGGCATGCAGGTATCAATTTGTATGGGTGGGTTTTCTGTACACAGTGTGAGTGAAAGAATTATCAGATTTTGTAATAAGGACATCAAGAAAGGCAATTGAATTATTGTTCTCCAGTTCCATCGTGAAATTGATGTTCGGATGGATACTGTTGAGATGGTCTAGAAATTGTTGAAGAGTATCGGAACCATGGGGCCATATGACGAACACATCATCTACGTATCTTTTCCAACACGTAGGTTTGAGGTGAAATGTTTCAATAGCCTTGGTCTCGAACTCTTCCATGAATATATCCGCGAGAACCGGGGAAATGGGAGAGCCCATGGCGGCACCTAAGACCTGTCTGTAATAGCTACCTTGAAAAAGAAAATATGTACTCGTCATGCAATGGTTGATGAGAGTAAGACAGTCTTTAGATATCTTGTGTTTGTTTTGGAGTATTGTGACGGTTTCATTGAGAGGAATGTTTGTAAAAAGAGAAACGACGTCGAAGAGATTGCCTTAACAAACGCGAAGATAGTCAAAGATTACCTCGTACGTGGAAACCCTTGATTTCTCGTCTCCCTCCTCCCATAGTCACCCCAACCGCTACCAGTACCCCCACCATCCCCACTCCTACCCCAACCTCGACAAGTATAAATACAGCATCTCGATCTTCCGTTAATCAGTCTTCTCGAAGTAGTAGAAATACAGTGATCTCCGAGAGTACTGGTGATGACACCTGGGGAGTAGGCAGATTGA